>CM067350.1:55116956-55186956 GCA_034190875.2 Urechis unicinctus | reverse complement strand
ACGTACGTACGTACGTACATACTACGTACGTACGTACATTCATACATACATACATACATACATACATACATACATACATACATACATACATACATACATACATACATACATACATACATACATACATACATACATACATACATACATACATACATACATACATACATACATACATACTTACATACGTGAATACAATGTCTAATCTAATAAAATAAAACGTAATACGCCGCATTGATGCTTGTCAGTTTGATACAATTTTACTGTTTTGCTCCACTGTCTTGCTACATAAATGTCGAAATCTTTGGGGGATTTTGTTACTCCCACAAAATCGAAGAAATGCATTATTCAAACAATAGCCAGCAGATCATTGTTGTCAGCAGTAAATACATCAGAACAGGTTAATGATGTAAGATTTGTAATTAAACCCTATCATGCAATCAGTACGCTGTATTCAATGGCACCAACCTGCACGTAATAGAATAAAGATATTGTGTTTTCTAGGTCAAAGGAGGCTTGATTATAGGCAAATGAAGGGGCTCCGTTTATTGATTGCAAAAGGTTCTACACCGTAGTTGGTTTGTGCCGGTACATTACATCTGCGAAATGTATGAGTATGAAATCGTACAGGAATGTGCGTATGTGTGTATTTCTGTGTGGTTTGGTTGAGGGACTATTTTGGCGAATCGCATTGAAATAATATATTTTTTGATGAGGTTACAAGGTTTTGTTCTTGTGTTACCTTAGGTACGATGTACATTCACTTGTATTTGGGCAATCATTTGAATACTCATAGGGTTATGTGAATCAAACTACATATTTGTCGGTACATGAAGTCTTTGCTTATGCCATCTGTTCTATCGCTACAAGGGCAAGCGATAGATACTGACAACTGACAATATATCAGTTGTTTATTTTGCGCTATCCAATCTTTACAAACATAAAGCTAAAATCTCATCAAAACTGCAGTGAACATCCACCAAATAATGCATCTAGAAAAGGATGGTCGCAAACCTACGCCGGGACATAAAACGCACAATATCCCATCATGCAAATGTCAAATCTGGCACGATGTACCAACAAGCCAGTGGAGCAACTCTTCGAGCTTAGGTTTAATATTACTGCATATCCAAAACACGCAATCACAGAGTATGTGAATAGACTAATTAAAGCATGCATCGAGTTCATCTACCCCAACTATATTCTTACATATGGCTCCCAATGCATCTCCGAGTCCGTCAACTGGTCTAAATAAATAACAAATGATGAACAAAAGCAAATATACTTGCAGGAATATTTATGTCATCAATTGAAAGTTCGCAACCATACGTTATTCCTCTGCAAGAAATCAAAAACATTGACGAAGAAGACCTATATATTTGCAGTCGAATGGGACATAACAAGTGAGCGTTTAATTAGTAAAACGTGTATAATATGTTTATAGATCGTACTCATGAAGCGTCTTTGACAATGTAACAACATTCACACTCGTGAATTTAAATGGATTGGGATAAATTAATCTGTGAAGAACATCAATGCGACCCGGCTAATGCTAATCGGTTGTTCCCATTGTTGCACTCATGTGCAGTGTAACTCTTGTCAACCATCTTTGACCGGAGCGCTTAATTATGCCACATCATTGCTACTAATAAATTTAACCCGTGTAAAATCTCTTGCTTGGCATAACTGAGTGAGCAGTTGGTAATAATGTCCGTAATTGTTTGCCCAAACAATTGTGCACATACCGCGACATAAACGTATTAATGCACGACAATTTGTAAGTACTTCTGAATTATATGCCCCCAATAAAATCTCTATTTTAACCACACATTATACAATGAGGCATCAGCTTAAAGCGATGAATTGGGTTCAACACAGCAAATTATTTGAAATTCCACGCGTTGTGAAATACATGTTATCATTATGTATAAGAATATAATATGCTCTGAAGTATGCTTTTACGTAAAGCAGTGATAACTAAACCGGCGAATATTTTCATTCAAAATCATGTAGTGACACATGGATTCGAGGGATTTTGGCCGTAGTCTGAAAGAATGTATCTCAGCAGCGAGTAGCTGCTTCCCAGAAAATACATTTCACAGAAACAATCCAAATAGCATAACGGTTCATAAATAACTGAAGCAGAACTATTGCGAAGGATATAGGAAGAAATAATCAATAGAATATGTTGTACCCCATCACCCTTCGTTGCATGGCTGTGAGGCTAGTAAATGTTTTAAAGTGTTTGTTTTGCAATTGTATTGTTGTACGTATGTATGGTATTCCATATATTGGGCCCTGTTTGAAGATATCCCGTGACAAACGCGTTTTTATATCATTGACATATGTCACATGTGCAAATCAAAGCCGGTGTTTTTCTGGGTTAAGGAAATAGGATGCCATGCAAAAAAAACCAATGGTTTCGTATTTAGTGAAAATCCCACACGAGAGTCAGTCTTGGGAGCAATTAACACTACCAAAAGATGGTTTGTTTTATCTTCTAAGCGTTTATTCATCGGTCGGCTTGGTATCATTTACCGCAGCTGCTAAAGAATCAGTAAATATTATTCAACCTTGCAGCGTTACTAACTCTCAACGTGAAGCAATGTTTGTAAGCTCAGTGTCCGTACAGAAACAGTGAACAACCTCTTACTCGATCGTTTATTAACCATTCACTCACCGAGTCGTAGATCAGGGCACAATCTTTACACTTTTGCAATTTCTCGACACAGACACCAATTAGCAACCACGAAATATTAAACTTCTAACGTTAAAATAGATTGCTTTGTCTCCAATTCAATTTATAGAAACGAATAAAACAAAAACGTAACGTGGTAATCATGTAAATTTGTCTGAGCGTTTCTGCACGAACGCAAGACGGCAAAATAGGTTTTTTGATATAACATCAATAGAACGGAACATTTATTTCATATTATGAGCAATTTTAGCGATTCATATTGTGCCGTGTCAAAGGCCACAATTTCATAGTACACATACCATACCGAAAGAGTGGGACAAAAGAGTGGGATGAGAGGAGAAGATGACAAGGGGGACGCTAGTTTGTAGTCTAGTTTTTTTTATCTTCAGTTATATCACATACTTGTATCATTTGTTCATGTAATTAGCGAATGTGTTTTCAGTAGCATCCATGCATAAGTTATGAGTAACAACTTCGCAGTATTTTGCTTATATTATAACTGACACTGCCGTGAGTTACAGTCAAACATGCGTCAAAGTCATTTGACTTGAGACTGTGGCAAGCGTCAGGATTATTTGAGGCTTTACCAATTGTCAAAACATACAATTACACCAATAATCAGTAGCATGCATCATTTTGGCATAGTTTGTTAGCATTATCTAAAAAGGATCAGTCAACTATAACCAAAAGAGGCTTAATTGCATTTGCATACGAGAACATTGTTTCTTAAGAGCACAATTACCGATTGTAAGGTCAGTTCATTTAGTGTGGGCAGCGTTATGCAAGGTGAGTGCGAGCTGCGTTATACAGGGGCAAAACAACAGGATCAGTGTATCTTGTCTGTTTGTTGCCTGTATAGCCGGGTCACAGTCTGTAATTTGAATAGTTCAAACGGGCAACATTATCTAGCATATTAGTTTTGCAGACTGATTTTAAAGTACCAAGTAAAATATCCCTTATTATCGAATGCGGTTCAACTTGTAGATTTGTGAGTGCACTGTAATTGTGATGCATTTCCATTGAAATAAGCTTTGTGCGATCTGTAAGCATACTCACTTAATGATTCTCACGATTAAGTAGCTTTAAAAGTATTACACAATTGAGCTAATTCTGTCAATATCGATGCAGAGATCTAGATGTCACAGTTCTGATCGGAGAAGATTGCTTTCACCAATTGCTAGAAATGCCGATGTGTTTTTGGAATAACAAAGTAGCCCGCTGACAAAAGCAAATCGCGATGCAATAGAACTGCGAATTTGTATCCATGTGGGCCATCGCATTTGTTGTTTAATTATAACCATGAACATTTATCTTCGGCGTAAACACAATGCATTGTAGTTCTTTAAGCTTAAACAGCGAATTAAAGTTATATTATATTCAACTCAACCTTTGGATATGCTGAAATAATATGTCTTAAATTCGTTCGTACTTTATAGAGTGCACTCTTTTGGTTGGCAATTATCAGGCGGTTGCCAACCCCACAAATGTTTTGTCAGCTATCGCTTTCTGTCTATGTTAGTAAAGACATGGAATCTGTGCTGAGTGACCAAACAAGACATCTTGGTAGGCTTAATATCCCTGCGACTGATGAGAGGTTTATGTAAGTGTTGCATGAGTAATCAAAGTTCAGTCGATGAGGATATGTACAGGGAGAGAGAGTTTGTGTCATCTTCATTGTATTGAATTGTTAATTTTAGTTCGACAGAACGAGAAACCCAATGCAATTTGTCGTGAACATTTCCTCTCAATCAAGCTTTGCTTTTCTTGTATTATCAACAGAACACATGTTGGAAGGTAGGGACGTCAGCCCATTGCCTTATATATTTTCTAGCTTGTAAATCGGCCGGTGTCCTGCTGTCCAATAATTTTGGTTAAACACAGGTGACGAAGTTATTATCCTTAACAGGTAGCGATTTATTATGTGTTGTTGTTTTTGACACTCAAATCAACTCTCCATTAATCTCCCCTATGGCATCCCACCAGAAAGAGCGGATTGCTGCACCATATTACCAACCGACGGGTGAAACCCAAATCACTTCAAACCGGCTCGTTGAAAAACAAATCGACATTGTCACCCTTAGTCCAAGCAGTGCTTATAAACTTTACTGTAATGTACTAAGGGTAATCGACTTTATTGACTGCAATACACGTTGTCAACACCCTGACTGAAGTCCCGGTCAATACTATCCAAACTGAAGATGATTTCCGACATTAAAACGGAAACGTAACAACATTACATTGACGTAGCTCACGACGTTAGGTGGATTGATTTAAAAAGCGAAAGCCTTGCCTCCAGCACATTGGCCCGCGGAATAAGACGATTAGACACAACTTTATTTTTGTTGTAGCTTCGAGTGGCTACAAGATACATGCCATACTGAATGTCAAGAGTTGAGAACTTCACATTTTTCATCACTTTCTTATAGGTATCAATATTTTGGGCGCAAGATGCATCTTATACCGAATTAAATAGCGCATTTACTCAGTGGGATATCCACTGTTTAGCGGGTCTTTTCGGAAAAGAGGTCACAAAGTGGCCACCGACACTTCCTGCAAAATTCGATATTTATGTTGGGTGGTCATATAGTAATAAAAGTAAATGAATAAGTTTGAGAGAGTAATCAAAAACCTTGCAGCTAGTTTGCTGTGAGAGATAAGACATATAGAGTTGACAAATTGGCTTATTTATTAGAAGCCAGGTGCATATATATATAATAAGGTGAACAACATGCATCGCACACAGCAAAGGTGGAGGAGAAGACAACCACCACTACAAGAAAAAGGTATTACATTAAAAAATACTACAACAAGAATTAAAACACTGGGTGGGTGGGCTAGAGAGAATAAAAAATCGTGGGTGCTAAGATGGCGACAGTCACAAGGAGAAAGGGAGTGATTATCGCCCCTATCGGCAACTGCAGTAATTAGAGGTCATGTTACATCCTAGCAGGGCGGCAAGCCGATAAGCAACAGATCGCATGTACAAGATAAGGTCGAGAGACCGCCAAACATTATGACATAAACTAACGCTATGTTTACAGACACTGCTAAACTACGGAAATAAGAAGCCTGCATATCAATTGCTAAAAGCAACATGATCACCACCATAAAACTAATTTAATTATATGCATATCAAATAAGTATATCTGCTTGTATCAAACACATTAATTGACTTTCGGATTATAAGCAAAGCGTACTGTTATAGGAGAAACAATGCTTAAGAATCTAACGTTTCTAATCACGAATGTTGGACGGATACTGTCGTTATTCGGTCTGTTTCAATGTTATCAATATCGACGTTTTAAGCAAATAATGGTACACCTCATAGGGCCAAGGTGCCAATCAACCAATTTTAAGCATATACCAAATATATGAAGTCCTCGCGATTAAATATAAGACGTGCAAATACATTTTAGCATTGAATGTTAACGACCATTAACTATATTTGCAAAATGCCAGAATCCTGTCAGCTACGAAGCTCATACTTAGCCTGTAACATCACTTCATTGATGTGGAACCGTTCAGAACATTCATTGTGGTCGCGCTCCATGCATATGTATCATGTGAGGGTACGACTGCAAAATGTAGAGTTCAAAATATTATATAAATGATAACATATTACCTTTAATTGTGCCATAAACTTGTCTGTGCATTTATGAAACGGCGATTACTGCTGTTTTGATAATATTTATGCACATGGATAATGACCTATTTGTTACATTGAAGCGGCTTTTCATTTGTCTTGTGATGAATGCCAAATTCATGACTATCTTCAAAAGCCTCTGTTTATAGAGTCACCCGTCAATGGAAACAAGGCTAAACTTGCTTACCTGTCGGATATATACAAGACATCTTCGAATTACATCCAGCATTATGTAAAGCCAGTGGTATGAAACAAATATACACCTACGCAGATTGGTATGCCGGTCCGAAGATTCAGTATGAACAATTTGTTGCTAATTCATTGAATAGAAATATGCCACAAGCCTTTTTTAATAAGCAAAGAAAAATATCTATTAGCAGTATTCCAAATGAATGCAGAATCTCGCCTTGTCTCATCCATAGAAACAACACAGCTGCATAATCGGTAGGTGCTCTATATATATATATATATATATATATATATATATATATATATATATATATATATATATATATATATATATATATATATATATATATATATATATATATATATATATATATATATATATATATATATATATATATATATATATATATTTATATTTATAATTTATGGATCGCACCTGTAATCGGTCAAGATTTTTCACAGTTTTCACATTGCGACAGCGTAAGTTGGGTTTAAGCCAGCAAAGATTCTAAAATGTGCCGTGATCTAACACCAACAATTGGAAAGAGCAGATATCTACATCAACAACCGTAACTATGGTTACATAATATGAGGTTAAACCTAGGCTTTTATTATGATTATGTAGAAAACATAATAATCGACGGTAATGATATTAAAATAATATCATATCATAACAATAAAAATTTCATAAGCGATGATACTTGGGTGCACGTCTATGAGAGCTCAGACTAGATATGTTGCGCATGTGAGCATGGAGCTTATTTCATAACTTAAGAGGTGCTATCATGAATGACCCGTTGTCGAAGGTTACAACCCTCTCTCTGTATCTTGCGAGGATGGTGGTGTGCAGACCTCAAAACCCTTGCTGCTCTGTGTACACTGACAAGTTCTTGTTATGCTTAGACACATCAACATACACAGCTTTGAAGACGAGGACAAGTACATATTTTACACAGTGCACAAATTCTTAGGTGCCTCAACATATACAGACAGTCGAGGACCAGTAATTACTCATGTTTCGCAAAGTGCCTTTTGCAATGGGTCGGACGAAACGTTCAAATGCCATGGCTACAGCCTGCATCATAACTATTATGCAGGCATAAATGCTAAGATGCCTTACCGGAGAGAATCGACCCCGCCACCACTACACATCTGAAGGTCTGAACGCTGTCTATGCTAAAATGCTACTCCAGTAGTGCTGATTCGCATTTCCCCCCCCTTACCTTACAATATAGTTGTACTACTCATGCATGGCCTTGAGCGCAGCACCAGGAATAGGTCAAAATACCCCGCTGTTGATTAGACATCGGTGCTGATGCCTTGCGTACCCAAACACGTGCAGCTCATACAATTATGTAATCCACAACAATGCATGAGATTAAAGTTATGGGTGGTGTTCGTACTCATTAGTTTGGAATAAGTGACGCTTAGTGATACTAAATTTCGATTTACTATGCAGGTAGCTAGCTGTGTTGGCCGCATGTTACTCGATGTCAACCCATTTGGCCGCCACGCATCTGATAATTACACAGTTATATCAGACATCTTGCTACTGATTCCGTAAGGTACTGAGTGTGGCTGCAAGCACCGCTACACAAGATGAAATCCCTTAAACGATCGCAGTTAATTGTTTTATCGCACTACTAAAGAAATTTTTACTCCCTCGTCCAACTATGCTGTTTGTTGCAATATTGCATCCCAGATTGTCGTATCACTATGCGACATTCATAGAAGATATGATCTCAACATGATACGACGTTTCTTACGACGCTGGTACCGTATTGGCAGGAGCAGATATTTCATCGTAGCCCTTTTGGAAATAAAGTGCTTCGTGAAATTATCACGAATATGGTCCCCATGTTCGCGCTACATGGTTATCTACATGACCGAGCTTATCGATGCTTCCATTGGGCTTATATATGTGATGATTTAGAAAACAGACATCGGATAAGAATCATATAAATAATAATAACTATACAAGCGGTGAGTCTAATGTGCGCGTCTAAACGAGTTCAGACTAGATATGTTGCTAATGTGAGCAATTAGCGTATTTCTGAACTCAAGAGCTGCTCTCATGAATGAAAAACAGAACTCATTCCGTGTTGCTGCCGGCCCGTTCCGCGTTAATGCCGTATTGCTTCCGTCGTCCTCTGTGTTACTCGTGTTGTTTCCGGTGTCTTCCGTGTTTATTTCGGGTTCTTCGTGTTTTTGCCGGGGTCCTGTATGTTATTGTCGGGTCTTCCGTGTTGTTACCGGCGTCTTCCGGGATGTGTTGCCGGCCTTTTCCGGGATGTACCGTGTAGCCCCCGGGGCATCTGTGTCAGCTCCGTCTTGGGACCATACACATGTCGACTCTGTGTTGCCCCTGTGGTTGTCAATTGCGTAATCAGATCCGTGTTCTCCCCAGGAACGTAATACGGAATCATGAAGCCACATTCCTTCCAAACAAAACGTATTACCGAATTTGCGGGTGACTATGAAGATCATTCAACACGAAACAAAACAAAACAAAACTCACACGGTTGAGCAATCGCTGGTCACTTGCTGGATCGACAACGTAGTTTTGATGCAGTGTACGTATGGAGACATGACTGTGTTATCGTATTTTTATCATTCTGTTGCACATTATGGCAAGTACAATATCTGAGTAAATATCTCATTCGAATATTACATGAAACATGAGAAGCAACGTATAACGCCGTTAATTGTTATCGCTAAAAATGCATTAATGAGATCCAGTTCACTCACAGTCTTTATTAATATTGGCTGACGTATCATATTTGACCAATAGTAGTGTCAATCATACAAGGAGGTTCTAGTATATTTACTTGTCATTCGGTGCGGATTTACATGCAGTTGCTTTGTATAAAGGGCCGACGTCATGTTATGCTGTTCGACAGGACTACATTGGTTGATAACTACTTGTGCTACTGCATCCATGTGACGTCTGGCATTAGCACAATGTATGCTACTGACGTTGATGGACGCTAAGCCAATTGCCATCGCAACGAACCTCGACAATCATGTGTCAATTTTGGATAGACAAAGGAATTAGTTTTCGGTATTGTTATTTGCGGGGTTGTGTGATTGATTGCAAGAATGCACTTTACAATCATTTTCACTGACCACTTGCGCTTTCAAAATGGAAAATCCTTCAAACAGCGATACTTGGTTAAAGTTAAAAAAATCGGAAAAACTTTATTCATAATTTGTGCTATTTGGACGAAACAATTAACATTTTGGGAGGGATGACGGTAGGGTGCAGAACCAGCGACAAGGTATTGCGCAACATGCATTATTTATTGGTGCAACCACTCGGTGCTCGGATGCCTGACGTCGGAACCCGATCACTTATGGTACAAACCATCTCAATTTTCTTCCGCTTATTCAACCGCTGTTATTTACAAATACCCTCAAAATTAATATTGGATGATGAAAACCCTCGCATAGAACTAATTTCCCGATACGGTGTTGTTCGATCGCACCAGTTATGACGCTACCAAATTGGTTACACTCTACCACTTGTAACTTGTTAAGCAAGACCTATTTTCTCAGCAACTCAATGGGCATAATGTGACATTTTGAATATTGTGATATTGTAAATAGTTGAGCGGGGCAGTGACAGTGTACGAAGTAAAGACTGCATGGTTTTTTCAAGGTTCTGTCATACTTGTCGAGACAATCAAATGAAATTCGTTACAACAGGTTTAAGTAACAAGAGACTGCTGCTGGTGAGAAGTAGCTTAGATCATGCAGATATAATGGTGATTCAGTCAAAGATTCTGATACCTAAAATGACAAATTAGTTGGTTTTGAGAAAAGCCATTGATTGATCAAGAAACCTGATGCAATGACCGCCTGTCGCATCATTTATATATTTATCGAAGCGTCAAATTGAATTTTTGGCCAGAATATCATATTACATCGATTATCTATAGCATCTACATTCTATTTGACCTTCTGCGCGACAAGGTGTCGATTCGTACTCAATCCGATTTTCAAAGGCTTGCTACCAATATTATTCCGAAACAAGCTATCAGAGTGCATCAATATGACGAAAGAGCAAAACTTAATGCATGCAGCCAGTCATCTTGTGTCTGCTGTCTGAGTTTGTTAAGTCAACTATACGTTTAATAGCCATCTACAGTTATCTTTATACTGAATATTTCTAATCAGAAATATTGAATGCATGTATGTTTTTATCGGGAATAATATCACAGGAATTTTTGTCATCACGCAGTGTCATCCATATCGCAACTGCAACAGTTTTACTGACGTCTCAGAGCCTGCAATTGTCTATGTCAACAAGGATTCGGGTAAAATATCGTTTTTTCCCCATCACAATAAGCATGAACAACCTGTACACGGCACACAATGCAGTGTTCATTCATTTAAACCATGGAACCGATCAATCAGTTGGAACTATTTCAAACCAATCAGCATCTAGATTGATCACTTTACAGCCACTTGTGTCCAGTCAACCGGTTCATCTAACATCATCACGGATTAAACCCATGACCCGTTTGCTACTCTGTGAATAATAGTGACAAATATAACTGCAGTATCATTTTTACGCAACGTTTAGAATAAAGACACATTCCCACCAAAGCACTTAATATTTATCGCTGAAAATTCCATGCACTTGCTATGCTGTGATCCATGGATGTGTTGATGAATACCCTGTCAGATGGGTGACGCGATAGGCCGAACCATAGTTGCCTATCATTGCATTACTTGCACTTGTAATCATGCGAGGCAGCGTATAATAACAGTTTATAGGTCACTCGAGAGAATGGTTTCAATGCTTTATAGAGCTATATCCTCCACCGCGATGGACTCGCACGCCATTTCATACAGCATGCTGTCGATTGTATATGGTTCGCGTGAAATGAACATTTACTGAACGCAGAAATATTTGGGTAGCTAGCTTTATATACAAAGACAGGTCCCTTTTTATCGCGTTTGCTGTGTTTACAAACTATCTCACTGATGACAGTGCCATCCTTGAAAGTTTAAGTTTTTCCGATGGGTATTCAGAGAAGGTCGCAAATATTTTAATTCTGCCCATGCTTATGCACATTTCTGGCAGTTGTTCTCGGTTGCATATGGATAACGCCGCCGGTAGTGCTTGTTGGTTTCTCTAAAAGCGATTATCAGTTAAATCGCGCTCAGACGATTTACGGATTTAAACTTGTAACGTACATTAGCCCGACCCTCGGAAGTTGAAGCGTAGAGCACTACCATCCACGATATGGATCCAAACTCCCCATATCCGCTTCAGCATTAGTCACATGTATGAAGGCTGCTTATGTAATAAAGTGGCACCATTAATCTGTTATTTGCAAATTTCATTTCAAAAACCAATTCCTTGCGATATATGTATGGTTCACGCATATCGATTCCCTCTTGGTCGCATTGATCAAACAATAAGACAATCAGAGGATAGCCAGAGATAGTGCAAAACCTGCCATGTTAATATACGCTCAGACAACATTCAGTTTGATGATAGTAAAATTATATTTACCAGTGCGTCTGAAAATGACATCAGTAAGAGGAAAACTCATTATAAAAGACATAAAATTAAAATACGGATATCAAGCCTCATTATGTTATATTTAATTTGTCGAATAACCACATTCCAATTGGGTAAAAAGCTTGCTTGTAGTGCATTCTTATATGTATGCCGTTTCGATGAGACACACTTTGACTTTGCATAGCTTACAGAACCATGGGTACTCGTCACACTCTCATTAACTATGCATTGCAGCGCAGGCGTCCTTTATTTGCATCGTAATGGAAAAACCTGATTGGCATCAGTTTTGTTGTCGCAGGTAAAGAGAAAACCCATTTCACACCGTCCTTGTCAATGCAATCAGAGAGACATATGACTCATGATTACTGATCAAGTATATATTGGAAATCACAATTTACACTTTTGACAAGCGGCACCATCCTTAAACAAATCGGTGACAAGCATGCAAGACCTTTTGCTACAATGTACATTAACTAAGCTCGTATTTTCTGCGTCTTACTGCTAGTCTCCGCCATACTTTGCTCTAGTTGTGACTGTATGATATCCCTGAGTCACATAATGGCATTGCACATGGAATAAAACGAACAAGTTTTGCATGTCAGATTTACAGGCAATAATATTTTGACATAAACGTTTTTTACATCTCTTGAATTTCTTAACTGCATTCCGGAAAGGAGTATATAACGTTATAGTATGTTCAAGATAATCCATTTCAGTTTGGTGTCTTTTACGGTATGTGAACACTTTCTAAGCTGGCTCTACTGTACAGTTGTGGGGGCTTTAAACAAACCTATTAATCGATCCATTACAACAATCACATCACCCTCTTGGAACTGTTGTACAAGGATAACCCTGATATTTATGCTATGCTAAACCATTAAGCCTATAATGGAATACGTAATTTACATGCCATGTCCGGTTAAAGAAGCTCTGGGACAGTCAAGTGGGTCTTCAACCCTGCGTCTCTTGCTTTTATTGTATCATCTCTCTGTTTCAACGATGATATATGTCGTTCTGGTATCAAGTGCCGAAACACATATTAATGATTTATAAACACATATTAATGATTTATAAAATCTAGTTAATTTTTACTTTCACTATAGCTGATATATATATTATATATATATATATATATATATATATATATATATATATGTTTAAATATATATTAATAGTATAGATATATATATATATATATATATATATATATCTATATATATATATGTATGTATATATATATATATGTATGTATATATATATATATATATATATAAATATATATGTTTATATATGTATATATATATACATATATGCAGGTATATATATATGCATATGTATATATATATGCATATATATTTATATATGTATATATATATATATATATTTACTATATATATATAAATATATATTGATATATATATATATAAATAAATATAATATATATATATATATACATATGTTTATATATATATACACATAAATTTATATATATATATATGTATATATATATATATATATATATATATATATATATATATATATATATATGTATATATACGTCCTCTCAAATGCGTAATGTTTAGCCGTAATGAGCAGCGCCTTAAATATAGATATATATTTATTTTGCCTAGTATAAAACAAGCACGTATGCCATATATACTTCTATATATCCTATAAGGTATAAAGGACATATATGCTTTATCCCACCTCATTGATGTACGTTCACTGTAAAGTTTTCCTCTCAAATGCGTAATGTGCAGCCGTAATGTGCAGCGCCTTAAAGGCAGACCTCATTTATTTTGCCTAGTGGGAAATCAAGCACGTATGCCACATCACTTCCAGCTCACCGTTCTTAAGGGTCTACATTGAAGTCTTCTATCTGAAATATAAACAATAGATTTGTAGCCAATGGTGCTTGTATTAAGCAGCAGCAATTGTGTTAATCGGCACGATGTGCCCATCCATTCCAGCTACTGGTCTACAGCAGTTACCCAGTGTCGCATGAAGTGCTGCTCGGTGATTATCACTGGAAGAGCCGCGGTATTTCCTCGAAATTCAATCAGAAGCGTTCACTTCTCAAACAGTGTGTGGCAGCTAGCTTAGCATACCTGCATTGTTTCATGCATTCCGCCCGGGATGATTATCTGCGCTAAATGAATCAACATTTGATTCGTCCTACCCCCAATAATCTTCTTTATTGGCGCGGGAGTCTAATGTTACAATGACGACATCGTCATCACATTATTCACCACGCCATAAAAACAAGTTATCAGCAGTTGTGACAGCACCGATGCTCGTCTCATTGTTGATGCTATGCACTTGATTAAAACGAGAGAGACTAATGTCTGATAGTTGTAGGTGCTTGCTGGTAATGACAAGACAGTAGCAGATAAGACGCTGTACAACAACCGCACGTTATTACGCAGTGTGACATAATGCTTATGAGGCGTTGATGGCCTCTTCGATACACCCGCAAGTGTGCTATTTAAAATTTATCATCACTTGGTTATGTACGTGAGACAATGCATTGTAAACTAGTGACGGAATACACATAATAAAAGTGAATTTACGATTATGATTAGTATCAATTTAGTACATTAGAGCGATTTCAATAAATGTACACGGCTAGGCATGTTCATACATACCGGTAAATACATACATATTTACATACTTACATGAATACATACATACATACATTCATGCATGCATTCATACATACATACATACATACATACATACATACATACATACATACATACATACATACATACATACATACATACATACATACATACATACATACATACATACATACATACATACATACATACATACATACATACATACATACATACATACATACACACATACATACATACATACATACATACATACATACATACATACATACATACATACATACATACATACATACATACATACATACATACATACATACATACATACATACATACATACATACATACATACATACATACATACATACATACATACATACATACATACATACATACATACATACATACATACATACATACATACATACATACATACATACATACATACATACATACATACATACCAACGCACATGCATACAACTATGAGTGTGTAATCTAGAGAAATCTATGATATGGCGGTTATTATTACTGAATGCAGTTTCGTGCGACCAGTTAAAGATCACGCTGTCAATAAATTTGCCGAGCATGCATATTATGAATGTATCGCATGTGCCAGACAGTATACTTTACTAATTAGGATAATGCGCTCGCACCATGCGCTACAGCAATAATCGAGCAGGACAGCAATAAAGCAACACAAGAAACACGTATCTGCTTATAACAATTATAGGCTGACGTGGGACATACCCCTACCTAGATGTCAGATAGAAGTATCGCCTGGCGAAATGGCTTACAATTACTCGCCACTGTGATATAGTATATAGCTTGTTATCGCTATATTTGAAACAATGTTGCATCAACGCTGTTGTTATATATCGCGCTTAAATTAAAATGGTGACTTAATTCGTTGCTGACAAAACCCCTTTTTTAGGTCGACCCATAGAAGTTCGTGAAGGGTCGGTACCCACCATTGCAGCAGATAGGTAGGTATGTAATTGGTCATTCTGGGTATTCTGATTAACGAGATAGAGAGGGTATCAACATATGGCAACATAATAACAGTTATCCAAGGTTTCGCCATTTACCAGGTAATGAGGTGCATATGCGTAACTATTAGGTATTCATCAATTGATACCACAATCAGCATGCGATAACATCTTCATATGTGATTGCCAATGCACCCCACCCCCCACTCCCCCGTTCTGTCCGTCTAGATATACGTCAAAACAGCGGCCTTGAAAGTATTTACAGATGACTTTGATCGTAGGAAATAAGTTGCCGCTCGTTATATCAAATGCCCTTGTCAGATATAAAGAGGAAGCTTAGTTAGTAATATGCGGATTATTTCCGTCATTCATCCACACCCTTACTTTATCTGTACAATGCGACCTCTTTCTGATTAAGGGAGCCTGTTTGAGTTGGTACCTTGTTATAGATGTGCACACACATTGTGCATTGCTGTTTCAGTAGTAGCTTTGTAATAGAATTATCCCTTTTACCTTGAAGTGCAAAGACACTCATGAATATATAAATAACTTAATCAGGATTGCTATAATGAATTGTGAATTGGTCATCGTTCCCTTCTCAAAATTGACAAGTTGACAAGTGCACAGTCAGATCGCTTTGTTTTAAAAGCATTACAATATCATTCATAAATCTAGGCCATATTCTTCCCATGAATGCGTTTCTGGGAAACAACACACTATGAGATTATCAAATATAAGTTTGATTGCCAGTGATAACGCAGAATCCTAAAGCACCGATACGTATTAGCGAGCCCAATATATTTCACGATATATTTTGGGTTAACTTTATTCATTATATGTGCAGCTTGACATGACGAGTATGTGCTGTCCAAGCATATATGTGCGTTCGGAGGGCTTCGGTTCTAGCCATATGCCATCTTGGAAAACACGATTGCCAACCAGTTGGTTAGTACGACAATCTTGTCAGATATGATTTTTATGTGGCTAGATTGATATGCGCCTGCATCACTTTTTATAACCAGAACCTGAAAAACCATGGGCGCATAGCATTTTGATTGGCCGCGCGGCATAGATGAAAATTACTGCTTGCACCATCCGCTTGGGTAGTCAAGTCAAATCATGTTCATATTATGACCAAAGCTCGGACGCAAGAGCACAATTATGTCCAACACTTTGTAAGTCGGGTATAATCAAGAGATTTGTGGTTGTGGCGCAATTTGACGACCTCAAGTTTCGTGGCATAAGTGGCGCCCATATAATGAGGCTTGAATTAATTACTACCGACTGATTGGCAGAGCGTCGTTCTGAGTCAACAATGTGACGTGTGTCGTTTGAGGTTTTATAGCCGTGATAACAAAGCGAGCCGATTTTATCTCGGCTCCACAAGCCAGGTAAGAGCTGAATACAGGAGCCTATGAAAGACAGCGACCCACAGATCCACATCACGGAGCATCAGATTGTCGTCCAGTTGGACAGAGAAGCCAATTGTAACATGACTATGATAATAAAGGTGATGCATGATTCGAAAGCAATAATTAGTTTACTGCAATTTTGTGTTTAGATGAATTTACACACAAACCGCTCATGTTTTCCAGCCAAACATTGCAATAGCGTGCTAAAACGAACAATATATTTTTAAAAACTCATATCCGCCATTAATATTCCAGATGATCACTTTGCAAAAGATCATAGCGTTCTTGTGGACATTATTCACCACTAAATGATAGCCCTACGTAAATGTTATATGCAGCGACGGAGTTGCATAAGGGCCTTAAGTTATGACATGTCTATGTTCCTAAGATATTTATTCATGTACCTTTCAATACTTAGCACCAAACATATCTCACATAACTCATTTAATAGGATTATGAAGTATATGGTTGACAGAATTCATTTCGCATTCATGCTGTAAGGCTCCTTGTATTTACATACGACGTGGTTGCTTCGAATGGAACAAACATTAATCTCTCATCAGTATGCGCAATGGTGATTGGCTTTGTTATTCAATATCTGGTGTGTTGACGTTGCGACTAGAATGCCTATCAACAGTGTCTGTGTTATGTGACAACTGGAGTAATAAATACGGTCTAGTGACCCTGAGAATCAACACAGAAGATGTTTAATTTTAATCTGTAACAAATGTAAAGTCTAACATATGACAACAGGATCAACATGACCTGATATACCCCATCCCCGTTGTATACTTTGTAGCAAATAATCTGTTGCAATGTTGGAGTCTAAATTGATGAAATGTAGATTATGAGGCTGTATCTTTAATGTTACTCCAGCGAGTAATAAGTTGTAGCAGTTTCATTTGGAAGACATGGATGGTAGGTAACGAACGACTCTGTGGGGGGATGCATTTACATTAGTCACAATAAAGGTAATTAGCTCCTTAAAAATAAACCACGGCTACGTTAAAATTCCCAAAGCCAGCAAAACTCTTGGTAAGAAAATCAAATTGGATCAACGTAAGGTGCCAGTCCGTGGTTCTGCTTATGAAATATTTAGTAGGTATGGCAAAATAAAAGTTTGCTTTGATGAAACAGAACACGAAGGTTTGTTAAAAGATTCGCCATGCACATCACGGCTTATAGTTGTTTCCATCTTAATGCATGGATTTACTTACCTGTGCTCACTCGCTAGATTCCAATAGGTAAATATAGACGAATAAGAGTGGTTAGACTGCACCATTACCTAATCTGACCTTGTTAGTAAATGCAGCCCCATAATATGCACAAACACAGCAATAAAGAAGAGAAATTACAATGGTGCAGCACATTTTGTCCATGCATCTCTAAACTCATGCTGTGAGCATCGCCATCGTTATGTGCCGTTACCATGAAATCAACAAAAGCCCACGGGACTGCTGTTTATGTTAAAGTAGAGGAAACATCTTATACGTCACGGCAGCCGCACATTTAAACTATCACGTGAAGAGGGATATTATGATCAACAGCGTGCTGCACAAAGGTGATATCTTACATGCTACCGTGTACTGTGTACCCCAAATTTGAATACAGATAGAACACTGCCTATCAAATCATGTCAATGACTCATTATTGAACGGTGACCAAGAACGATATACAAAGTGTGCCAAAGTTATTGCTGGGCATCCATTATTTAGAGATCCTCGGAATATCACGTCTTATTTTACGACGCGATACTAAGAAGACCGCTGTGGTCGACCCTGCTCGTTCTCAATCACACTTCTATGAGGGGACATATATAAATAGTTCTGTTAAACGTCAATGCACTATAAGGTGACATATCAATCCCAAAGATATGTTATTCACATGAAAAGTTATCGCGGGTGACAGGTTTGAGAAAAGATAGGGCTAGAATGCTTATCTGGCTTTTAATGCATGATATACGCCTGTTGCTATCGCGTTTTCGCCAATGCTAGTAAGCGAAAAAAAGAACTCTATATGCCTATGAATGAAGAGATAGTAGTAGTGTTACCAATAGAAGGACTTATCAGCGCGACAAGGACACAAGGGGGTCACTTCCACATCGCCTTGTATAGAATGATAAATAAATAGCGTTAGTTTAATGCACAAACACGTTTGATGAAAAGAATGCGTTTATAGACTTTATCGGAAGCAGGTGGTATCATTTGCCAGCAAATTACTAGATATTAGTATCGCAATAAATCTGGGTTATCAAGATGATCTGCTGTCAAGTATTACAAATCGTATATACTTTGTTAACCATCAAGTAAATCCTAAGAGAGCGTTGGATGATTGGTGCCTGGGGCATTAACGTTAGAGCCGTTAAAGTCCTGTTCAGGAATTAAGACAAACGTTTACCATAGCTTATCCTTAAAAGCTATGTCTTCGAAATCAGTTTATGAGTATGAAATCTTGCATGTAGTTGTTAGCGCAGTTGGTGTTAAGTTAGAGTTTCATTTTAATTATCATTGGAATATTTTAATGCATGGTATAAAAGTACAACTTACCTGCCATTGACTACTGCAAATTGCACCATCCGGAATGCAAAGATTTGCACTTGTGCATCTACAAACAGAATGAAATCAGACATTTGCATAAAAATAGGTTATTACTTGGAAACCGTTGCAAGCACTTAGAATCGTGCTCCGAACGGGCATTACACTTAAAAGGTTTATATATATATATATATATATATATATATATATATATATATATATATATATATATATATATATATATATATATATATATATATATATATATATATATATATATATATATATATATATATATATATATATATATATATATATATATATATATATATATATATATATATATATATATATTCATTACATGAACTTTAGCCGGTGATATAGCTGAGGTCGATCCTCGCACCTTCGATCAGTTGCATGCGACAACGTGCACGCTAGGTTTTCTGTCTGTCATTTGGCGAACGAATCTGCGATTTCGGAGGATGTTACGCCGCGTTATAACTGCTTCGATTTGGAGGCTTGGGTTTCTAGCCTCAAAGCCTCACTCTCCTTGACACCCGAGGATATGAGTTCCACGTGTCTTCCTATTGGACAAGCAAAACTCCTGCCCATTGCCACACGTGCCCTCTTGCCGCACCCCGCTCGCACGAGATTTTCCACCGGCTCAGTCAGGCAATCTGCCGCTTAATGTATTTAAAGGGGATTGCTTCAGTTATTGACTACCTCGTCGAATACCTTGTGATCGCGGACGATACAGCATGTAACAGAACTCTTCAGTGATCATTTAACCTTGTCCGCCATCTGGGTTTGCAAAAACCTTAATGCAGTTGTCAGCCACACTGTACGTCTGACCCTCCTTGGAATTGTCTTGGACACCGCAACCAGAACATTATAATTGCCTTCTCTATAACTTGTTGAACTTATATTTTTGCTGATGATATTGCATTCCTCCCAAAAGTGCACAAAGGCTGGCCTGCGAATTATATTGCAGAGAAACTCTACTGGGCAACTCATTTGATCCATGGCCGGCGATTCCACCTTAGGCGTATATGGAAAAAAATAATAACGCCACAGTCTCCTCACCATAGGACCAGAATCGCCACCGACCTCAAAGAAGATACAGCTTGATGGCTGAAATTCAATTTACAACGGCCTAACACTCCATGTGGCGGGATGTCTATCTTGAAGCGGCCGGTGTGGTGTGCATCAAGTAATTCGTTTGCACCCTTTTGGCCCATGTTCGGGAACCTAACACCTTCACATCAATCTCAACAGGACATTGGCGCTAGAGACAGTGGTAAGGCGTTGGACCTCACCTCGGGCCAAGTGATTGTCCCCGGCGATGATCAAGCTACTGGAGACATCAAAGACGGGCTCATTCATTGCCTATGTGGGGTCTGGTGGCATTCGGCGATTTATAACTTTGGTCACAAAGCTCTTCAATTCCAAATCCAAGAAAATGTCATGAAGGACATCTACACTCTGTCTTCCCTTCACAAGAGCATCAGTCGCGCCCCAGCTGATCCAGTGCGTCGTAAGCTGCCTGCAACCCCGACCCCTTCTTATTCGTGTCCATCCACGACACAACTACAGTTGTGCTTGGACTGCTGATCATGCTATATTCGGAGCCATGCTCCCTCACTACAATGCGTGGCTTCTGGGCAAACACAAGCTTCTAAGCAAACTTCCATCTCCGTAGCAAAAACATCCATCTACATAGACCGTGTGGTGATCCTCATTCTGTGATCAAATACCATCCAGTTCAAACAACGTTCCCACTCGATCCCCGCTTTCCATCTGTCGGGTAACCTGCTAACCCATTGTGACGCTTTTCACCGACCACTGTGCCGGAAGGCCCAGCATGTACCTTCTCTTAGGACAAGATCACTTGCGCTACGTTTACTCACCTCACCCGCCTTTAAAGCGGCTATTCGCAAATGCCTCGACCCAGCGGGCGTGGACACCTCTCAGTACAGTTTATGTGCAGTGGATTTATTGTTTGGTTGGCGCCTGCCTATGTGATCATGATGATGATGCACCTAAGTGCAAATGTCGCGTCGCACTTTATCGGCGTTAATTACTTAAGTCACACCATACCTAAAGGGGCTCTCCCGTACTAAGTTGTGGACACATGCCTTGAGTGCCGTAGAGGGCTTGACCCGTAGGAAGCCCTTAAGAAATCACCCCCATGGTTTACCGGACGATTGCGGGCGTCTACGTTTTGTTTTACTTGGGGTCCCGCAAGCGGGAGCCGAACTCGTAAGAAAACCATTCGGGCCATAAGAAAAATAGATAGATAGAGATATATAGAGAGAGAGAGAGAGAGAGAGAGAGAGAGAGAGAGAGAGAGAGAGAGAGAGAGAGAGAGAGATATCTAGAGAGAGAGAGAGAGAGAGAGAGAGGAGAGAGAGAGAGAGAGAGAGAGAGAGAGAGAGAGAGAGAGAGAGAGAGAGAGAGAGAGAGAGAGAGATATAGAGAGAGACAGAGAGAGAGACAGAGAGAGAGAGAGAGAGAGAGATCTCTAGAGAGAGAGATCTAGATCTATATAGAGAGAGAGATCTATAGAGAGATAGAGATACAGAGATAGGGATATATATATATGCTTATATATAAATATATTATATATATATTTATATATATATATATATTTGTACATATATATGCATATACATATATATATATACATAAAAATATACATATATATATATATATACATATATATATGTATGTATATATTTATATTTATATATATAAACATACATATATATATACATATGCATATATATTTATACATATATGTATATATATATATGTATATATATATACAGATATATATATAAATATAATATATATATATATATGTATGTATATATATATATATATATATATATATATATATATATATATATATATATATATATATATATATATATATATATATATATATATATATATATATATATATATATATATATATATATGTATATAAATATACGGCCATATAAAACATACCAGGGCGAATCTAAGTGATCTGTTGACAACGATAGTCCCTTCAATTTCAACTCCATTAAGTGAGGGCTAATCCAAAGTGTTGGAAGGTCATAGCACTTAGCAAATGTTCCACATGTCTTATCTTCACACCTGCTTAACTCGGCATAATGTATATGAACAAAAGGTTAATTAGCAATAGTCAACGAAGGAGGGAGAGGCAAAGAGACTTTGCAGGAGCTAATGCAGCTACTCATCTGGCAACAAAGAGATGTTTTCTGGCTCTGCAGATGTCGTGACTTCGCGACCCAGCAAGACACAAGGGGGATGAGGAACACGCAGTCAGATTACCTTTAAGCAAGCAAAGTAATTTTTAGAAAACCTCTGGTGTAACACTTGCTTGGTGTGCGTGATACCAGGCGCCTCCATAGTCTAGCCATGTGAGACCTGCGCTGATCGTCAAGGGACTTCCTCACATCAACTTGCAGGCTGGATGGTATTGAGACACGGTCACAGTTATCACACGCAAGCCGCCGATATGGGAAAAATATGTTTCTCGAGCTCTGATTGGCTGAGTGGAGGATACCATGCGTTGATAAGGATTAATCTTCTTGAGCGAATCGATAGTCATTACCTGCTTTAGCTAATTGCTGGCCTGAGTTGGCGGACTTTGTTGTTTCAAGTTCAGTTTCTTTTTGAATCTGCACCTGTATTTCAGTGTAATGGATCATATCATTTACAAATAGCATGCATAGGCTAACTATGTTGACAAAAGTTAGCACAATTTGATGATAGCCGTCAGCGGGGCTTTCGCAAGAACAATGCAGTTGAATTGAGCGCTTGAAGTGTGTGCAACGGGACCGCATATTCATCGTCGTCAATGTTTGTGCATATTTTGCTCGTCCTATGCTGCTTTAAAATATATGCGCCATTAACGCTTAGCTTGCTCAGAATATTTATCATAGCATAATGCTCACGAGGATGGGAATTAAATCAAATTCCCTGACAAATTCTCAATGATAAAATTATTAAAGCTTCAATTTCAAACCAAGATGAATGTCTCTCTCCAGCATTTACAATGCCTACAGGCAGCAGAGCCTAGAACCGGCAACATAGAGGACATTGTTGTACACATCGTCTATGAGAAGAGCTATTATACAGGTAGATACGCAATCTGCCCTGTGGGTGAAAAGAACCTGCTCTCACATAGTGGAAACTTACGCTGTGTAGATAACAAAGGAGAAGCTAGTATATCTGATATTAAAGTTAATCGACCATAAAAAGCATCAGCAGGGCTATTAGTTTCGAAGGAGGCTTTTTTTGCGATCGTCCGAAATTGTTGTAAACAGCCGGATTTAGCAAAACATTTCAAGCATTAAACCGCTACTTATTTCTTAGTAATGATACTTTTATCACTTTCTGGTTTTGACGATTGATATCAGAACGATGAAGTTATTGTGAAGACGGAAAAAAAGAAAACTGTGGATAAACCACTGGACACATTTAGTTAGTAGATTACATATGTTAAAGAATTGTCAAACCATTTCTCTAAAATGTTGGAACTTAAACGTGGTCATTGATTTTTATAATGATCATTTCTAAAAATAAATATAATTATTTCCGCAGACCTTAAAGCAAAAACACACTTAATGTTAAAGTTAATGGCAATGATTTATACGAAGTTATAAAACTTGATTTCATAAAATCTTCACTCATTCAAGATATGGACATCCTTGTGCACACATTAGACCGACAAGCAGGAAGGGTAATGTCCGACAACATAAATGGCAACAGCCGAAGTAAGGATCTTTTTTCTGAAAGTCTGAAAACTTAACATGTTTGGTTTCCAAGGTGCGGTTGCCAAGCAGCTTGCTAGGCAACCTCGTTCCAAATATGGGGCTGAACAGTCTCTTTAATATTGTGTCATTGTGTGCATGTCATTTAAATAACATATGTATTCCGGGGTCTTCAAAAACCACCGGGGTTTAACGTTCCTAGTTCTCTACATGCTTTGGGGATGGTATTGGCCTTAGAATACCTTTATAGGTACAATTATATGACTGACTTGTCACAAAGCACTAGCAATAATTGATATGTGACGATAAGCATGGCTTACGACTTTTGTGCGTCCGATAACCACGTACACTTCTGATTTGCTTACGGATGCGGTTTAAACATACATTTTCTAACAGTGCCAGGATTCATTGACGGATAGCAGGAATCATACCAACAAGACAAGGATATCGCATTTCAGATATTGTTACTTCCCCCGAAGAATTACAAAATTGTGTAAAAACATGCCAGAATATATTTGTCGACTAACTTTTGGGTTGATACGTCACCGACTTGTGGCGCGCAGTGACCCAGTTAAATGAGAATTCCTACGAACTCTCAGATATTCAAACTCTACCTTGCATGGAAGAAAATGTCGATATTCATCACAGAATTATAACTTTGTGGGCAAACCTCTGTTGCGGAATCATCTCTCATTCGTGTCTGCATCACCGACTAGTAGTAGGCATGTGAATCGAGTAAAAATATCATTGATGTCCGGAGCGCTGTTGAATACGCATTAAACTAAAGTGTAATGGTCGAGTGATACTTCATACCTGCTATTCTAACATACCGTACCAAGCCAGGTGAGCAATAGCTGCATGGATAAATGTGGTCATAAGTATTCGGTTTAGATATGATTTTGAGAAGACACAGCTCCTGCAATTAAGCGCCAAGCATGTGGATTGGTTGTTACGAGCTAATCCAACACAGCTTATATATCCTAGTATTACCATTCGATCCTGACACCGACCAACAAACGAAATCAAAATAAATTCGTTTGACATGGTTTTCTCTCTTACCAAGGCAAAGTAATCTTAATGACTTGCAGAATCTTGAACACTGGACAGCTAATTGATTCACATTGGTTTATGGCAACAGGGCCCGGACAAAACACTTATGTCATGTGGCAGGGGAAAACCTCAAAACAATACCAACTGAAAATAACGCGCCCTCCTATCAATGGCAATATTATGGGACGCCCAGGAAATATGCTACATGACTTCCTATGAACCTTAGAATAGTCACAGCAGACACATGCTGTGATCTCTGCCGCTACTAAAGTAAAAGCACATCAATCAACACTAATACGCATTGAGCAATAACGACAGACATGACTCGCATATCAAACGTGTAACCACGGACGTGATGTTGTTTTACTTAGCAGATGAAATAGTATAAAAAATCATGATTCAGTTGCACCCTCCATTGTAATCTGTATGTCCTCAACGTAACGCTTTTGTCGCCGTCTTTAGCATGCCATCTACAAGGATTCATATATATTATGGAAAACATTTGGGTAAAGACGCAAAGGACACTACTCTGACATTTGCCTAAAAACTGACGACTAATGTTTGCCGATAAGCTTTAGACAATCTTGACGCCAAACAGACTAGGCCAAGATAGCTACTTAACGATGCCAGGGGTGCCTTTCTAGAGAAAATACAAAAGAGTTTGCATTTCGAAATTAAGGCTCTGTTTGAGGAGAGACGTAGAATTAAGGATTGTTTGCACATCAAGAAGATCATTTGATAACGTCATAATGATAGGAACAGATTTTAATCAAACGATAGTACACGCTTGATCTACAACGAGATCATTTATATTATAGTTCGGTTCTATATAGCAAACACATGTTTGTAAGGGTGAGGAATAGGTGATAACGCTAGGTAAGGAAGAGAAATACGGCGGGTTATGGGGAAGATTAACTGAGGGTGGCAGTTGGTTCACGAGCGGTGATGATTACGAGTGCTAGGCTCCTTATGCCATGCTTCAAGCGCCCCATTGCTCAATCTAATTATGTTGCTGGCACCATGTAGGAAGTGCAGCTCGTCGCACGCTTAGCTTTGTGTATATATATATATGAATATAACATGTTACTGCTCAATAGTTCTGTATAGAATAATATTCGAACATAATCAGAACGAATAGGCTTTTATCATTGCCATCAAGGCGAAATGTCAAGCGTTTAACCTTGCTCGTACGTTATTGTGAGGTTGTGCATAGACCCAACTGCTGCCATTTACCTATCGTTTGTACAGCCAAATTGAGATACGTCTGGTTGCTGATCCACTCAATGCAGCGTATGAATCCCGACCGCCTTGTATATAAATTAAAGAACAAACACGTATCTCCGTCGATATGTTTCGCTTAAAGGAAAACTGCTTTGATTGAAACAGTCCGCGAGGTGTTCATCATATTTGCCAGTCACTAGCTGTATCTGTATGTTTTATTACAGGATTCACGGCCGTGCCGCAATGTGACCTCATTGGTCTATCGGTCACACACGCATACTCTCTATTGATATAAATGCTTGTTTCATCGAATGTAATGCATTGCAGACAAGCACTGACTGGTGCATATACTTGCGTTGTGGGCCTTCGTGCTGTTTGTACACAACTTCTCTGTAGGAAATGCGTCTCGGTACATTAATGGACTTATATGGTGCGGAACGATTTGTATACATCCTCATCCTTGCCCCCAATAAAGTGCGCTGTCGGTAGGTGGCACCCTAGAACCATTCACAGTTATCTGTGCGACACAATTATGAATGCTGCTCCAACAAGCAAAATACCACGGATGTTGTCAAACATGTTTCTGTCAATAAATGCATTATATGTAAAGAATAACCCTTTCATTAGTGTTCCATCTGCACGACGATGCATGATAACTTTATCTGAGGAAATCATAGTATTCGCGGATCATTTTGCATTAAAAGGCAGCAGATGGTTGAAGCTAGGTCCGCTTGTAAAAGACAATTTGCCTTCTAAGTGTCAGGGAATTAGTTTACATTGGAGTTTGTGAAAAGGAAAGAATTTGTAGCATAATTAAATTCATTTAATCATAATACAGCGTTCACGGTATACGGAAAACCTCGTCAATCAACGTTATCTAGACACAATGAGATAACTCAGGTACAACCGGTGATGAATTACATTTGTTATATAGCCATGCTGGTGTTATCGCACTATAACTAATCCGCTTTCAGTGCAATTCAAGTGTACGTAAGTGAAAAGCACTAGTGTACACAACACATCGAAATGGCACAGGCAAATAACGTCCGACACAAGTCAATTGATTGATAATTCCGGAACCATATTAACGCTGTTAATGCACAGGAGCTGACTGCAGTCTGATCCTCTCATTTGTTCGTCGTGCAGCAATTCACCGTACTTAATAATTCAAAATGGCCAATTTTATCATTGCTTGATATCTTCGAAGCATAAATGTATTGTACGTCGTAGCCACGGCTTTGACTAGTAGTGATGCAGTCGCCAATCAAATACAGCCGAGACAATGGCGGCGGTAACTGTTACGAATTTGGAAGTCTAAGAAAAGACGATGCAATTAGCAATTATCAGAATTGTAATTTGCTTCTTATGCAATTTATCAGGAGCCTGTTGTCATCAGAAACCAACAGTAAGTTAGTGGCATTCTAAACGTAATCATAAGTCCCAACCTATGCTTGCTTGATGGAACAACTACCTAAAGCGACCCGGGCATTTTCCACATCGAAGTACCTGATTGGTTAGTGTTTGGACAATACATATCACCAATCACTTTGTCAACACACTAACCGGAAGCAAATCCTGTTGATTGGTCACCATCACACTACGCAGTCATTAGGGCGTTATGATCTGTGTCACTTTAAAATCCTGCTTCACACTGCATGACTTTCAATAGTGCTGCATGGTAAATAAGACGACGTGCCATGATTAACTGCGGGTACAATTTTAGCAGAACCGCTACGATTGTTTATATGAAAAGGTTAAATAAAATCCGCCCTTCTTCTAGCGTTTGGATGCTTCAAGTATCTGCTTCACCACCGATGCCGATATTAGTCTTGAGATCGTTGCAATAAATGAAATCTGGTAAGAACGTAATTAGCTATCAGGAGATCGCCCGTCTCTCGAATGCGTTACATTCATGTCAGGAATACAGTACGCACTACCTATGGACCATTTAAAAAGGACATTTGGATTCAAACTGTGTGAAAAATTACAACAGAATAACAATTTGTACCATTCAAATAATGTCTCAAGCAATCGCTCGTGGGGCCTGCATCTAGGTATGTGATAACCGTTTATGGGCAATACCGCGTATTAAGACTTCTGCAGGCATATTTTGTCCAGGTTATCAAGTTTTCATAACAACTTGAACATTAAAGAAACACTAAACTATTGCATCTCTTATGTATGTATATGGTCAGATATTTAAATCCCAAATATATATGTACTGGTACATACAGACTCGACCGCGTGTTGAACTTAATAATCCAAAAGCATGGGAATAAAGTGAACATTAAATATAAAGTTTCATCACGCACAAAACTGCCACGAAAACCTTTTGGATTTGTTGGAGGACCGTGATATATTGATAAGCACTCGCAATAGTCGGTCGCTTACTCTCCCGGGGCGGATAACTTTTGATTTGGGCGACTGCAATGTGTTAATTTGCATATTATAACCATCCGTCCCTGTACGACCGATTTCATTTCCCGCATATTGGCGCTTTTCCGGCAAGTTCCTATGTTTCATCGAATTCGCACACATCATTTGTAAACATTGACGAAGTAGCAAATCGGAGAGCGTGCATTTGTCACGTGACATGTATCCCGACCTTGTCCTAATTAGCGTTAAAAATAAAAGTTATCAGCGCCTAATTTCCGGACATTAGACCTGCTCAATCAAAGCTGCAGCGCTAGGAGGCGCGCGCCCCCTCAACGTGTCAGGAAGTTAAGACGCGATGTTCCTCATATGTATATTAAGTCCTAACCGCGCTCAACGTCTGTACATCGTCTGGTCTTAAGCTACTGCTAATATACATATCATGACAATTACATTCACTTGAATAATAGCATCTACATGCATCCAATAATATCTCAGTAAACTTACCTGATTTTATCAATTGTATCATCAAACTTGGTTATTATGGTGATATTTCATATCCAGAACATGTAATAACGTAGCAAATAGTCGCTGAAATTAGAAAAAAATGCTTTTTATTAAAAGGTTTTCATTAACCATCACCAGCAGGAGATGGTTCAGTAATCATTGTTAAATACATTTAGGTTGATGTTTTGAGAAATAGTTGGATGTGGTACAAATGATTTGACACCTTAAATACCTCCCTATTCAGGGGCATATCATTGACAAAATGCCTATCGCCACACGCTGAACCATTCATTGGTCCTGTTCTATAAAAAAGTGTCGCACTTACAACCAGGTTGAGTTTGAGATCGAATGATTGCAGCATGATGCTTAATGACATATTGTTTTTATAAATAAGAAAAGTCCATTAAAGTTGAAATGGAATTGGGTGGCTGCCACAACATTGTAGGCAAATAGTTGATGCAATGATATTATTATGCATGATCATTTAAACTTAAGCATCCAACGACAAGGCGTTCATTTGATCACAAATATGGATGACAAACATTATGTACCTATCAATATCTTGCTGTATGGGGAAGACGCAGGTGAGATGCTAGATAATGGGAAATCATTTGCTAGAAGAAGAATGAGAATAAAAGAAAGATGAGGAGGGTGAAGAAAAAGATGAAGAAGAAAAAGATGGAAGGTTGCGAGGAAGAGAGGAAGTGAAGAAGATGAAAATAGCATTAATTTAAATAAGAAGACTACTTATGTATAACTAGCCTGGACTATTACTTTATCCTATGATGCAAAATTTAATACCTGTTATGTTTTAAAAAAAACTGCTCAAAGTTCTTGCTGGTTCATCAATGGATCAGGTGATCCTGTTTAATTACACTTCATAGAGACTGGCTGTTCACTCGTCACAGCCTGGATGATACAACAGGAGTGAATTATCACTGATAATGCACCGATACTATTGCTACTGTTGAGCACTGTCTGCAAATATTATCTCCATGATCGACTACTTGCAAACTTATATTATATGTGGGCAAACAAGTCTTTAAAAATCCCAGTGAATTGTCAGCAATATTCCTCGACGAGTAGTATTTACGAGAACTTCCCAGGGAGATGTCTGTCATGTTTCAATCACACTTCCTTTCAATAGAAATCTGCATTAAGTAACTAAGGTAATTTATGCATTGATTTTCATTCAATAATAACTGATTCGACCAAGCTTTCGGGAGCAAAGGAAGAGCCACACAAAGACACAGCGTAATACCTGTTGCACTGTAAAAGGAATACACCTGTCGTGGTTGTACAAGGTTATTGTTTGATTGCAGGTTGAAGTGGCCAAGAACACGGACAAAGCAGTATCAAGGTAATTTAAAGAACAGCCATATCGTGTATGGTCCGTACTTGCTCACAATGCACGTTTGCTCTGTTCACTTGTGATTGTTCATGCTTGCTGACACACTGAACATTATACTGCGCTGAGCCAATCACAAACAGGAGCCATGAACAGCATATTGAAAGATAGTAGATTGTGAATGCTGACAGTGTCAAATTAATATATTAACTGATATTAACTGATATTGATTGCGATATTATCTTTGCTGCAGTCGATTATCGATCACATTCACAGTTCTAAGGAAATATATTAAATGCTAATATTTTGAGGAAGCTCAATGAACATAATGCGAGAAAAAATTAGTCAACATCCGGACGTATTGATCACAAAAAGAGCGACTGAAAGCTACGAAAATGTGATATGAAGTAAATCGTGAAGCGCCTCTCTGCGACGCCAAACCTGTTCCTTTGCTGTACTCATCCAGTAATCTCCATCTATTCTGGTACTCACAACATTTGATTGTAATCGAGTTTCAAAACAAATGTCTATCATTCATGACCTGTTTGATGTAGATAACCGACACCTTATCGAGAAATGGCAGGAGTTGCTCGCGTATTTATGGTACGGTATTGATCGAGAGGGTAAACTCCGACAGTTTGTACAATAGCTTCCTCTTATTGGTTGGTTAACCTGGCCATTGTATCAAGATGTTGATTGTATTTTCGACCGGATATGTGCTGAGAGTGATCCATAAACACATTGATGTATTACTTGTGATAGATCACTCTTAATGTCAGTCTATTTGCAGAACTGACCGTGTTTATCCTATCATAATGTAAATGTTCATGGGAGTTATCATTAAGTGGATTGAGTCAGATCGTTTTTGGAACAAATGGTGGCAATTTGCTGCTATATAAACGTGGTTATTATCCGGTATTTTTGTGTTATATAAGCTGCGAACATGTTTCAAGCGTTCGACGCCACGCGTCGTAAGCGTGTATGCGACTAATGACGTTATGTCCATGTTCTAGCTGCTTTATTGCAAACATTCGATAATATCAATTTTACACTAAGCGTGAAAGTTCGACTCTGATTACCGGCGGTGGCTGCTCTTGCGCCACCGCATTGTTATAACCTTCTTACTTCCGGGAGAAGCTTTATGAAGAGAATTTCTGCCGTTGAGTGCTACATGGTTTAAGCTAAGATAAATTGTGAATAAATTGTACGGGCGTGGCATGACGGTAGCCAACGTATGACACGTGTTGGTTTTGCTGTTGGGGGGTATATAAGCTATTGAGCCTTATAAAATTCACCCGTTCAATTTGTTGTTTGATGATGACAATTTACTCAAACTTCAAAAGCATGAAAATCGCCCATGCTCATTTAAAGTATTAACAAGACAGTTGTGGACCATTAATGTTATCGGATCAATAATCCGAGCATATTACTAATTGTGTATTATATATATATATATAAAGGTTTCTTGCCTTTATCAGATCACTGTCGGTGATATATGGGCTTTGTTATAAGTAGAGAATACGTAATTAATAGGTGAAGTCAAATTTTCTCACCATCACACCCTTCCCGGGAAAGGCGTGCTTGTGCCATATTTACACGGCTATACCATGGGTTCCATCATCGGGCATATTCTTGATATACAATTCACCTGGCAGGTACTCGATGATGTCCGATCTTAGGTGTTGAGGATCAGTCACGGTGGTCGAAACCCCTATGCCTCCCGCTATATATTTATATCCGATGTCAATGCAAATCTATATTGTGACTGCCAATGTTAAAGCGGCAACCGATATTCATAGACACGAATATACGAACACAATATAATAAAAATGTTCTAATAAGCATCTTGTTCTAATTATTCATGCCTGCAATGGCAAGTCCAGTGGCGTGTGCAACTCTCTGCGCTGCAAGGCATATGAAGAACAGCGCTCCAGTAACAATCGGTGTTGTCTCTGAGAGTAAAGAGTACATTAATAACAGTACGTTATTGTTGTCGGTGCGAGCATTTAATGTAATGAGTTGAAATGACCTCATTGTCCCTCACTACATGCGAAAACACCATCATTTTCATTTACATGGTTTGTGTGCTGGCTCATTGATCCTTAATGGCGTTACTCTCATGTCGATCATAACAATGAAAATGCCTTATTGGAAGTTTTGAGACCAACTATATTATACAGGTTTCTGGTTAATTGCACATGCCGATAAATAACAGAGTCACGTTTAAGTGGTAGTAGATTTCATCACACGCTCGCATAGTATTGAATCGTCAATCATTGGTGTTACAGAACGAATAACAAGCTAAGATTTCCCAATATTTGATGCATACATTCCAAATAAACTCAATATTGTCTTAGTCTGAACGTATGCAAATTAATACCACACACTGGGGAGTTGTCCACAATCTGACACGCATTGAACAATCAGATGTTTCATTCGACCGATTATTGAAAGCTTTAAATCACAAACGGCAAATCTGTACGCATCACAACGAGTGTCATGCGATTTCAACTTAGTACCGGTTAACCTGCCACTACAAGGCGCCTGGTGACATTTTGCGAATCAACAGGAATGAACCAGCCTTTAAGCCTACTATTAAATGTTGAGAAGTATCGGTTATTCTGTGCTTTTTAACATGTATCTGTATTGCCAATCATTATGTAATGGATGATCTAACTATGTGGTGTTAAGAGGTTCGGGTGAAATATTCACAGTCTATACTACAGGATTAAATAACGAGTGGCATTGCATAACCAGTAATTGTGTAAGGCTACAGCAGCTTTGAACTGAATTGCGTTCCTGTTTATTGTTCTGATGCTACTCATACCAGCAAAACACACCAAACTCGATTGACATTGCTTTGCGGCTAGATTATGAAGCAGTCTTCAAAAAACACAGTATCCCTCTGTTCGGTTTTTGTATTTTTATGACCTGGATATAATAATAATATGAAATCTGCAATGCATGACTTATCACATTTCGATGCATTTATACGGACTGATGTAAAACAATGCTGACAATTGTGGCAGGAAAAGGTGGTTTGTTATTGAAATGGTGTTAGGAAACCAACCAATAAGATAACTTACCTTTAAATAAAGCTTGCTAGAACGGGCCATATTGTTGTGCTTTTCGTAAGCTATGGACTACAAAGTGCTTCACAGGAGTATTTCAGATTCACTTGCATCATGCATGCATACCAATAACCAGCATTGTGAAGCTTTTGACTTTTGATGCGAGATGTTGAAACTTAATATAGAGACAATGCAAAACGTACGGTCGGTTTGATTTTCCACGTCCATTGGGTTTAATATAATTAGACGCATAATAACTCTAACGGAACAGCTGGCTTATTTGCATCAGACTAACTCACAGACATATATTGAAAACCTACAGTTGCTAAATATTTCGTTTTGGACGTCTTACAAATGACACTCAAGAATTGTGAGGACACTGTTGTTGTTGGGAGATGATCATACGCAGTTAGTTTCCGTAGCATAAAAAAGAACCAGGATTGGTGTTAGTGATAATCTTTACGTGCTTGGCACATTGATGTTGCAAATAATAAATAACACATAATTATACCAATATACTTAAAATGTTACAGTTGCTATAAGTTGTCTATGAGAAAGGCTTCCATATTACAAAGTTGGCAGCTTTGCGGCAACATGGGGTACTGCGCTTCGTATTCCTACGATAACCACCATTCGTCACTGGTAGAACTTTGGTCATACATGAACCACAGCGGTAAGCAACTGATTTTGACCGTACATTAACTTGTAGAATTTACAAATAGAGCTACATTTGGAATGGTAGGGGTGATATTGACATATCCCTGTGTCCTCAAGCGTAGCCGATACTCATTGCGAATAAAGAAACCGCACGATAATGTGAAATACCCAAATAGAGTACACCTGATTACAAAGACAAATTATATTTAACTGCAGTTGTTGGCTTAATGCGTTAATGAAAGCCAGAAATTGAAAAAATATGCACTTTACCGTCGATCTTTGTCTTGGTAGGAACCTTGAAAGCTTAACAATTATCCACATCTTATTCAGCGTTGACTTATGAAAAAGCATTTTTGCGCGACTTGTCTCTGTGTGGGTTTTTCTACCGCAATAAGCTTTGCATTCTCTCATTACAAAAGCCGCTCAGAGTCACAATATCATACCACGTGGGCGTCTGCGCCCTATTGACACGGCCATGCGTTGTATCTAACCGTTTAGTATGATCTGCGGAAATGGCTCTAGTCTGGGATTAGATTGATATATTTAACATTTATACTGCTGCCTCAAAAGGCATTCGAGTGGTACACAGCGCACAATCAAATGCCTCGATTCAGACTGACAATCATTGGCTCAGAACAAGTAATGTGTTTCTTCTTGCTATGCACTCGCTTTAAAGGTTATCGTTCCACAAAAGTGTCGATTTAAAAGTGTGCGAATTGAAAGTTATAATCTGCAAAAGTCGTTCACGTAGCGGCATTGATAAGGAGTACACGTCCAGCATGCTCGTTAAATCAACCTTTTATTCCTTCTCCCTCTGCATCACTGCTTCTTCCACACAACAGGCAGCTGCATCCCAATATTTACCACACCATAAAACCTAGTTATCAGTGCTGGTGACAGCGTGACTGCACCGCAGCTTGCCTCCGTAATTACTTGACCTATACTAACACAGCTTGGTGTGCTGATGCTGTGCGGCTGTGTTGATTGATATGACCTAAACTTAAGGACGTCTGACTTTTGTAATGACCCGTTATAATTGACACATCCTCAGATTTGTATTTCGGACCATAGACATGAATACATGGAGCGACTTGTTGTACTGTCAATACTGAGTTCTTTTTTTGTATGTTTCTAAATAATATTAATGCCGTATATGCTGATTGCATTTGTATTGTGCATTTTTCATTCACGTGATGCGCATCGATGCATTATCAATAGTGCAATCAAGCATTAACTTACATTGTAATCATTTAATCATAATCACTGCACCTTCAATCAAAGCTTTTGCGCCAGCTTAAATCATCGACTTAGTGCCAGACAGCGATTTCTATACATTTCCTCGTTTACCAGAACTGCTACTTTGTGGTAATCAAGTCACTAGATGTACTTAACATCATCGTGAAGCTATACACAAGCGACAGCGACTACGTGTAATTAACATTTGTTTTTAAACAAAAGTTAAAGGTTTGCGAAGTGCATCGCACATATCCCAACCCCCACATTGCCATTTCTATAAGTTTGAAGGTGAGACAACAACGACCAATGTAAACTCTTTTAATTAAGACTGATATGAATATTGCTCATGCAAGCATACGCTCATAAATAACTACATACATACTGTCATACATTTATACATACATATATATTTACAAACACAAATACATACAAGCATGCATACAAACATGCATATATCCATCCATCCATACCTAATACATACATACATACATACATACATACATACATACATACATACATACATACATACATACATACATACATACATACATACATACATACATACATACATACATACAGACATACATACATACATACATACATACATACATACATACATACATACATACATACATACAATACATACATACATACATACATACATACAACACATACACATACATACATACATACACATGCATGCATACATACATACATACATACATACATACATACATACATACATACATACATACATACATACATACATACATACATACATACATACATACATACATACATACATACATACATACACATACATACATATACATACATACATACATACATACATACATATACATACATACATACATACATACACATACATACATACATACATACACATACATACATACATACATACATACATACATACATACATACATACATACATACATACATACATACATACATACATACATACATACATACATACATACATACATACATACATACATACATACATACATACATACATACATACATACATACATACATACATTGATACATAAATATTCATGCATACATACTATATGCATACATATGATAATACATTTATATCAATATACATACCTACATTGAATGCCGTTGTCACGAATCCGTCCTTGATTTTGGAGAACACCGCTAGTATTATTCCATTAGAATAACGTAATGAAATAACTCACATTGTACAGTTTATGCGACGGATTTTGAGTCAGTTGTATAGCCTCAAATACGCCTAGAAGCCGTGTTTTGGTTAACAAGAATTACTGCTCTCGAAACGATAAAGCAATGAACACCAACGTGAGCACTATATACATAATGACATGTTTAATATAATTTCATATCCCTATGCTATTTCAACAATCGGTTACGAATGACATTAACAGCTGTCAAGAGCTTCAAAACACGTGTGCGGTAATTATAGGATACATAATCCAAAAAGCTTGTTGCTAAAATGCATCGTATTGCTATACAAAGGTGTAATTGATTCTCAATAAGTACGCAATCATGGGTATCTAATGTTTGACATCAGAACGAGCATTGTAAACATATTATAGTAGCAAAACGGCTCACAAAATAATGAATACTATTCATCTAGGCTCGCGACTGTTTCATGATTTGCCATCGCTACTATTTACTGCTTCCGGCAGGCAGTTTGCTTATGATCAATCACAGGTAGGTCAGCTGCCAATATGTGTTTTCTTGGGGATGCACTGCTGTTGCAAACAAGCGGTCTGGTGTACGTCAGATCATTCTTAGGTAGCAACTAAGACCAACTCAATGATAGTTACATAATGTATATACAGTTTTTGACATTATCCACACTAACCTAAAAGGTAGGATTGCCATTTTAAGTGTGAATGGAATGAAAAGCTGCATTTTTGAAGCAACTGACGTGTTGATAGAACTCATTTGCTTACTTTTTTAACTTTGCCAGTCCTTCTGCTTATATGTACAAGATATTATTCAAGTTATTTGTTCTCCTGCCTGGACTATATGACGTTACTGAGCAACTAGCATCGGACGCATTTACTGCCGCAAGGAAGGGAATATAAATGTCACCATGCACAGTTTTCCGCAATTGTCAGATTACGATGCAAACAAATGTTCACCATCTAATGTACCACGAGGCCGTTGGCGTTCAGTTATGGCTGGATCGTACAAGCGCGAGAAATTTTTTTGTCTGTTATTTGTTTAAATGGTTGTGGCTGTTGTTACACGCCAGATCGTTAATAAACAGATACAGCGAATGCGATTCACTTTCAAAATGAATCATTTACGTAAAATTACTGATTGTTTTTCATTGACAAGATTATATGCATGAGCCGTCTACGGTAAATGGTACAGCAGCATTATTTTATAGCTGTCATCTCTCGCACTTGCGACAAGAACACACCCAGCCGCAGCCCGCAGTTCTTGAAATCCCATGAGTATTAGTTTACTGCAAAATGATTGCTTGATGGAATCGAACCATGCTGAAGGGGGTCTAAGAAACTTGATTATCATTTATATTGCTGTCTCAAACGGCAACGGAGTGATACACTGTGCACAATCAAATGCATCGCTTCAGACAAGTAATTGTTGTAAGCGGCACGATAGTTGCAATGGGGCAAAAAAAAACCCACAAGCAATAAATTCGTAATGGGTGACGAGACAACGTTGGCGAGCATGGAATTGATATTACACCGTGAAATAAACACTTATCATTGTCAAATAGATTGAAACATTTCGTATAAGTGTAATTGCCCTAGAATTCATTGAATTCATTAACATATATAATGTCCAGGTAATCGTACCCCATCTGATAGGTATGCGATCGCTTGATATGGCATGTTGCAGTATATCGCCAGGGCTCATTTATTCCTTGGAATAATCATTGTGGCAATTGGGGGTTTGTTGCCTCCATCAGGTATTGCTTTAATCTGATGTCGTATTTCTAGTTCGCCTTTGGCCACATTTTCTTCTTTTTCTGCCACACAATGAACATATTTCAAGTTGAGGTTTTAAATATTGATGCATCAGTACATTACTAGACCAAATCATTTGGATCATACCACGTACACATAATAGACTAGTTTTTCAGCATCTTGTAAAATTCGATGAACTTCAGATGATGTTACTTATGTTATGCATCATCTTTATACATATAGCTCAAATTATCATTGATATAATTTTACGCGTCAGAACTATCAATAGGCCATAGCTCTGTAATTTTACTTCATTGTTTGCATGTGATCGCTCTTATTTCGCCTATACGTTTTATGTTATATTAACACATTTATCTGAGTATGTTTTCCGTATACTTTTTCGGATCTCAGCAGAGCAAAATTCACCTTGTATCCATCTGCATGCATTTGAATCAATATTGTCTATACCGACAATATAGCTTGTGTCGATGTGTCACAGGTGTGAAAGTTCACTACCAGCTCATTGTGCTGATTGCGAACTGAGCTGGTATATGCTAAATTGCACGATACTACGTTAAGTAATCAGGTGGAAGTTTGCGTATGAAACGTAACGGACACATAAGTGCAGATGTGAGTAGCATGTTTATCTGCCAAAACACCGTTCGCAAACACACCTGCTATAGAAGGAAAACATATGCTGACAAATTTCCATCGGCAGGCTCCTTGACTCATGTCGTTAACATTGGATCTGGAATATACTATTGCTGCGGTAACCGATATGCCGAGTCCTAGTTATCTGTGTAATGTTCCGTTTAATAGGATACTAAATGCAGTAGCTCTCTGGAGTTCCTTGAATTAAGTTAAGTTGATATGTCATCCACTTTATATCCCTGCATTCCCATAGGTGTTTTTGCGATCAAAAATAGAAACCTATCGGCGCAGATCTAGTTATATTCATCTATTGACTTTGCTACCGCAGTTCCCAGTTTTATCTTAAACAAGCCGAAATTTTAAACATGTTTAACAAAAGCATAGCATATATCTACTAAGCTACTTCCGTCAGGTTAATGATAACATAATACATCTTGTTTGAATAACTACAAATGAATAGAGATAAGAAGGGATGCAGACATTATGTCATAATGATAAAGAAGATAACACAAATGGCACGCTTTTATACCTATTCACATTTGTTTGTGTGTCTAGACACATCTAAGGAATGACGTGTTTAGTAGCGGTGCATTATTGAAACCTCGTTTTATTTGGCTCATAGATAACGTTATTTTCTCTGTAAAAATATTAATTAATTAATTCACAAAGACCGTTTATAGCTACTCACTATTGACTAATACAGCCGATGTTTGCAGGCAGCATATAAGTAGTAGCATAATGGGATGGAACTGATGGGACGACTTTATCTTTTTGTCCCTTTTTGGTAGCAAGTTTATTCGTTTAGTACCGTACGGACAATAAAAATATCGACCACTCATTCACGCATTGCCTGTTTATTGCGCAAAACGATCGATGGCATACTATCGTACATTAGCTGAGAGGTGATGGAGCTATCAGCAGATCTTCTAAATGTGAGCCAACGTCAGATAATGAGCATTAATGCTTGTATGATGTGTATGCTGTGATGAGTTTGGACAGTTGGGCTACTATATTGCCTGCGTCCAACTGAATATGCTATATTTAAAAGGTAAGCGCCAACCATTTCCGCGTGATTGTCATTTTTTCCCAAAATGTTTGTATATAATATGAAGTAGATTTTAATGGTTTAGCTGCTGTGTAGCTAAATGTTTTGTGGGTCTTGCTATGCGATCATTAGGTATCCTGAATGCAGTTTTCCTTTTACATGCTCGCAGTGTAATCATCATATGGTTCAAGTATGTGACCGAAGGTAATAAAGAATAGCACTATATGAAAATTACCTTTTGACAAGAGTAAGACTGAACACCTCACAATGACTTTAAAAGACAATTAGACAATGTGATGTCATGCGCTATACCGTGCGTTAATTAATGATAGCATTCCTATTGTCTTCGCAGCATCATATTACTGCCATTCATATTCCGAACCCTCGTTAGACGCATTACATTCAAGAAAAACACAATATTTGCAGAACGAGCAAGCTTGTGCATCATTAAAAGAGTGTGCATGGTTAAAATAGCGTTTATTGGAAATCCAACTGGTCATCGGTCCCCAGAGGAAACACTCGACGCATTTGTTACACGATGTCGAATACAAACACTCAAATGCGAGTTCACTGCTGGTGAACTGGAGAGCAGAATCATCGAACTAAGTATCGCCAGAACACCAATGGAGGCGTACCAAGGCGAGCTCATGGGCAAAAAAAAAACCTGACATTGGAAGCAGCGATGAAGTTAGGGAGAAAATATGCACCGAGAAACTAAGAGGCATCCACTGGCAACATCAGCAACGCGTTTGAAAGCCAAAAGGTAGCGTGTGCAAAAATTGTGCGAAAGACCATGCAAGGAACCTAGCAGCATATCAGCGCAAAGGACTTTGGCAACAATTCTGCCTGAGCAAAAGAGGGCGGAGTAAAAGCTGTGATCGAAGCAAGAACCACAAATAAAGAGTACAGTCTCATGGACACCAAAACAGACGTCAATAAACCAAGTCTCGGAAAACCCTGTGGAGGAGGTCATATATGAAAGCATTGAGGTTACTTCCATTGGTGCATCCACAGCAAGAACCAAGTCGTTTGTTGACATCGAGATCCAGCCTGGATGGACGGCGAAGCCAACAAATTCCTGGAGCAAAGATTGACAGTGGAGCCGAGGGCAACACCCTACCACTCCATACATTTCCATTTCCACATCGAGCAAATGCTAATGGATCACCAGACATCGATTCATCATCTACAGGTCTGACTGCATACAACGGCACCGAAATAAAATGCCACGGAAAGATTGACGTTCCATGTCGATTTAAAAGACAACAGTGCAATACATCGTTCTACATTGTAGACACTCCAGGCCCACCAGTCATTGGCCTGCCGATATGTGAATGCCTCAGAGTCATAGAGATCCACAGCAGTATGTGAGCACAGCGTACCATACCAACAGATGTCAAACCTGTTAACAATTTTGGGGAGCTAAAGAAGCAATACCCTGCTCAATTCACAAAGCTGACAAAATCAAAGCTGAAATAGACAGAATGGAGAAGCTTGGGGTCATGTGTAGAGTGATAGAACACACTGATTGGTGCAGCAGTTTGGCATTTGTAACAAAGAGCGATGGTTCATTGCGAGTATGCCTAGACCCAGCCAGGCTGAACGAAGCCCTTGCCAGATGTCCACATAAAATTCCGACTGTTGAAGAGCTTAACAACAAGCTCCCAGGTGCCAAGGTATTTAGCACAATTGATGCTAAATCTGGATACTGGGCAATACGGCTTAACCTTGAGAGTCAGCTTCTTACAACCTTCAGAACGCCACTTGGTCGTTATTGTTTCAACTGTCTACCTTTCGGTCTAAATGTCTCACAAGACTTTTTCCAGCAAGCGATGGACTCCATACTAGACCAATGCCCTGGTGTCATAATCCAAGCGGACGACATAACTGTCTTCGGTACATGCCGTGAAGAACACGACCGGAAAACACGAGTACTTGAAACAGCTCAAAAACATGGCTTGTCTTCAACAGCCAGAAGTGTCGTATTGGAGTCAACAGAATAAGTTTCTTTGGAAATGACGCGAAATGCACCAGTCCCAGCCCAGAGAAAGTAAAGGACCTCCAAGAGTGCACAGAACCATCCTGCAAAGCAGACTTGCAAAGGTTATTAGAAGACTGTATTATAACACTACAAAGCCTGCATTGTGATGCAAGCCTATGAGGCATCGGAGCATGCCTGATGCAGCCACGTGCTACAGCAACGAGCTCACACCAGTAGCGTATGCCAGCAAAGCGTTATCTACAGCCGAACAAGGTTATTTAAACATCGAGCGTGAGCTTTTGGCCGTGGTATTTGGGAATGGAACACTACAGCACATTCTTGCTTGGACGACCTTTCAAGGTTGTGACAGACCACCAACCACTGTGAGCAATCTGTACAAAAGGCTTGACAAAAGCACCACCCCGCATGCAACGCTTACTTCTTTGTCGACTTCAATGGTACGATATGGAAGTGGAATACAGAGCAGGAAAAGACCACACGGTACCCGACTGGTTATCCAGAGCTCCGAACGGGAACAACAAGGAGCCAGTGGAACTAGATGTTCGTGTAGATTTTATTAGCTTCACACCCGAGCGGCTCACTGAGATGCGGCAGCATACCAGCAAAGACGCAAACTTAAGTGCACTCAAAGCTCAGATAATGGTCGGATGGACAAGTTCAATCAAACAGATTGATGACCAGCTCAAACCTTTTCGGCACTATAGAGATGAATTATCTGTTCATGGTTTAGCCATCAAAGGATGCCGTATTGTGGTATCTAGTAGTCTACAGGATTATGTCCTGAGTAAGCCTCACACAGGTCACACGTGAGTGACCAAATGTCAGCTACTTGCAGAGCCGATGATCCCTCATGACATACGAACTGTGCTATGGACCAAAGTCGGGTCTGACATTTCCAACCTAGGGAAACTGCAATTGGTGGTTGTCACAGACTATACCAGCAAATATGCAGTAGTCAGAGAACTGCCAAATCTAGCACCGTCCAGCACAGTGGTTAACATCTACAAATCCGTCTTCAGTGAATTTGACACATCGCAGGAAATAGTCTCGGAGAGGGGACCTCACTACAGTGCAAAAAGAATAGACGATTTTTGTCAGCAATGATGAACACAGCACACTTGCAGCAGCCCCAGATATCACCAGAGCAATGGAGCCGTCGAGCGTGCTATCAAAACCACCAAAAGGATGATGAAGAAGTCAATGGAGACAGGAGAAGACCCAAGTTTGGCACTTCTAGCATGGAGATGCACACCACTAGATGCTCCGACTAAAAGCCCCGCGGAATTCCTGCTAAACTGTCAGTGAATTTACCAGTGCAGCGGTTCCCACTACCTGCGGAAATGACCGAGGCCCGTGTGCATAAGGACCACCAGACGCAAGATCGCTACAATTCATATGCCAGAGCACTGCCACTCTTGGCAGAGGGTATGCCGGTAGTATACCCAGAGGCCATCTTTGGAAGCCCGATGAGGTGACACGTGTGTGTGACGACTCTTGCAATTATGCAATCAGAACCAGCGGCAGCCAGTCAGTCACAAGGAACCAACGGCACATCCACCCAGTTCTTCTTACATCATACAAGCCTCTGAACAACACAACTTCAAATACTAAGCAGCCTGCCCAGAACGCTTGCCAGCCACAATCTGCCTCAGACCCAGAGCCTTCCACTAGGATGACAGTGTTGAGTGACTAGTCCAAAACTACGCAAGATATGGTCGTGCTATTCATGTGCCTAAGCGTTTCAAGTAAACTTTAGTGTGTTTCGTTACTTTCTGACTTAGTGTGAACTTGATTACCATCTTACTATACTGTTAAGACTCTGCCCAAGCATGAATAGTGATTTAACCTGCAGACTCTGTTGTGTAGACGTTGTATACATTTTGTAATGTTCCTATGTTCATTATTCTTTTTAAAAGAAGAGGGATGTTGTTATATGTGCCTATATCGCATTCGGTGTAATTGGATGGACGTTATTGCGCATAAACAACTTACCTGGTTTCTCGATGATGTCTGTCTTTTGCTTGTGCTAATAATAATGTGCCCAGCATATTACAGATATGGACTAAACAATGATTCGTTTATCAAATGACTAACGAAATTATGGTTTGCATGTCATGGATGCTGTACTCTCATTGTTTAACGTTGGGTAGACAATATATGGAGATTCCAGCGTACTGCGTTAAAATTCATCAATAAAACATCTTTACCCCCTTCAAAGGAATGCTTCCAACCAGTATGCCTATACGTTACGGATCACATTGTGGAGAGGAACCTGATGACACTATTATGACCTATGCTCACGAACCAATGCACCCCTGTTGGCCGATGTTTTTAAGATGTTTTGCAACACCTCTTTGACACATTGGTAGAACCTTTCTGTCCAATGAAATTACAGTTTCTCGGGGTTCTAAGGTTGGGATACGGTGTGGTTGAGTGTTTGGTATGCCGTCTGCCTCAATACTAAACCTTGTGTGAGGAGATAAATATATTCTATGTTTTGAAAATAGATGGAAAGCTAACAAGTCGCTGTTTAGTCATTCAGATTACACACGCATGATTTTACTCTTATTGAAGCAAGGACCTTGTGTCTTCGATGCTTGCAGATATCAGTTGGAACACTTTCTGGATAAAGGCCGGCTGTATAGAGGTAGGTAGACCTGTTTCAATCGATGTTAATTATGTAAGTTCCCGTTGTATTCTCCGTTTCAACGCAAGTTATCTGCTGGGGTAGTGGTTACAATCATAGTTGAACTGATACATAAATATGTCTTAGAAATGTTCTACATAGGTAATGTAGTTTTTGCTGTCATAAAGTGAGCATGTCAAGGGATATTGAATATACAAAACAGACCAGTTGGAATAAATTAATTGAAAGATCAACTAGTCAGCCACGCGACCATTGCCTATAGCGCCATTGTAATCGTCGCCTGTGCGAAGTAGCTGTCTCGGTGTAAGCGGAATGCTCGTACAGTCATCGATGCGCATTCAGGCCTCGTTCCGTTTGTTGTGTTTCAAAGTGTTATGCATGTAAACGTTCAAATCTCGATTAGCCACATATAAACTCACACCGCCCTATTTTAATCTCATTCAAAAGTATTTTTTTATTTCTAAAAATGCCCTTACGGTCGCTGAATCCCATATTCTGAGTTTTGTAAACACCTATTTAATTTAAACGTAAGAGGTTGCTTGGAAGAAATAATATTTGATGCCGATTATGCAAAATCGGGAGTTTTATGATTGAAGCCACTGCAAGATTTGCGACTATGTTGCATGTTTATGTTGACGTGAAGTATGAGGTTAATGTCTAACTATCGAGGCGCACAGATCGTGTCCTAAATACTGAATTCATGCCGAGCGTAACGCAACTATATATGACCTCACACAGACGTGTCTAGTTACAAGCACCTAGAAAATAACCAGCAGTTCAATGTTGAACCCCTCGCTCTGACATATTTGGCACTACAATCTATCAATAACTAAGCGTAAGCAGCATTAACGTTATGAAAATCGTCTATGCCTTGTAAAATGTCATCTGCGCCTGGTACTGTCTGCGCAAACAGAAAGGACATAATTTGCACGTCTTATTGAAATTATGTCGCATCGTTGAAATTGCGCTAGATAATGCTACAAACAGCATATCGTCATACAGAATATTAAATATCGGCACAATCGTCATTGGCATGGTTGTATCCAATTAATTTGACGTATAACCCATTTTCAGTCGCATATAAATTCGCATTCGATTACGAGTGGATGTGTTATACAAATGAAACAACTAATTCACTGAAGAACATTTCGATACGGCTGTCAGATTGTTCAGAATTTTGTTTGCATTGCAGCGTCGCGATTATGGTATATATTATTGAATAGCGGGCTATAAGCAAACGGAAATGAGCCCATAAAGTGCCAGCTGTACTTCAAGTGTAAAGATCTCATAATTACCATAAGCTATATCGGGTATTCCTACATTTTGATAATGATCACTTAAATGCAATCTATACCACCCGAAAAGCGCAGAGACAATAAGTCGGCCACTCATAAAATAAGCCCACGGGTCAAGAGGGTACTCGTAAGATTTTACAATTTGTGTGGTCGTAGTCGCATATTTTATATATATATATATATATATATATATATATATATATATATATATATATATATATATATATATATATATATATATATATATATATATATATATATATATATATATATATATATATATATATATATATATATATTAATATATATATATATATATCTATATATATATATATATATATATATATATATATATATATATAGACTCTCTCTATATATATATATATACATATATATAGACATATATATAAATAGACATATATATGTAGACATATATATATACATATATATAGAGATATATATATAAATAGACATGAATATATACAGACATATATATGCATATATACATGTATATATTATATATATATATATATATATATATATATATATATATATATATATATATATATATATATATATATATATATATATATATATATATATTCGTAGTCGCATATTTGTCAATGCACCAAGCGCCGCCAATAGAAAAAACCATATTGTGGAGTCGCTATATGAAGGCACAGGAGCTTTATTGCAACATATATATATATATATATATATATATATATATATATATATATATATATATATATATATATATATATATATATATATATATATATATATATATATATATATATATATATATACATATAAACACCCTCTATGTTTCTTTGATTCATCACTATACAATATAATCAAATCGCCAAGAGCCCATGTGAATCATATTACTCTGCGTAACCACAACTTTATCATAATGATATAGAGCATTTGTCATGCACAGTGGAATACGCAGTGCAACACAGAAACAGAGTATGGTACAGCTTCTAATTACATTTCTGAAATACTGTTGTACTGTCCATACCTTAGAGTTCGACATTCTTGGTGGTGCTCATATGGCGGATAACGAGGGAACGACGTGCGTTGAAAGCTCAAGCGGTGTTTGCACGCTCATTTGTGTTAATATAAACGACCAAATTATTTCCACGACCCAATGCGGAAATATAATATCATCTCATAAAATATTGATGGTGCTCGATTGGCTGATCATCGCAAGTATGCTACTTTGCTCAGTTTGCATAGCTACTCAAAGTCCTTGCTCTGGGTAGGCACCTAAACACGTTTTAATGGTCATTGCATTTGCTTTGCTAAACATTGCTGCCTGTGCCATGTGATTGTTTGAAATGGATTTGCCTCCTCTATCTGAATATAGATTCATCCTGATAGTGTAGCATTGGTCATCAAATCCTGAAGAATAAATATTCCTTTGCTCGCAGTTCTCGTAAAAGATTATCGCCGGTACTATGGTCATCGGAATGAATTAATCACGTATCGTCATGAATCATTTGCAATTATTTCACATCGACGAAAACCGCTATTACTTTTATTAGCGAGTAAATATGATCTTGTGAAAACCTAATCATACCCCTGTCATTAAAATGGAAGTGTCGCTTGGCAGCCTAATCAATGTGATAGTTGAAGATGTAACTTCAACCAGCCTTTGCAATAACAATATGAAGATATAGAATAATCAAGTGGCACCAGTGTTTGATTAAGTGGAGCTCATCATAAGGGTTCTGGAAGACGGGCTAGAAATTAATTGACAAAAGCAAGGCTTTCTGCGGATTGCCGGCGTAGTTTGCTGCACAGAATGGCTAATCATCAGCAGTTAGCTATATCGATCTTTGTAGTCGCTGTTGCAATTTCGCGCGGCTTGAATTGCATTTATTTTTCATGGAATGCGCATCATATGTCAACTACTTCTCGCTCAACGCCGTCGGTCGGAAAGTCTAAATTATACGGTGAAAACATTTTCTCAGCTAACTTGATATCAGTATGTCATATCCATTCGTAAGGCACGTCTGTAGAAATATTTGTACATATCCTTTTAAACGTTTCTACGCGGCCCTAACGATAAGACAAGTTGTATTCGTGCTGCTAATAGGAACTTTCTGTTAACATTACCACACAACCCGCTTATTAGTCGGATACAGATATTTTGCTTTCATACCTCTTTCGTCAATCTCAATGCATCGCCAGTGATCATTATTTTACCAGTTAATGCAGTAATTGTCGGATGCAGTTGTAATTATTAATCTCTCGAAAACGCGTTCATACTTATCTCTTGAGCGAATATTCAATTCTCATCCGGCATTATTTAAAGACGCACAAAAGCAAACACAGCAGCAAGAAAACAATGATTCTCACGGAGCGCGCTTTTGTGGACGTGACCAAATGATTGCGAGTTGTATCATTTTCTGCCGGTCGCATTACGCTCGTGGGATGCAAGTTTTCCGATGCTAACGAGGGAGTATTTTACCGTCTCGTTAGAAACGTAAAACAATGACGGATACTATAAGATGATGACGGTCACAATAATCAAAGAGCCCACTTGTAATTTGTGAGTGATTTACATTACGTATTATTTAATCCGCATGTGAATCAGCCGTGTTAGCTATTGACCGCATGCATGTGCGTAAGTGGTGATATGCCTTGCGATTGGTTAGTATTCAATCCCAACCCGCGCATCTTTGATCCTCCATGATTGATCAGTGATCACTGATTGCAGAAGAAATGCTAGCGCATACACTGTTGACGTTGGAAAACGAACTCTGATGTTGTTGTGGTTTATGGGCTGAATACATATACACATACCATCAGTAACAGGCTGCTGGTATCCGTTTTTGTGCAATGTAAATGTAATGCAGTTGAGTAAACATATGAAATATTAAAAACGGGACAAATCGTACCTAAATGGTTGTTGCTCTGATTATTATCATGGATAAGTAGTTATATGGAACGCCTAGCTCCCTCGAAGTTGACGGTCTTTGACGACGATTATGCTACGCAAAAGTACACTTTACGCAAACATGATCATTCCTATCCCTTAACTAGAGGATCCAGGAAATGGGCTTTCTACATTTGTAAATGACGTTAAAACAATAAAAAATGTACTGATAATACGGTATCAGTCACGCCATAAAATGATGAACACATGATTTCATCCTGCAGTGAAATCGAACGAGCACCTCTCGTGTTCTTAGTTACCCTGAAACAGGGAAGGTAAAAAACGACCCCATCTATGCCTTAAGCAATATATGATATGTGTTAATATCGAATGGTCGAGTTGATGATATGGGGAATAGAGAGGAGGGTGAGGACGGTTAAATCATTATCAATAGCTTAAAAGCAGCCAGCTTTGTATATGTGTAATGCGAGAATGAGGATATTACGTCACTGTTTCCGAAGGCTGCTAAAACGATTTGATTATTGACGCAGTGCGTATAGAAGTATAAGCGACATATTTTTCGTACAGTTTAATGCCGTATTGTAGAGATCAATACTACTCATAGACTGCGCATGTTAAAAGTCAGTTGCCACCAAGTAAACATATAATTTCAATGTCTGATTGAATCTATTCAATATCAAGTAGGAGCACGTTGTGTTTTACATTATACATGTTAATCTTACTTCAGACTTTGGAGATACATTTTACGCTGCTCAAAACGTTCTCAATCTAGCTACGCAGCGACTGCGAACTGGAGGCGATGTGGGAGAATGACCGGTTGAGTAGAGGATGCGATGCGATAAGTAGAATTGTATAACTAATTAAGAAATACGGTTATGGTCCATAGACGTGGTAAACACAAATGAAGTAGCTTTGCTGTAGTACTAGAAGATGCTTTGAGAAATCCTATAACAGGGAAAAAGACCAATGGACCAAATACTACGAAGAACATATTCCGAAACGCGAGTTTGGTTTTTCCGTATGTTCGATTGATAGGTCGTATGGCTAAAAAACACCGCGTTAGAACGCACTATTGTGTTGATACCTTGATACAAACGTGTCACCGGATTACCGCGTAACCAATCAGTCTAGTCAGCTGAAATATGCTTATGATGATTTGCGAAATGCCAACAAGAGCGCGAAAAGATAGGCTAGTTATTTCCGTCGTAGCCTCTTGTAATACAGCCTCTCTTCTATATATAGAGGCAGCCTCTTTAATCAGTAATAAAATTGGAGTTAGATAAAGTCGCAGTCCGGATCAGGCATGGATGTGATAGCGTTGTTCTGTACTGTGATAACCGTTCTTGATGCATAATTCAGCATTACTATTGACCCTCATAATAAGGTGTTCTTAGTATGAGGCATTGAAGCTGATCATATGTTTTGTGATATCCCACTGTGAAGTGGATAATCCATATCTTCCAATGAGCTACCATCCGCTAAAGCAATATCGAAGCCATTGTGCCTTCTGGTCATTATAATGTCCCTCCTGGGGCTTCCTGCATTTGGCGTAATTTCAGTCCAATTTTGTTTTTGCAATTGTGTGCATTATTTATGTATTGGTATAATGGGAAGTGTCGTGTTATCAAATGTTTGTCTGCTAACGGTTTACAGAATCCGACAGCCTGTGGTACTTCCTTTGTCATGTAATTATATTTCACCAATTACGTTATGTAACCTGGCATCTCGAGATCTCATGAAAACGCATAATAAAACATATGTTTTGTAGTCTTAGTATGTTCAGTACGCTATACAGTTTGATATAAAATAGATGTGACAGTTACAATCGCTTTGCAGCTATGTGTCGCCATTGGCAACGCGAGTAAGTATCATTGTGGAAGCCTCACCTCTGCCCGTTGATGCGCAGACGGAGTCAGCATACTTGCATACTTGCATGCGTTGTATAAAGGTGGTCCAAGTGATATCAATGCTATTCAGTGGTCTATTTAGTTCAATTAAAAATAGTGGCACCGGTACTGAGCGATAAATAGAGCCCGCGGAACATCAGCAGCTCCCTTGACAATGATGGGCGAACATCATTGAGCCATCGGGGTATTCGACATCGGGGTATTTGTCATGCTCCGTTGTATTTCCAACATATTCTGCATTGAGATTGGCATCATGTACTAACTGGTTGTTTACCTATGATGCATTTGTAGAAATGTCGCAACGTTTTTAGAAAGCCATTCCTGTTTGGCAAAGGCTCCGTAAAAGCATTGTTTAATACTGGGCATTTGGGGCGCGTCTAAGCAACATATTGTAGATAGATGGCTCCCGGGAGGTGGCAAAACAATGAAAGCCCAGAGGAATAGTCAATAGAAGTAGTGTTCTGCATGAGCAAAATACTCTTTCATTCGGATGACAATATACATAATAAGATGCCAATGCTTATTATCATGTTCTTTTCACGACGAAAATGTGCAGATGCTGAATACAGAACTCTCATTCATGTGTGCAATCTATGGTGATATTTACAAATACAAGACCATTTCAAAATGGAATGTGGTGCAGTTGAAAATATATATATATATATATATATATATATATATATATATATATATATATATATATATATTATATATATATATATATATGTGTGTGTGTGTGTGTTTGTGTGTGTGTGTGTGTGTGTGTGTGTGTGTGTGTGTGTGTGTGTGTGTGTGTGTGTGTGTGTGTGTGTGTGTGTGTGTGTGTGTGTGTGTACATAGATATATATGCAGGCAATCAGTTGGATACTCAATTTATGTGACTGTCGGTTAGGTGTATAGGCCGCTACACACGGATACCTTATTGTTTTAGCGAATGTATGACTCCATATGTTGGATGCGCTTACGAACGACTGACTATAAAGTTACTGTGTGGGTGATTTTTTTATGTTTAATTGAAAAACAATGACGTACACCTCGATTCTGGCCGATTTTGGATATTATTCTATCTACGGTTAAGGTTCCATTACATCTGACTTGATCGAGATGGGCAAAATGTTTGTTGGGGGTGGTAAAGTTGCTGGACCGGTCGCATGAATAAATCTACCGCCGACCGAGGCATTGATTGTCAACATAACATCGGTAATGCTCACAGTTCCATCAGTTACTATGAGAGTAATATGCAGTATCACAAAACGGTCACTAGCTACGACTGCAGCATGCATCCGTAAATGGTCACCACAGACACCCGCTACCACTCAATGCTGTACGTCGACACAATTGAGAAAATATGGAAATTCACCTGTGGTCCTAAAAGCAGCAGCTAATTACAGAGAAATGGTCAGAGAAAGACTGTAACTACTTAGTTTTTCGAGCGAGCAATATAGGTTGGTTTTAGCACAAATATAAGTCGCGTGCTAGTTGGATCTGGAAATCAAAAGATTCAAATAAATTTTCAAGTAAGTATATATAAGTAAATATAGACGATAAACGCCAAACAATGTTTTACGATGCTACCCTCGAAATGCTCTTTAACATTGCAGACTGAGGTTGCACATTTGCGTTGGGCATTGTTAAAATTGCGTTCAGCACGTGATCTGACATCAATTGCTGCTTTCCGTCAGAAGTTGAATAAGTAAGATCAACCGATATGAAAGTCTTCGTGATGCACGTTCAAATTAAGAACCTTTTTTCATATATGGTTTCAGGACGAATATCAACTCAATTGTCGTTATCTTTAAAAGGTATCTCTATCGCAACCGCGATTGTATTTGTTTTTCTGCCGACCCCCTCCATCACACTTGACTGCAGTTGATGTACTGAAGACGTGTGTCGTCGTGGCTAAGTGCCTCCTATTAACTTCTCTCATTAGGCGTTCGTAGCAAGTTAAAATTATAGCCGAAAAACCTACAAACGGCATTCACTGCACTATTGGATCAATTGATCAACTAAGCCTTTCAATCGCTCAAAATTATAACAAAAGCGATTAGCAACACTCCGCGTGACCGTCCAGTTAATCTATGCCACCACAGAATTGAGAATCAAACACATGACATTTTACTTTTTGTGGATGAAATTCAAACGGAGCAAACAAATTAGCTAAGCCTTTTATTGCAGTTATTGCGATTGGAACACGTTCCCACTCGTGCACTTAATCACTCTGCCGTTGCGATTTATATTTCATCCACTTACTGACTGTTGTGATGAATGAGTGGTTGGAGAATCGTCGTGTTAAATGGGCGGGGCGCAATATTACTATGCACAGTTTACCCCAAAAACATATTTTGCATTTGTAGTCGGGAAGGCGGGTAAAAGTTTCATTGCCTTTCACTCTACTGAGATTGACTAGGACATGCAATTGCATCCTTAGTGCATATCCATGCACATAAAGATATATTTATGGATAAATATATATCTATATGTGTGCCTGTGTATCTATATATATACATAAATCTTATATATATATAATATATAATATATACATTACACACAGAAATATACATATACACACACAGATGTATATATATATATATATATATATATATATATATAGATATATATATATATAGAATATATATATATATATAAAAAAAATAATAATATATATATATATATATCTCTATATATATATATATCTATATATATATATATATATATATATATATATATATATATATATATATATATATATATATATATATATATATATATATATATATATATATATATATATAAGGAGGGTCTTAATATCAGGCACACCTTGCAAGTTTTAAAATATCACGTAGTACTCTACAGTACATCTACCGCTTACGTTTTAGGTAATTGCTGGAGTTTGTCTCCGAGCCGACCTGAGAGGATCAATCATAAGACCTTACGTTCACGATATGTACTTGATGTAACTAGTCCAATTTAATTAGTAATCAGCATTATGTATGGTGAATGAGTCTCAGCAAGCCAAATAACTCTTAAATATGCCTAATATCCTTAAATGTGGGAGGCGATTAAGTTTTCCAACTAATTTTCAAAATGGCGGCGAGATTGCGCAAAGTAAGTCTGTTGGAAGCGGACTTGTTATGATGCTGAATAAAGGAGAGGAAAAGGCAACTAGGTCGGAAAGTTTTAATGTATAAATCTTGTATAAATTGACTCACCTGTGAGACGTATTATCAGGCAGATGATGACAATAACGGTATGATACAAGCTTAGAAAATCCAGCGCGGTCGCTTATGACAGCTTCAAACAAGAGACCGTTGTTGGCAACAAGTAAAATTCGGAGTGGAATTGCGCCGAAAAGTTAGAACTTAATCGATTATATAGTGTTCACCCGGCGATTGGTTGAAAAAGATCCCATATCAATTAAATTCAGTCAATACTCTCACCGTTGGTTGCATTAAATTCTTCTCAGTGCGTATTTTTAATGATAGGTAAGCATGCTTGTCAATCTGCCGATAAAAGTGGATTTTCCTGTTAGACCAACAAGGGAGTGCGCGATGAACTGTTTGTCTGTTTAGTCAAACCAATCCCAACGGTTCCGTGGTGTAGTGGTTATCACATCTGCCTAACACGCAGAAGGTCCTGGGTTAGAAACCCGGCGGAACCTTTTGTATTCATTTAATGGATGCACATTTTCTCAGTAAAGTATAACGACTTTCATCTCACCATTTTCATCCTGACAATCTTGACGTTACTGTCAAAATACAGGAAAATAGACCATTCATCAGCGCTTATATAATCCAATTCTACTCTGCACAATACTGTTGTCATTTTGGGTATATTCAACAGTGAAGCCAAATTGATGGCAAGAACAATCGACTTATACCATTTAAATCACCAGACAGTCAATGGTAGGAATGGTGAATGTGAATATGTGATCTTGTTGATCACAATCATTTTGAAATATTTAATATGAATCCAAATTGCCAAGCGATCTGATCAATATAAAGAATATATATATATATATATGTATATATATATATATATATATATATATATATATATATATATATAGATATATATATATATATATATATATAGATAGATATATATATATACATATATATATATATATATATATATATATATATATATATATATATATATATATATATATATATATATATATATATATATATATATATATATATATATATATATATATATATATATATATATATATATATATATATATATATATATATATACAAATATCACGTAGTACTCTACAGTACATCTACCGCTTACGTTTTAGGTGACGAGTGCTGTCAATACTCTTGTTTAATGCTTATTTGTCATTCTGTAAAAGAGCAAAAGAGCCGAACTGTGTTTATGAACACGGCGATTAGTTCTACAGATATCAAAAGCGGTGTGAGCTCAGAATTGACATTGGATCAAGTTTTCGATTTGATTTTACGGCAATATGAGATCATGTTCAGCTATACTTTGCTTCCGTATCGCTGTCGGCATCATGATTAAAAATTGGTACCATTCAGACACGACCGATATGTTGCAAGGCCATATATTTTCAGATAAGTCTTTGAATATACGCCGCTTGCTTGTGTCTCAAGCAGTTATTAATGTCTTCGATGTCATTGTAGAAATTAAAGTAATATATGCGTTACTCGAATTAACTTACATTTTGCTCAAAACTCTTCTGCCTCACTCGCCACTCACAAGTAGCTGAATTAAGCTACCAACTTAGCGAAAATGGCATGTAACTATTGCTGCTAAACCGGGCGATCAGCAACAGCGCTACCAGAACGCAAAACATTAAAGATAATTGACAAAAATATAATTAATCATAGTACCTCATTTGACGTCCGTGTTTGATATTCCACGCGTCATGCCACGGCATTCATGATGGCGACTAAATCCTGAAAGATAACATTGTTCAATATGATAGTTTATCGAGAGTGTAGAACGGATTTTCTTTGTACAATTTCAATGCACTTTATGAGTGTGTTTACTGATTTCCTCAATCAAGGGAAATTAGTGCATTTTGTCGAGAAATATACATAAAAATACAAATTCGTATGGATAAATGCGTAGACCCATATGTTCAAAATTAATCAACACCATAGTTCCTTATTCAAATCGAACGATGGTTATATACCAAGTGTAGCTTCTTCTTTTATGCCATTTATGTATACTTCCATATAACACTGATACGAGTATCATTTACAACTCATATAATCCATATCCCTACTCGGTTATTTCAGTGGCATGCGAGCATTTGTTTAATCCCGCATTGGGAACCGCCACCGATTCAATTCGCGATTTACGGACAAACTATTAATTAGATAGGTCACAATAGGAGGGATTCCAAAACGGGATGACATGTACCCTTTTCTAGCTGTATAATTTTGGACTGGGATAATCTGGGCCGCATAAACGCGGATTGATACCACATGGGCAGCTTAATAAGCCTATACACTGGCAATAAACCTTATGTTTCTTTTCATCAATGCACCGAAAAAACGTCGTTGAACTGACAGTGGATGTAGACATTCGCCTTTAACTGTGAATAAATAATGGTTGACCGTTTCACTCATGATTCTATGAAGGAGATGTCAGCCATGTCAGATTGTCGATAAGATACACAGGTCTGTGTGTCTTTCATTTGGATGTCAAATAACGCGCCACATAGACGTTTCGTGCACCAAATAATTCGAGTAAGAGGTTTAATATCTATGCTAGCATATGGATGTCGTCTTAGAGGACTTTCAACCGACATCAAGGCAATAATCAATCACAAATCTTCCCATTTTTACAAACGTGATCATGAATGTAATATTATTTTATAATACCAACCTGCGAAGTCAGGTAAGCATGGATCATGTACAACTAATTCACTATTGTTTTAAAGCAATGCATCAATGCGGCTAAGAATGCGCAGCTGATTAAAGCTGAGAAGGAACATCTTTAATGGCAAACAAAGCTGCTAAAGATTTATAACGTATCAGCTAGCTAAATCTGATATTAAGGAAGCATTCTACATCACCTGGTGGATTGACCGACACCACGCGGGCATCCATTTTAGCATTCATGTTTCACAGGCCATCGAAGCTTCTATGGGCAAATGAGTCTATCAGATATAATTCTATTGCAGTTTATATGGTCTAATACTTTCCTAAAAGCGATCTTGGCAACTATTTATATTATCAACTATCTGTAATTATATGTCTTTGTACATATATACACTTGTCCATCAGATATTTTCCAATTAGTGGAAATGCAAATTGTTATCGCTTAATAAATGACTTATTATATAATTCTATAATTATTGTTTTCTTGCTGATTATCCTCTTATTCTCCGTCGTTTTACCCTCCTTCATCATCATTGTCTTCCCCTCCTTCTTTTTACCTCTACTTCCTCGTCTTCGCGTGCTTCGGTTTTCGTTTGTGTTACTGCTTACAATTTGCATGTCCGAAGAAATTATGACGCAAATAACGTTTATGGACCTATTAAGGACACTGCACATCGTTATTTAATGCAGCATTTGTACTTAAAACTTCATTGTTTCTCACAGGCCAATCGAACAGGCATGTTGACGTTGCATCTAATCTTATCTTCTGTTTTATAAACCAGATGTATTGCAAATAAGCATTGTTGATGTCATGTAATCCCGACTGATATTGAATATCAAAAGCAATCACTAACGTACTCAGTGATGCAAGGTTACGGCTTGTTCTATTCTCAACAATTACTTCGTTTGCAAGATAATTTTACCATGAAAACAAAATGAATGCCGCCAATCATGCACACCCATAAACTAACGTCGGTATCAAGTATAAAATGAACGAAAAATATAAAGCTACTAGTAAACTCGATGTTTTATGGACATTTTCATGCAGTCCCTTGTGACAGGAACACTTTCTGACATGCATCTGAGCAGTGGGGTCATTCAGTTCACAACGGATGTAGGTATATGTGTGGCACATAAACATCATGCAATAAGTAAAGTGCATGAAACGATATTGCGTTGGTTTTTTGTCCAGTTAAAAGTTTTAACGGGCCAATAACAAGTTTCTTTTGATCTAGATAGCAAATGCTTTTCATGTCCTGTAACCTTCAATAGCGAGGCACAATTTTGTCATCCCAATAAGTCGATAGATAGCATTCGGATTTGCTGTGATGTTTTTGTGCCACACACCTGACAAATAAATACCATGCTGGTATCATTATAAACATGATGCTTAAATTGCAAAGGACACCATTTAATTTACTATATAAATAGCACATTTGGTAAGTGAACAGAACATCAACCATTATTACTACGGTCAACCCCAAGCTTCGCCCATAAAATAAAAGCTAGATTTGCATTTAATCATTAACACCTACCGTCTGTGAGGCAATTGGCGCGTAAAATGTGTATTCATCATATTTCAGAGATACAATAAAGGATATCAATGGCCAAGCTGAAATCAATAGTTGTTCCCTTGGTTCTCATTAACAGCTATCCCACTCGTCAGTGCTACAGTGGAAATTAACATCTAGTGCACAAGGTTTCGATGCCTTTTGTGCCCACTGCATGTGAGTAATTCTTTTTTTATATTATTGAAGCAGATATAAAATCTGCCATTACGATTGAGACGTTTCAAACAGAGCTATATGCACTATGGAGTAATAGCTATATTGCCGCGTTGCCTACGTACAAATAAGCACTTAGCAAAATGCAGCTCAATCTACGATATCTCACTTTCAAAGAAAACTGTACTTGTGTTGTTGTCACGAGACGTTTCAAACAGAGCTATATGTACAATGGAGTAATAGCTATATTGCTGCGTTACCTTCGTACAAATAAGCACTGAGCAAAATGCAGCCCAATATATGATATCTCACTTTCAAAGAAAACTGTACTTTTTTTGTTGTCGCCTCGATTTCATATATTTATGCACTTGTGTATCCATGTATCAATGCATATATGCATGCAAGTATGGATTGATGAATGTATCCATCTAAGTATGACGATATGCATCATGTGTTTACGTATGTTCGTATATATGTATGTTAATGTATATATATGGGTGTATATATGTATGTATGTGGGTGTATATGTATTGATACATGTATGTTTGTATGAATTTATATATGTATGCACATATATGTATGTCTGTATGTATATAGATATATGTATAAACATAAATAAATGTATGCATATATATATATTATAAATAAATAAATATCTAAATATGTATATATGTATTAATATATGAATGCATGACAGTATGTATGTATGTTTGCATGTATGCATGTATGAATGTATATTCGTATGTATGTATGTATGTATGTATGTTTGTATGTTTGTAAGCATGTATATATGTATGTATGCGTGTATGTATATGTATTCGTATATATGTAAGTATGGCTGTATGTTTTTATGTATGTGTGTATGTATGCATGTAGATATAAATATGTATGTATGCGTGTATGTATGTATATAAATATAAGCATGTATATATGTATGTATGCGTGTATGTATATGTATTCGTATATATGTAAGTATGGCTGTATGTATATAAATATATATGCATTTATGTAAGTCGGTTTTAGGAGGTATTCCTCCCTCTTTTGTCAAACATCAATGAAGATTGTGGCTGGCTCATTGGTGCTACGCCATGCTTACCGCAGAGACATATTGCTAACCGCATCCCGGTTAATAAGTCTTCACTTGTGGTCCATGAGGTAAAATTATACTTAACATTGACATAAGTTAACCATAAATGCATGCAATGATGTAACTGTGTGTATTACACCAATTGGAACAGACCCAAGAATCTTATACAAAGTAAGATGTCCGTATGAACTTAGAGAGCGCGATAAATGTGCACCGCTGTGACCGTAGGTTTGATTAGTAGTACGTCGGTGTGATGTTAAATGCATTTGACAGGTCACGTACAGTCGTTCAATAAGAAAATGAAATATCGCGTCAATTCTAGAAACAACGAACCATGTATCGGGGACCTAACTAAGTCGCACAATATTCATGCTACATACTGTCAAGACGCTAATGGATATAAGCGCAGTATCACACAATACCACACATTTTTGTTATATGATACGAACGCTGTGAAATCGTCTTTGCATCACGCAGCCGTGCAACAAAGTCTTACTCTTTGGCCTTGTCATTCTATTTGCTAGCTGTGTCCGTCACACCACACTGGCTAAGAATGTATTTATCATGTATGATTAAACCTTCACCAGCACACAGGATGTCATAAGATGAATGGACAAAAGCTTGAACCTGCAGGTGCATATGCAAGCTAAACATATAGGTACGGATGGGAGCAGGTGTCAATGCCTATTGGTGCGGTTTTCACCCTATTCAATATGACATGATTGATGTTTGGCAGAGCAAATATGAGCCAGCTAGGCAACTGATTGGGCAACTTTGTGCATGAGCTGATAACTTTGTTGCTGTGCTTTTTGCAATGCAGCATTGTACTCACGCACTGCGTTTATTTAGTTACAGCTAATATAATTGTAGCAACATGTTCATTGACAAAAACAGCATATGTTGTTGTTACGTTCATATACGGTATGACACAGTTGCCTCGTCTATCATTCGTATTCCTGCTTTATTACTGTAAGATCTTATAATATTGATCATCGATATTGGTGAGCATAACGATGTTGCTGTCTGTCACAATATGGTCTTGCCCTAATGAACGCTCAATGTCACACACAACGATAGCTCGGTTTGATTGATTGATTGATTTATTTGTCAACAACAACAACATATCATACATTATAAATATTAATTCGAGTAACATACACAAAAGTTTGTTGGTGACAATGAGGACGAGACATCATGAGATGTATGAGTCCTCGTATCATGTTCAAAAGAATAAATTGCTTTTAAGAGAAGAACATTGAACAGAATCTAAAATAATTGATCATACACTTATGGGTACAGTACTGTAAAAATAAAACGAAACCACGTGCCAGGAGATCCTACTTCATACATTGTACTTGGCAAGAAAATTAATTCGTAGAGCTTTTTTAAAAGAATGCAATGAGCAATATGCATTCCAGATATTCACGCCTTTTGAGCGCACGCTATTATAGGCAACTTGTGATTTACATATAAAATGTCTAGTTTGTCTAGTAGTAATTGTATGATCAGAGGATTTTCTACGAAACATTAATTTGAATACATTAGGCAAATCACCTATATAACTTAAACATAAACAACATGATACAGTATTCATACAACTCCGTTAAACGTAACATATTTAAGGATTTAAATAATGTCAACGAACATGTACGCTTTGGCGAACCGGTAATTACTCTACAGCATAGTTTCTGTAATTTGACGATATAGTTTGTATATTTCTTGGCAGCTGTACCTCAAACTTCGAGACAATATATTTATGTATGGGTATATAAACGAATAATACAGAGTATTTAAGGTACTTGTTCTAAAAATATTTTTCGCCTTACAAAGTAAGCCAATATTTTTAGCGATTTTCAGTTTTATATGTTGAATGTGAGACTGCCATGTCAATTTGTTATCTAACTTGACTCCTAAAAATGTTGTCGAGTTCGGTTAAAGTGATATGTCTGTCAACCGCTACAACGTCAATCAAAAATCAGTTATGCGGCCATGCCAATTTGTTTCATCCTGCACAATGGGTGTTGCTTGTATCGTAGATGTGACACGTTTGGCTGTATCTGTGGATATTGAAGATGTTGGCGTAATTATTTACCTGCCCGTAAAATGCATCAAAAGATGAACCCTGAGACGAGACATAATGCTATTTCAGCTTTCGTAGCATTCAATAGTCAATTTGCAAAATTACGTCACACAAGGCGAACTCAGGGAATGATCTTCACTAATATTCAACTTGCAAATAAATTGAGTATTAAAAAAAGTCGAATTTCACACAGCATTATAAAATACATCCGCGTCGTGGTAGTAAATTATCTCAGCTGGAGGTCCATTCTTATTACGACAAAGAGTTTAGGAGGTGGGGTGATTAATTTGAGCAGTTTATCCAAGCAAAGATAAACCACCGTGATCCAGATAACAACGAAGTAATGCAAAAAAAATGTTATTGGGCAACTTTCCACCACGCAGATGATGCGATGACCCTTTAGTCACGTTCATTTTCACAAAGCTTGAAGCGACAAGGCTTTCATCTTAAAACAAATCTGGAGTATTGTTGCTAACAAATACTACTGCTAGGAGTTTCGAAATCCGTTGCGTAACGTTAAATAAACCCTTTAATGAAGTAAGCCGTACAAAGTATCTAGGTCTTTATTGCCCCAGTAATTGGTAATTTCAAGCTCAAATGAGAAAAAAGCAGTTGACCATTCTTGACAAAATTACCCGTGACAGTATCACAAATAACATCTCCAAAATACGATTACAAACAATTGCCGATGCATATGCAGAACTGGTTGCCATTCTGTAAGTAAATAATAGCTCTCCAAATTGAATCGCAACGTGCCAGAAACTGGCTGACTGCCCTACTTTGTCTTTTCGCTTTGAATTGATTATTGCCAATGGTTTCGCTAAGCATATGGTTGGCGCCGCGAGCGGTGCCTTTTGGTCGCTCCGATAGCAATATATCAAACATAGATGCTGTGGTGAACAACAAATGCAGCTGCAAAACTCATATTGACCTTACATTGGTTTTACACAAAAAGTCGACCATTAGAGCCGACTTATGTGCACTACTACTTTCGTGTTCCCTCGGTCCATGCATCCTCTTCCACAATCGTCACTCAAGCTCACAGGGTTACTTATTTATTGATGTGCCCCCGTTAGATAGAATTGTTTTCCCAGGTTCGTGCAGTTTTAAGTAGCCATAAGTTCAAAATAGCTGCTGCTGCTGATGTGAGTATCATACGCTCATACCAATGTCCTTGTGGTCATAGTGGTCAGACAATAACATGATCATACGATCGGTTGTCGGAAATAACTTTCCGGTATGATGACCGTTTGAACGGTCTGTATTGACACTGTTATTGCTAAGTATGGTCATAACTGCTTTTGTTATAACAAATTTTCACAACAAGCACGTCATTTAAATACAGATACTCTGCCTCATCAAATTTGTCTTCGTGCCTTTTCCCCCAGGTAATTATGTTGCATCACAAAATTAATTATTTTAATCAACTCCACTAAGCTAAGACCCTTTGGAATAATAGTTCTACGTCAGTGCATTTCTATGGCATTTGTTGAGATGCAATACAATTTTGCACAGTTCATTTAAGGAACCATAGGAACCCATCACACGCTTATCATCTTTGTGGCGCTGTTATAAACGTGCTTTATTTGCATCCTAATGGGAAAACCTGCTTACTGTTAACTTAGGCATCGCAGGGAAAGAGAACATCAATTTTCCATTGTGAGTACTTGTAAATACAATCAACGAAACATTTGACACAAGACTAAGTAACAGTTTAGACTTGACTAACTTTACAGAAATGCTTCATCAAAATAGTAACGAGTTTATTGCTAGTAAAACGCATTAAAATCTGATTAAATTTGAAACGAATGGGATTGAATGTAAATTTTGACAAGCGACTATACCGTATACATATTCTTTGACAGCATGCGATTATTTATGCTGCAATCCGAAATTGACTGAGCTCAAACCTACTATAACTTAGACATTATGTTATGGTACAGCCTTTGATTGGTCTCTCACAGTACAAATCAGACAACATTTTCATTTTATTTCATAACAATGGGGAAGTGTATGATTCTGCCGAACCGTTTTTTACGTAATGATATCTTATATTTGAAGTGATAATACATTGACGACACAGGAGTGTTTTACCAGTATAAAGGGATATGCCTGGTGTCAGCAAATCGATCTCAACAGTCTACATGCATATTATCCTGTGCAGAGTCTTCTAATATGTGAAAATAAGTTATGATATACATTTTGAATCAATACGTGGCATAGTTTACACCACGTTAAGTATCATGATGAATAACCGGCATCTATTGGCAGCCTTTGCCGCCTTTCAGTACTTGTGGAGTGTGCGTGAGTTTGTTTTCAATTCATCTGCAGATCGGAAAATAAATATGACCATTAATTCAACATTGTATCCATTTTATAGCCGGTTAACGTTAGCGCTAAAGATGGAACGTTTGGGCCCCAGCACTATCGTATTTGGCGAATAAAAACGCAATGTATCAGAACAACAAGGAAAATAAGATTATGGTGATGATTATAATGATGATGACGATAATTATGCTTATGATGGTGATGATAATACTAATGAAGACTATGATGATGATGATGATGATGATGATGATGATGATGATGATGATAATGGCTCAGGTCATTCAACTAAGCCAGCAATCATGGGTAATGATATAGAAAATGAACAGCGCAAAACACAGCATTCATCAACACAATATCACCAGTTGCACGCTGTCGTTCAATGATAACTCCATAGTCACATTGGAGGTGGCGGACACGTTCTCCTTGAGGGGACCCGGTGATAAGTCGGCAATCTTTCTTTAAGAGCAATTTGTTACTACCCAATCAGATAGTATCAATCAATTAGCCTATGCGTGTTTTCGAGCCCAGTATTTGCACGACTTTCGTCACTGTTGGTATATTTGGCACTCAAAAGGCGTTATGTTCACTGTTACATTAGGCAACACAGCTTCTAGCCAACAACTGTAAGGAAATATAGAGTGCATATTATCAAGCAGTAGCCCATGAATGTTAAGAGTGTTGCATGCGATGAACGTGAATGTAAGAGGATAGTTATACAGATTCATTATCAGCCAAATTGCCTATGGACATCGTGCATCCGTGACAATTTTCCGTAGTGGCCAAGTAGAAAGAATAAACTAATCATGCTTGCACAATTGTTTAAGACAAACTTGCCGGAATGTCATATTCCAACGCATGCCTTGATCCTGTAGACCTCATTGCGATGATTGTGATATTTCAAATACCTTGATGTTAGGAAACTTTGACAAGTAGTTTGTGATCCAATAAGAAAGATTCTCACAGGAGTTATGAAGCAGTTTTCGTTGCATTTTAGACGCGCTCGTGAATATTTGTTCTGTTTCTTTTTCTAAGCTTGATTGAGGACGGCCGTTTATAGCATAATAATGAAATATGCAAGCGTGGCCGTGCAGCGATAACAAAGAATAGTCAACAAAACAATAGTGTTAGCTAGGAATTACAATAACTCAAGGTTGAATACATTGTGCTAGTATTGAACTAATGCAGCGACTGTAATCATAAACACGTGTGATGATGTTGATGATGATAATGTTGCCACGCTGTAAACAGGCAGTAAAATTATTCATTATTATCCAAGATAGTCTATGTACCATCTGTTTTCAATATCGCTAAAATTCAAGGCATACATATACATATATCGTACATTAGGCAGTTTGACACCCACTAAAGGTCTCGTTAAATGCACTCATTTGTATCTATCACCGACCAATGGCTTACCGGTATCCAATCGTTGACCCAGCCTTATTCCAGGCCTATGTAAGACTGCTTGCACAAGTGAACAGCTAATTGATATCCGCTGCTTAAAACGGGCAAGTGTGATCGCGTAATGCTCAACTAATCGTCTTGCATTGTCAATGCTCAATATCTAGAACGTATGCCACAAAGAACAATTGTGTTTCTAAGCGTATTCAACCAGTGTTTCGTATCCTCAAAATAAACAATCATTCCTGAATTTATTTGGAATAGATATCTCAATGATAAGACAGTCCTTGTAATACCATCCCCTTCCTGGTCTGTGTAGCATGTTAGCAGCTGCCTCAGCTCTGTATTTACGGAAGCAATCAACTGAATGTTTTAATTCACAGGAACTGTCGTACAAGCTGTCGTAAATGCTTTTTCATTGCGTATTTTACGGGACACATTCGTTATACGGAATCCACTCGCCGAGTATTTCTGCCATGTCCGATTATATATGGTCCGGATAAGTCATGTTGGTCTACAACCCTGTACTTCACGCTACTAATTTTGTCTGCTTCCGTGTACTACTGCATTGCGACGTATCATCACAATGTTTGCATCCTATCGTGAACGGAAAAGATGGTTGATGGTGGTGGAACCATGGCAACCGCATGGAATGAATAGTTCATGTTTAACATTTGCATTCACATCATAAATACGCCTTCCATAACTCAGCAGCATATTGTCGTGAACGATATATATATATATATATGTTCCCGGATGAGATGAATGATTCATGTTTGAAATTTGCATTCACATCATGAATACGCCTTCCCATAACTTAATGTGTAAAATCCTATGTGCAGTGTTACAAACCGCCTATAATTATACTCCGTTCACATGACATGAGATATAATCAGCATATGGTGCACTCACAATCATGCATACGCGCATACAAACTTCATGATTTATTGATTCACCTGAGATGCTCTAGGCACCAACAATGCAACATAGTGGTATTCATCGCGAAACCAAAACGTCACGTCGCGATTCACTGTCTGGGCAAAAGACCGTGATGCAAATAAATAGCCTAACGAAAGTAACAGCGCTCATTGGTTGAGCAAGTACATTCAACATCCTTTCCAATATGTGCCAAAAGCGCAGTGGAAACTGTTCCCCCGATCGACAGCATGGTAATGGCTATCTATCATTCTCGGCACTTTCGAAACCTACGACACTGTGTTGCCATTACTGGAATTACAACTAAAAAATCTATCGCTAATTTGGCCACAATGACCAATTTGGGATAAGAGCAGTTGCAATATCAACGCTACACCCACAAAAACAATAGGATGTATGAACACGGAAATTGGTGTGTGATGGCAATTGCCTAGTTTTACTTCGTGAGTAATTTTTCAGGCCGATCATCGATTGATAAAATAAAAAAAACCCTCACGAATGGAGTGGAAATGCAGAGAGGCTGTTGGGGGCGCATTGTGAGATTCAGACGGAATCACCTATGTGAATTTCGTACCAATGTAATAAAGTTGATATAAACGACAAAAATACTCAATTACACTAGAAGACACCAATTACTGCAGTATCTGCTGTTTTTAGATGCAACATCATGGCATCAGGAAACATTTAATCATGATTCAAAATTAATCGTCAAGGGTATATTGTAATGATCACTTCGCACAATACCAAATGTAGTATTAAATCACTTTATAATTCTCTTAACCTTCCATCGTCAGAAACTAAAGCAGCCAATACGATTACGCGTTCGTATAGAACTGTCTGTGTTTTTACATTGAATGAAGAAGACTCACACATAAGACCATGTTAATAGAACACGGCTCATAAAGCCATCCTGATTCAAAACAACATTAGAACAAAAAGCTTATAGCTGCTCACTCCGACCCACTATGCGATGACTAAGAAAAGGAATGTTCAGGTGACGAAACCATAATATCAGGAAAAGCACATAGGACTGTTGATCTAACGTCTCGTGGCTTGGTGTCTGTTTAAGGTACGGAGTCTTCTGATTAGTCGAGGCGACCACGCCCCCGAATTCATCAGAGCATTCAGTTGGTTCTATGCGACGCCACGACATAGCACTAAGCTGCTCACAGGTAGTGTGTTCACCCATTTTCTCGGGAAGAGGCGCGATTGTGCCCTCTAACCGTAGCTACTAGCCCAACAGACCAACAGTCGATCGGGTACTCCCTTGTTGGTCTAACAGGAAAACCCTTCGTTTATCGGTAGATTGACAAACATGCTTAATCTATCACGTTAAAAATACGCACTGAGAAGAATTTAAAGCCACCAACAGTGAGAGTATCGACTGAATTTAATTGCTATGGTTTTTTTTTACCAATGTCCGGGAGAGCGCTTGATATTCGATTAATTTCTAACTTTTCGGCGAAATTCCACTCCGAAAACGGCTCCTTGCATGACGTTGTCGTAAACGACCGCGTGGAATTTGCTAAGTTTTTATCATACCATCATCTGCTTGATAATACATTTCACAGGTGAGTCAGTTTATACTAGATTTATACCTCATAACTTTCCGACCTACTTGCCTTTTCCTCTCCTTTATTCATCATCATAACAAGTCCGTTTCCATCTGACTTACGTTGCGCAATCTCGCCGCCATATTGGAATTTAGTCGGAAAAGTAAATCGCCTCGCACATTTATGGCGATTATGCATATTTACAAGTTGCTGCGATACCTGAGACTCTAATGCGATGCTTAATACTGATTGCTTATTAAATTTGGACTTGTTAAATCAAGTTGACATCGTGAAGGTAAGTTCTTATCATCGCATTTTCTACATAGGAAATGCCCACTTCGAGAACCAAGAGGGAGCGCAAGCTCCACTTGGTTCAAAAGAGCTAGTAGCTGCAGGTTCTTTGAATACGAACATCCGGTTACCAACATTGTTGGTAGACCCGTGCCTTTTTGATAAGTGCTTCAGCTTAAATGTAGTTGACAATGTAGCTTCGTAGAGCGACTGCGAAATACTTAATGCTTCACAAATATACTAATTTACATGTGAATAGATATGGATATCATGTGATATACGGTCGCTATAATAGCCTTGTCTGTCGGTAAGCAGTAATAAAGTGCTGCGGATATTGAAGGATGACATTAATGGCAAAATAATTGCGTTCGCTTGCCACACCAGCGACACCCCACCCGCTTGCCAGTCAGTAATCAAATAGTTCACGATCTGAAAGAATGTTCGGTTGCAAACAATTGGATATAATGCTGCAATGTCATTGGATGTCACAAGACTTTAATATGCTACAAACATACGTGTGCGATTAAATTCATGCTACAGTGATTGAAATCGCCAATTTCCCAAGGCAGTAGAATGTAAATAGAACATTGTATCGCTGAAACTCAACGGGTAGCAACTACCCATTTGTGCTTGTATTGATAGAGTTATTTGTTTCTATAGAATCACGCATATAGGTTTCATGCTTTAATACAAACATAACATAGCATTGAACATTCGATATCATTCTGAGGCCTTGGTTTGAAATAACACACAAACGCGAATGAGAAATCGCTGTTCAATGCATGATGTATTGCATTTCTGTCAAAAATGATTTTATGGCGCCAATTTGCTTGCTGTGCTTGCGGACTATGGGTTCTTGTCAGTTAAATATAGATGAGAGAGTATTCGTGGTATCATGTTTGTGCACATCAATCACATGCAATTGATTGTGCTACAATGTTGGTCATTGTGTGTGCCCTGTTTCCGTGACAACTTACTCATCTCTCATATAAACATCAGATTTACAGAAAAGCGATTGCCGGAATGGGACAACTGCATCGCAGTGGGTCGCGTGTTAGCCCACTGAATCCCAATTCAAACGAGACATAATCGTGGTAAAAGGTCCGCCACTGCAGACATTGAATATTAGAATATGAATGACATTAAGGATTTCATTAAAAACGCTATGATAAATTACACTGCTTTATTTCGTCTACTTTGAGCTCCGGTATAAAATCCAAATCAGTTTGAAAACTGCATTTGATTTAACGCTAACGCCAACGATAAATAGTCTTCATGATCGAGCGCTCTTTTGTCCGAAAGATAATTTTGAGAACAAAAGTCCGCATCCATTCGTTATGCGCATTACGCTGCTCTTGTATGTTTTCAACTCAACAGCAATTGATACACGTTGCCATGGTGCGTCTGGTGGCATGAGCATCAGAATGCACTGCATGGTATATGACGAACTGCG
>CM067350.1:55026956-55111956 GCA_034190875.2 Urechis unicinctus | reverse complement strand
ATTTCATATCATGATGATAAATTCTGTTCCTTTATTAAATGAAATACGTAGCATTCAGTATATTCCTTTCTGTAAAACAAGGGCGTAGCATTGCGGGGGCGAACTGACCCGAGGGCGAACTGACCCGCAACCGTTTTAAAAATGCTTTATGTCACAAAATGTTTTACTGGGCGCTCCGCTTTACGGACTGATGGGCAAGTGTTTATGTCTGTAGCCTGGTATGAGAATAGAACTGAAACCGACAGAACAAAACGACCTATGACCTCAAGTAAACGTGGTAAAAAGGGTGGCTCATATGTGTGGTTAAACACTCTAAACCGAATTAGAGTATTGTTAATTGGCGAGAATTCACGATCACCTCGCGGTCCAATATGATATTGCGTTATTTGGTGATTCACCGCCATCGTTGAACGGATTCACCTTTTAACATGCTTAAATGCAAAGACTAGAAAAGTTATTTCGTATGTTATAAAAATATCGGTATTTATATCGCCGCCTGTCTGACACATTTACCAGAAACAGTCAGTCTATGCTGTAATGTAACATCGTGAACGCAAATAAACCACACATTGTCCGTCACTGAATGCCCACACAATATTTTGTTTTCGGTATGCTGGGATAAGCATTGCTGAGATCCTGTGACACATTTATCAGGATTGTAACACATAAGGACAACTATTGGTATCTTTCATCCTTTGAGGTTACCAAAATTATGAGCAAACAGTTTTATCGTTCCGAATATGCAGTGATCGTACTCACAGTGTTTTATCTATTAAGCATCTTTATTCGTGTGTTAATAGCTTTCGTCATCGATCGGCGGTAAAAATATAATCAAACTAGTTTCATTCAAATACAATAATATTATATTTCAACTAGTACTATGTTTCAGTTAACCTCTTGGATGTGAATCGCTTCTTGAAAATAACGCATCGACGGCAGCACATTCCGCCTCGATATCTGAATCATGCACTCGTTCCAGTTTACAAACAATGCTACTTGCAACCAAGTACATATAGGAGATTAATTGCGTATCGTTATTCAAAATTCATATCCAGACCATTACAGATCATGAACACAGTAATCGTACTCACAGTGGTGTATCAAGTGAACATCTTTATTCGTGTGTTAATAGCTTTCGTCATCTATCGGCGGTGAAAATATAATCAAGCTGGTTTCAATGCCAATGCCAATGATACGCCATGAGGTGAGTTTACCTTTTCTATGACCTGTATACATTGCTATAGGAGCTGCAAGATCACCGTACGTCATTGGTGATAGAGGTCACTGTGCCATAGTACAGTGTTTAGCGCTACCGTCCACACAACTGGAGCGCCATAGCCTTATGGACATAATTTGTCTGATTGATTGTTGTTATGCACACATACTGTTTCAGGAATAATCGTTTGCTATCAATATTGGCTACTCATTTATCGTGTATTAGCAGTTTGTGAAAGAATGGGGAAAAAGCACTGTCACGGTGTAAATTACACCATAAAGTACCACCATCGTTTTTATTACGACGAAATATATTGTCAACAAATCTGCATTTTGATTAATATCATCGGGGTCGACATCACTAAGCACGCACTTCTGGCAAGCTATTAATTCAACTTTGCAGCTTGTCCTGGAATTATTCGAATTGGTTTAATACAATGCATCACAAGTGATGGCCTAATCTGCTGATTCAATATAACAAGCACTTATAAAGTTTTTAAAACGCCCTTAAAACACTGTGTGTATTAAAAATGCACTCGATGGTAAATCACAATCTGCTTTTAGATAAATCTGCATCTGATCCATCTCATATAAATAACCCATATTGCACAAGCCATACACAATGAGGGAAGTGCGCAGTTGCAATTGGTCTTGGGTAACTGAGAGCCAGTTAAGCGTTTTGGCTTGATTGAAAACTGCAGAGAAGCAATATATGTAACGAGTTAGAAGGGAAATGCAAATTGTCCTACGATCATGCCGCAGCAGATGGCTGCGGGGAAAATAGATGTATGATGTCAAAGCAGTCGGGTTTATTCAGATATGATTGCTATATAGTTCGAATTCTAGTTAGTATTGGTAGCTTAGACCTGTCAGACTGTATTGTGAGGTAGTCATCTTAAACCATAATGTATAAGCAGAATCGGGTTTCGGAACAAGTGGGTACGTAGCGCGACTTATCACGCTGAATGCGCATGCCTTGTTCTGGTGATGATACTGTATTGAAGCTTTATGTAGAAAGACGGCGTCATTACGATCATAATTTAGCGTTGTTGGGGTCATTTAATCAACCTTATTAAATAACATGTACATTAATCACAGAATCCGTTGATTGCGTGGGTGATGCAAGGCATATAACAACACTCGTATGAAGTTGTGAATGCATCATATCACGCAGTGGTTGATGCAAAAATAATGATCTGAAAATTATGCGAATGAGTTCGTCGTTAACGCAGAGCGGTGTATTCAACGACCACAGAATGGGTTCTATGAACAGTCATGTGGGTGGCAATCGTGGCATCCTGGCACGGAAGAGTATGTTGGATGGCTTCGATCGATACTAACACCTGATGTACAATGCGTGTTGTTGACTTGGGTTGTTGGCCTCCCGAAGCGCTCAACATGCATTTGAATATTGTGGTGTAAATACTGTCTGACCGTTGCATGTTAAATATTGGTGCCTCATTAGCTGTTTACTCATTTAAACATGGTCTTGCTAAGGGGTATCCCCTCCTTTCAACGCCACTGATGCCAGCCGTTCCGATTGCATATTTGGATAGGGCAATGTTGTATCTTGTCTTTGTGAATGTGTCTCACCAAAAAAGGAATTGAAACTTCCCGAATGAGCCTGTATTAAGTAATTGCTCCGTCTCACCATTGCTGTCGTTATTGAGAAGTGTGACGCTATAAAACTGAATGTACAATATTAACAACCATTTAGTGCTATGGTCAACTAAATTACTTCGCGATATGCACATTTGGGAGAAGCTTCGAGGATTTTCTGCATCCTGACAAAAAAATGCAACTTATTGCTTCGTGCTCAAATGGGGTGGTAAAGAAGTAAACAAGACCTGCAATGGTATCTATAGCATTGTCTGAGCGTTCCCGCCGAAAGCGATACAATTAGGATGCAAGCTTGCAACCATTATCTTGAGTTTGCAGTGTAAATTACCTTGAACACATGTACACAAGGATATGTCCGTAACTAACCATCAATGTTGCTCACAGCATCATATTCCTGACAGCAATTACCATGAGTACTCTTGGTGATAATTAAGTTGACAAAGTACGGTCAATAAACTCTTTAATGGTGGAATTCGTTGTAAGCAGATTTTTCCACATATTCATACCTCATCGATGCCATTGTCACTGTATGGTTTATTAAGTGTTTTCAGTTAGAATCGCCAAAGAGTGGAGGAAGAAGACATAGTTGGCCATAATCTCCCAGCTGCTAAATTGATTAATATATGATTAACAGCGCAGCGGCTAAACGCCTCAGGGTTGATGCACTTGCAACTATGCGCGGCTATTGGTAAAACACACTTAGATGCAATGATATAAAAGAAGCTCCTGTACTATCGTGCAGGCGAATAAAGGATAGGCCCTAGATTTATTTGTGAACAGAGTAATGATCAATGGTAAATATATTAACGCATAACACATTTGTTGGAGGAGACATGGCTTGCGACATCAGCTGCATTATGCTTCAAGGAGTCTCGGCCTTGGTTTGTGCTAAATTGAAATATGTTAAGCTTCTTTAATAGATTGTGGATGCCGTCCTACAAACACAGACATCACCATTATAAAAGATGTTTACAAATAATATAGCGCCACAGTGTATTGTAAAAATGTATCATCCAATGTAGAGAGCCCGATATACATTCTGTGTATGTTCGGCTTCAAATCTGCCATAATACCTTTTCAGCCGTAATATCGTTATTTCAGTGCTACAGTGAATTGTAAAAATATATCATCCAATGTACCGAGCCCGATATACATTCTATTATAACGTAACACTGCACAGAAGCCAAATATACATTGCGGAAATACACATTATTATGTGTTGCTATGTGACGGAAATAGATTGATGTGTCACATTCTAGCAAAAGCAGGTGGTAGTGTGTGGTAAAGAAGCAACTCCGATTGTTTGAGATGAGACACGTTACATCACACATTATCAAATTTTTTTTGTCACAAATTACAAATGCGTTGAATATTTTAACAAGAAAAATGGGACGTGTTCTTTTCTTGTGATTGATATTCGGAGCATTCTGCTATATGCTGTGTATGTTCGGCTTCAAATCTGCCATAATACCTTTTCAGTCGTAATAATCTGAATGTCCGGCATTGGCTATTTTGAAATATAATTTATTTTGAAACCGTGCAGTAACTAATGATTAATAATGAAGTTTTTGTATGAATGCATCGAGATAAGAATATCCTGTTATTGACGCCTTGCCAAGAGCCCCGTTAAATGTATAGTTGTTAATTAAAACCGAGCGTATGCGATATATATCCAACCCTACTATACATTTAAATCGATAACAGTGGTTTGTAAATGAATTATCATTTTATCAAAGAACAACTGAGGGTATTTAAGTACCATCATTAGTTGCCGTTCCGACAGCTTAGAAAATATCAACCATAGTAAATTTATTATTATGACGACTTTGTTAACTATCAATTCCTTTCGGAGCTAAATTTTTAAATTGATCAATCAGGGCGCATATAGGATTCTTATATCCGAATAAAGAGAATCCTTTTGAACGGGTAAGTGTCCGAAATTGACAGAATATACCAGCAAGTGGACATCAGATGCATCACAATATTATTATTCTTTGCCTGTAATTGCTAACACTGCTACTATTCCTCTGTAAACACACATAGATTGACATTCGTTGTGTTGAACACAGAATTATGGTTGGACCTAGCATAGAACATTTCCACAATATACTAACAGAGCTCTATGCAGTTATGATTTATCTCGTAGGAATAGTGTTTATCATCGGAAGTGCAATTGTAGTAATCAATATCAATTTACAGCGACAAAGACTATTAAATCGATGTGTGTTCGATAAATATTAGAATATCAAAAAACCGTTCTTCCTTAATCACATTTGTTTTTCTGACGTTTTTTGAGGTAACTACTATAACGCTTCAACCCGTATTTAGTAGAAATGTTGGCACAATCGCACACGTCAAAAAAAATATAAATAAATTATTAAGCGGTAAGAATATCCTAACGGCACCATAGAACACAACGAGCAGCTTTTATTGCGTATTAGTGCGCGTTTATTGCGGTTAGATATTTCTATTCTGACACCTAGTATCCATCATAATAAATCTCATCATGCAAGCAGCTGCACGGCGACAATGGCTTCACAAGTTTATACAACATTCACAGTTTTGCACCTGACGCCTGTCGCTCGCATATTACCTCTTTGACTGCATGTGCTTCTCATTTTTAGAAATTCATCAGTCATCTGTCTTCCGCTGTATTGTGCAATGCAGCGTCAACACTTGTCTTATATGAATCGAAAGATGATTGCTTCCGCCAATGCCGCATACTTGCTGACATTAATTTATGTAACCTTAGCGCCGAGAGTTAAAATTTCGAGGCAGGTGCTTAGGTATTTAATCATACACATAGCAATATCATATATTTCTGATGCATTTGACAGTCGAAAATTTATATGGGTTTCAATGCCATTTATATGCAAATCAATTTATGTGATGGGAAAGCCAACTGGTCATGATTGGCTTAAACGTACAATAGATGGCCTCAGTGGTACATTGCAATAATTGTGACAGCCCGACAGATTTTACTGTGTTACTCCTGCTTTAAGTTTCAACATCAAGAATAACCTGCGTATGGCTAAATGATAATGCTCGAAGGCTAATGTCACGAATTACAAGCACCAACAGAGATAGAATTTGCGTATGAGTTGTAAAGCGTCTTATATAGTTTTAGCGAGTAATATTCTTTGCAAGGTTTCAAAAACTCTCAGCACTAAATGTTATCGGTGCCCTGTGAAATATGCGCCAGATTGTGGGTCACTGGCACAGAAATGAAGTCATTGTAAACAGCCATTAGCCTCCCCAATGCCATTGAAAAGTGCCTATTTTCTTCATGTTCAAATACATCATACCGAGCTCAGAAGATGAAAAGATAGGACAGGGACATTGTCATCAAAGCGATGTCATAGAAGCCCATGTTGGGCACTTGCTTAGTGCTCTGTCTTCATAGGATGTATTCTAGATTTGTAAGAAATGAGAGTCTCTTGTAACTATTGTAGTCGTCATTGTATTCACCATTGACAATAGACACTCTGCTAATATGTGATCATCGTCATCACATGCGACTGAAATCCGAGTTGCTACTGCCGCGAATTGTTGCGGATTGTACTGTAATTGCATGACCATTGGCAACGGTCAGTGTTGCACGTGGTTATGTACGTGGTAGGATCCAAACAACCATTCATACGATTGCCGAATGATATCGACATAGGTAGACGCCTTCATCTGGATATCAATCAAGAATCATAATAAAGAACTGGGGAAGGCCATCGTCTTATAATATCAGCTAGAATCAATGATTACCAGGCAGCATCATGCTGCGCCAGATAGCGCACAAAAGTTATCATGCTGTTTATGCGTTGCCATCCATCACCATCTTTGTAGGGTATCCATAAATTGCTGTACATTGCCTCTATCGGTTGACAGTTTAGCCAAACGACTACCAGATGCTTCGTCATGCAACAAAATATTTGTAGTGCTTGTTTGTACTCTATGGGAATTTGGAGGCAGTGCACTTTGGGATACGGTCTATCGAAACCGCTTTGCCATTGAATACGATGAACCAATATATCATAGCACTGCAGCATAAACATATGGACTAATTGTTCACCAAAGCAATCACCATTGAATTATTAAAAGATAAATGCTCTTGCATAAACAATTTGTACTAACATTTTGTACTGCCATATGTCATGATAAAGCATACTTGTTTGTGAGCATATGTATAACATGAACCATCGCAAGCAAACCTGCATGAGCACGCTATGGAGGTATAAATACATGTTCCCGATACATTGTAGCTGTCCACTCTATTGGCAATTTTCTATTTCAATCTACAATTTCACCGTAGCCCCGGATATGTATCTCTCACAAAGTCAGACCTAAAGAGCAATATTATTTATCATTGAGCGCATAGTACCCCAACATTTAGCGTACTATATTGCACTCCATCTCCATGAATCAATCCAATTTCATTCCACTTTGTCACACCTTATGGCCATAGAACTTCATGCAATGGCTAACATCATAGAAAATTGTGATGACTTCCTTGATCATTATTCTTATAGAACCACATTAAAGGCTTCAAATGGCGGTAGCTGGTTTGGATAGTTATGATATCTACGGTGTGCTTATTTGCTATTTAACTGAGTTGTACCAACTTGCACCATTCAAACCAACTATGACTCAATGCAATCAGAAATATTCATTGTCTCATGTGAGAACGACAAAAACTCCAAGCTAAAATTAATACTTGGAAGAATACTGTGGTATGTTATTTAACAAGCCACATGAGCACTCAATGTCCCTGTCCACAAATATACCTTTTAACATGTGCTGCTTTAACTTTACTTGCGAAAGCATATGTCAACGAAGCAATACAAGACGACAACTTTTTATCATATTTTCTATTGTATTGTTATGTATTATTACAGAGGCAGCATCACCGTTTCGTTTAAATGACTGCTCTTAAATGGATCTACCTCTTTATCATTATGATACTTCCTCTGTTTGCGCAACAGTCTATCATAAAAGTGCGCAGTGGTAATCAAGTACTGAAGTGAAGTGATATTCTTAAATATCTGATCTTGATTATGCTCCCAAACAAACAGCTCATACATCATGTATTTATATGTATATTTATATATCTATTCTTATGCATACGTTTATATATGTACATTTATGTAGATGTATGCATATATATGTATTTATATGATTCAATGATTATGATTATATGAAATAATAATAACAGCGATGATATCATACAAGCTTTTCGACGATGCTATGCAGCAGTGAAATCGATTAGATGCACCAGCAGTGACGATAAGATTTACCAATGGTAACTGTGTGAACCAAGTTTGATGAAGATATGATACGACAGTAATGATGGAGCAACAATATCACCGAACACCAAGGGTAATATGCGTAACAGTTGCGACTACATGATGAACACTTGGGACATTATGACTTAATTGTAACGACATTATGAAAATACAGTAACGGAAATATGATTCACAGCTACGATGATGATATATGATAGTAACGACGATCGAATACAATAGAAAGAACGATGGGGTAAATAGTTAAGACGATATCGTGCAGCAGTTATGACGGTTTGGTGCAATACAAATGACGATAGGATTAGCAGTGTGAATATAATGGCCAAATTATCAACAGTAGCAGGGCTAAAATAAAGCAATGGCTGCAAACAAAATCGTCCCGACGATATTATAAGCGAGGAAAATGATCAACGGCAGCTTTCAAGTAGCTTCGACGATCTGCGACGATGTGCTCCCCGACGAGCGTGAATAAAATTATAAACACCGCTAGATATCAAATTATGATTATGTTTGCATACAAATTGCGCAACAACAAAGAGCAGGGCTCTAGGTTTTGTATACACATTCTAAGAAAGGGATATAAATCGTACTTTGAATCTGCTTAAACCTATTGAAATGGTAAAATATCGTTTTATTCATATATCATGCTGTTTTCGTGCTGTTCCGGTGATAATGCTACTTGTGAATCGTCGTCTGAATGCGGCTCATTTCATTCAGCGCAGAAATGCCATTAGTTCTTTTGGACACAGTCCTATTGTGTCTAGGGGTTGGATGATGTTTAATTCCACAGATTTGTATGGTTTATGTGATAAGAATAAATCGATTGTCAACAGCTGTTATATACATGCTTAAGGTGACGCCATTTGTGTTGGCATACAAATGAGTTTGTAATTGGAAGGGAGTAACCTTTCACACACAAGCTTATGTTATTTGTAATTGCATTGCAAAATAAATCGACTACGCCTGGTTATAATCTTACTATCCTATACACAAAAACACATCCTCACACAGCATTTGAGTAACAGTCGGATTATCAGTGGTGATTATTCCTGTGTCACGATAGTTGATGTGATCATCTGACCTGGCGGAGATATCATGGAATAGGACGAATGCAGAGTGGCGTGTATCGTAAGCATCGAAGTCTAGTCTATTTAATACTTTTTTAACGACGACGAGTCAACTTCATGATTGATTGATCGTTGAATTTGATATTCATACGAGGTCGGAATTCGTACAGGGCCCGCACCATGCGGTCCGAGTGATACCGGGCCGATCGATGCTCACTAACCGATGTGTTTTGATAGGATATCAAGGTTAGCATGGATATGGAAAATAAATGTTACTTAATACACCAACATGTCCGACCAGGTCTGTTACAGGACGTGATAGCCGTTTTAGAGCGTGAGGTTAGGATGGCATTGCGAATTGACACCGAGCATTGCAATCCTATGGCTGACTTGCAATTGGAAATGAGCTCTTAATCAATGACTCGTGCACAACTCCGAGCAGATTGAACATACCTGCCGTCAAAATAGTTCTGCATAGCGCCCTTGAATAAGAGGGCGCAAAGATGAAAATAAAAAGTGAGTTTCAGAAAAACTACAGTGTCTGGTCATCAATATTGGCAAATGCTAATATTCGTCCCAATGTTTACTTTTAACAACTTGCTCGGCATTCCGAGCACGCATTTGATGCAGTGAACCGTTCGGTCATGTTCATCGGCACTATACAGCAAGACATTAATCTTACCGCATGTTGTTGACATAAGGCCACTTTCTCAACAGTATTTTACGACCAGTTCTGGGCTTTTGATTCAGAGCTTGAATGCAAAAAAGGCGACGTATGTTTTTGGACAAATCAACTAGCGATAGTACCGCTCCTTTATATAGATTCTGGTGTGCACCACTAATACTTATGGTTCGCCTGGCGAGCGCGTAACATGCGATGCCTTCAAGCTGATTCAATGAATCATGCTAGAGCTAAAACTACATACACCTGAATGAACAACCCATAGTGTTTGCGCTCATGAATCATAACTGTAGTTTTAATGAATTAATTACCCATCCTAAATACAGAACCCCGTTCAACACATCGCCTTAAGCAGTGGTCACGGATGCATATGGATGGCTACTTAATAAAAACAATGGTTTCATCGATGCTTGCACCTTTACATTAGCAAATTATATGATCTATGGTATTTCAACATTGTCAATTTGATCACACAAAAATGTTGTTAGACGATAAAATGTCGGAAGAAGCTCTCGATCGCTCACAAATGGCATTATTGCAGGGCTTGTGCGTGTGGTATTTGATAAGTTAGTTTATAGATGATGACATATCCATATGGTATACTCATTATCACGTAGTAGGCGAAATAGTGCCACTTAACGACGAAACGTTGTGCAAAGTAGACGATTGAAATATTGAAACTCGGCCCCATTTGATTAAACATGACATCGCTAGCACATTACGACCTCGGTGAGTGTACAATGCGTCGTGCCGGCGCATTTATGAAGTCAAACAATTGCGGACAAATCAATTATCTACATTAATGACAAAGCATCAGCTTTAGCTTCCAGGATTAACTTCGGTTGATTAAGATCACTGATTTAAAATGATGAAGGATATAACTTTATTTTGTCAAGTTAATTTACATCTTATTATATTTCTATTGATATATAAGGAGGTAATATTTAGCTGCCGACGTGAAGTTATAAGTGTAAGAATATATTTGATCGGCAGCTAGTTGCTTGATTTTACACAATGTAAGTAACATGCTAGGCATAACTGCTGTTTGATATACAACAAATGCCTTGCAGGTAAAATCAATTTATAAAACGTGCTCTACATTATACGGTATCGGGAACACAGCATCAAGAAGAATAGCGTGTGGCTGCAATTGAACCGGATGTTTCTCTTACAATAATTAGTTGTCATGCCATTCGGTGTATTCATATGGAGACGCTTTCCAGGTGAATCATATTGCACAACATAACCTTAATCAGAGCTGCTAGGGTCTAACACACGCATACAGAATCGTTTAGTAAACCACGAATGAGTTTATTAGGTTGGTACAAAAGCAGAGTATTATTCTTATGTTTATTTTAAAATAATCTCCAAACTCGCGCGATAATCTGTACGTGATAGGTGAGGCTAATTAATCAAAACAAATTATCAAATGATTCAGCGTAAAGAAAAAATACTGAAAATGAGAACTTGAGTTGTGCCGTTCATTATTCAATTCATACATATTACAACATGAGTTCTAGATAATGCTTAATTCTTTTCTAACCTGTAGCGTGTTCATAATGAGCGCGGATTATTAAAGTGGTATTCCTCATACGGTTAAACTCGCCGCATATTAAATCCAGATTGCCACAGCCATTTGATGCATGATCATCTTTGGCACAGTGTACGCCTCGCTCTTAAAGCTCGGTGTAAGTACCTGATTGTAACCTGCCCCCAGTGTGAAATGTCAACATTAAGACAGCGCTTGTGTGTTTTATTATCAATAGAACCGATTCAGGTGTGTAAAGCTACGGCACTAATACGCCTTATTTATTTTACAGATGTTAGCTCTACATTGGATCCTACGAATCAAATTGACTGAATCCATTACAAACGATTTGGATAAATTGGGTAATAATGCATAACAAGAATTGCTGGGCAAAAAAGAGCGTTAAAAATGCTAACTCACAGTCAGCAGTCCATTCGTTTAAGGTCAATCCATGCTCTTATAGCGTATCGCATAAATGTGGTGAACCATGAAAACGTCCAGGAAGGTAAATATTTATCTCAGCATTTCGTCAATTGTGCAGACTCAGCAAAAAGACATCGAAGAGCATATATCAAAAGCATCCTACATTAACCACAGCGCAAGCAGTGGCATCCTACTCCAGGATCATATCAGAATATCTGTACCTGTGGCAATAACATATCTATATATCGCGAACTCCCTTGGCTATTTATGGGTTTGCTGCCATTCACTCTAGTCCAATGGTACAGCAATAACACTGCATCACCAACGATTGCTCGAGTGCACTTGGTGCAGCCGTATGGGAGTAAATATGTCCCTTAATTGTTCAGAATCATGTATCACTCAGACCGAGTGTATCCCAAATCGAAAACCAATGGAGGCGACCCATATGTTTTTCACATCTACAAAGCTGAAGAACTGGTGGGGATAGCAACTAAACATTCCACCATGGGTTAACTAACATACCGTCTGAATTTGATTATTAATATGTCCATAAACGCCACAGCACTTCAAGGCAAAATTGGTAATCAATTTGTCTCAAGGCTACTGGGACTAGAGGCGCTCACAATTTGATTTTAAGTGTATGAAGCAAACGAAAAAGAAGAATGATGTTTTTCCAGTGTTTGATGATATTTTAACAAATTGCAATGCACATAACACGTTTTCATCAATTGGTATATGTACAAACAAGAAATGCTTATTTGGAAAGTCCTTTGCAGGTACCTGTTGTCTCGCAGGTTGTCGGCTCATCAGCTCTTGTTGTCGCGAGTTGCAACCGTTGCCTCACAAAAATCGTCTCTAATCTGAAACGGTTTTTGTTAACCTCATATTTCTGCTTCATAGTTGATGATCACAAACTCTACACTTTAGGCAGAAACTAGTAATAGCAAACATACAAACTGACTATGTATAAAATAATGCAATGATCAAGGATAACTTGAACGCATAATGTGCCCCAAGACCAACAGAAAAAGGATTAAACACACAGGTACTTATATGGGTTTTGCATATAGTTGTGGTTGCGGCAGATTTCTCCGTCTGGTGCTGATTTTAAACCCCATTTAATAAACCATCATCGATGCTTTTAGAGCAAATATAAATCATCTGGTTATTTGGCAACGATAGGGCTTCTGGGTGTAGTATTAGACAAATGCTGCGTTCAAGCTTATTAAAATGTCGATTAACTACATAGTTGTTTTTAGTAAATGGCAACGTTCTGCTGCCAACATTCCCGAAGGCCGCAACACGTGCGTTCTTCTGTACATCGAAGCGCGCAAAGCTGGAAAACAGATTTACTTCGCGCAGGCTTTTCTTGAGCTTTTAAATGTAATGCCGAGTATTTATTTCCCCAAATCTGAAACATCGATAATACTCAACCTGATGATGTAGCTGTCAGTCCCACTTTGTGATGCCATTCACATCCCTCTTTTATCAACGCTATCAGATCATAACGCACATGATGATTCGATTAAATTGATAAGTCGTCCATTTTTATCCAGCTACATGTATAATATTGGTTACAAGTTATTCCTTGGCGCTGACGTAGTCGATCCATGCATCTAACACTGCGGCTTGGTCCAGCTGAAACTTAGCGCCTGATGACCATAAGTGTGCGCATCATGGTTCCACATATGATATGTAGTCTCTACGGCCTACCTTCCAAAAGATACGAAATCAACAGCACGGAATAACACCATTTTTGCAAAAAACAATGCGTTTTGGGAAATATGTGGGATTTTGCTGTGGGGTTGTTAGCCATTACTAGTAAGCGAATATCCAATTAAGCCCCTGATACAATGACCATAAAGCTGGTAGTAAAAATAGGGTCTTGGTAGGCTACAGTGGATTATAGGAGGCTCCTGGCTTTCAAAGGTGAAAGGTAATTGTTTTATCCTCAACACAAAAACACAATACGAATGATGCTGACCAATGCACTCACCACACCTAGTCCTCACGGATGCTCAAAATATGCCTATCTATTATCCAAAGAGTTTGAAAGAAATTGCCAATAGACAAATACATGCGACTAAAGTAAATAGCAATTTCTATTTGGTTAAATGCATGATGGCGGAATCAGATGACAGGCCTGAAAGTTCTCAACTGAAAAGGGACAACTGAATACCGAACCTTGGCTTCTAAGCTGTATTTCAGCCGCAGATGATGAATACGGCAGGTACATATTCTATTTACTTTTTGATAACAGCTGATATGATGCTTTCACATAAAATAATAAAATGATTTCTCGGTGTACCAATTAGGCGAGCAACGATAAAGTGCCAAATAATGCTAGGATATGATGATTATAAAACGCAAACTACATTTGCTTGTTGCCACAGTGCTACCCTTGCTCCTATTGGTAATCAAATACTCTAACGTTTTCCATACACAGCATGCCCACCCAGTCCCTGACTAGATGTTCACGTGAGAGTACAGTGCACACACAATAATGCATGGAAGTTTATTTTGTGTCGACACTCAGTCTGAAATGCAAACACGTTGCAGGGAATATTTGTCCCCAACAGACACTGAAGATATGGAAAAAACATTCATCACAGGAGTCAAATGTGTATGTGCAATGATTCGGGCTATTTGCCTCTGTGAATGATCAATAAACCTGTCAATCATTATGCAATGCGTAGATTTTGCTTCATTAAGTCCCATACTTGCAACTGTCGTGCTGTTGAGTGCCAAATTGATAGCAAACCTACCCTTCATCATAACGTGCACTCTCAGTCATCAATTGATGGAGTAACCCCCAACAGCTTATATTAATTATACGCCCCAGTTTCCCAGATCCACAAGTGACCTACATGTCACCTGCCACTTCCCCCCTCTCCTCATACACACCCCATATTCAGAGCCACATGACCTTCCTGCCCAGGCAACACCCGATGGCCCCAGCCCTCATAGACCTGGCTACGGCATGTCCCATGAGAATTGGGATGGCGTGCCTTAGTCGTTGAGGGAAGCAACTTATATTTCAAAATCAGTTCTCTCCTGGCCTCCGAGCTCAACACATCTCTCTCTTAGGTTTAGGCTAAGTTACATCGAAAATTCGAAATTGAAGTCAGCAAAATAAAGTTCAAGTTTGTATAAACCCTACACCTGGAGTTCGATTCTCAACTTATTACAAGTGCGTACCGTGTGCATCTCAACGCCACAGATCACGTTACGACAGTGCGAGCGAGTGAACATTGGTATTGTGCGATATGCACTGCAATTTAAAATAATATATAGTGTCTGGTTGGAATCACATGGCTGTCCTTCAGACAAACACACGTTATTGCGCCCATACATTGTCCATGACGAGTGTTCTGTTGGTGGTACAGCACACTGATCGATCAGATCGCAATCAGAAATGATAATATTAGAAATACTGAACACTGAGTACATAATGCTCACAGGGCGTCACTTGTTAACTACCCTTATGTATCAACAAAAAACAATTGGCGTCATCGCACAGTAGTCATTTGGAGTAATAATTAGGGTTGCGTTTATACGCAGCGGCTGATACCACGATACCATTTAAACAGCCTGATAAGATATTATGATATGAATGTGGCCCAATATTTAATAATTAATTACTGGTCCTCGGGTTTTATCCTTCTGTATTAATCTTCCTTCATTGTATTGCTGTCACGTCTGTCAGATAAATGTAAACAACGGAGAGTAGGTCATTTGATCGCTTCCATTATTGTACAAGTTTGTTGTTGATAAAACATGCAAATAATGTGATTGACGCCCATAGTTTGCGGCAGTAGATTGCTATAACACGTCTATATAATATCCTGTTCCATGATTGACTGTGTAATAACCGTTGCAAAGAATCCTTTTGCGAGATCATTAAAGGGTTTAGATCTGCAAATAAACTACATAAAAACACTCCATCCATCACAATCAAAGCCATATGATCTTTCTCTAAATGCATATGTTAAGTTGATAAATCTTGACATGCCTCGAAGTATCAATCGTTTTTATAAACCCGTGACATGCATTGATTTACAATCTATCAGCGTAAATTAATCGGTTATGTTGCTTTCCACGTTGCCGTGAAAGCAGCCTAAGAACTTTATTTCGAACATATGCAGATGAGTAACTACGCCTACACATGTATAGCGTTTTCTGGTGTTATCGCTACAAATCTGCCAGTTTTCTGTTACAATAGCCTATGCCGTATTTGGTACCTTGATCACGTCCCATCAAGAGTAAACAATTGATCTATCTGAAGGTCACTTGTAAAGACGGAATGATTTCGTCTCTAAGCTACCTTTGAAAACAAAAAGCCCGGAACTTGATTTGCATTGCTTTGGGCTTAGTGTTAAGAACGAGTTTCTTTTAATGAATAGGTTCGACCAACAATGATCAGCATATTCAATAGTTTTTTTTACTGAAGCGGATAATAATTTAGAGTGAATTGTGCCGTATTAGCCTACTAAGAATGGCTTCTTCTTGTGACCGATTTGAGCCAATATAAATCGAGTGTACCAGACAAAGGTGACTCGTTATTGAAATGAAAGGAGACCAGCAAATTAAACATGTTGAATACAGACTCGTTCCCAACTGTAAGGCGTTATATTGATGATAACTCCGTCAGATGCACACAAAGCCTGATCGATTTGTACTGACTGTCTGCAGATGGCTGTTATACAGTCATTTCAAAGTTTAACGCGTTTGCCAAAATAAATACCAGGATATTAGGAAATGGGTAATGCTGGAGTGTCAAGAGAAAATGCTACCTTCGTTTCATGTTTTCGTTACAGTTTTTCATTCAGTAACGAAGCATGGTAGTTGAATAACCAATATACAACCCGACCCACTTCTTGAAGAGAAAAGTACAATCTGATTAATTGTAATCGCTGTTTAAGCGCTTTTCTGGCGCGAATTCCGCTAAGAATAACAACCGTATGCTGTTACTGCAACTGCTTCCTTGTTCATACATATTATGTCATCCTGGCTAGAGAGAGAGAGAGAGAGAGAGAGAGAGAGAGAGAGAGAGAGAGAGAGAGAGAGAGAGAGAGAGAGAGAGGAGAGAGAGAGAGAGAGAGAGAGAGAGAGAGAGAGGGTGAGAGAGAGAGAGAAACACAGCTGAGAGAAAAATAGATAGATATAGATAGATAGATAGATAGATAGATAGATAGATAGATAGATAGATAGATAGATAGATAGATAGATAGATAGATAGATAGATAGATAGATAGATAGATAGATAGATAGATAGATAGATAGATAGATAGATAGATAGATAGATAGATAGATAGATAGATAGATAGATAGATAGATAGATAGATAGATAGATAGATAGATAGATAGATAGATAGATAGATAGATAGATAGATAGATAGATAGATAGATAGATAGATAGATAGATAGATAGATAGAGATAGATAGATAGATAGATAGATAGCTCGATAGATAGATAGATAGATAGATAGATAGATAGATAGATAGATAGATAGATAGATAGATAGATAGATAGATAGATAGATAGATAGATAGATAGATAGATAGATAGATAGATAGATAGATAGATAGATAGATAGATAGATAGATAGATAGATAGATAGATAGAGAGATAGATAGAGAGATAGATGAGAGATAGATAGATGAGATGCTAGATAGATAGATAGATAGATAGATAGATAGATAGATAGATAGATAGATAGATAGATAGATAGATAGATAGATAGATAGATAGCTAGCTAGATAGATAGATAGATAGATAGATAGATAGATAGATAGATAGATAGATAGATAGATAGATAGATAGATAGATAGATAGATAGATAGATAGATAGATAGATAGATAGATAGATAGATAGATAGATAGATAGATAGATAGATAGATAGATAGATAGATAGATAGATAGAGAGAGTCAGAAATAGAGAGAGAGAAACAGAGAGAGAGAAACAGAAACAGGGTGAGAGAGAGAGGTAAAGAGACGGAGATAAAGAGATGGAGAGAGAGAAGGAGATAGAGAGTGAGGGAGGGAGAGAGGGGGAGAGAGATAGATAGAGTGACAGAGAGTGAAAAAGAATGAGCGACAGAGAGAGATATATAGATATGGCTTTGTGTTAGCTGTTGCATCTGTAACTGTCAGATCAATAAAGCTGCCTGGTCGTTAGAATCTGCAGATATGTCTGTCCTTTGGAATGTAACCAATACACAATTATCCAATGGAGCATGTATTTATAAACTATATTAACAGGTATCAGTTTTCCTTATTCATGCGTTTTCTTGCCGGGTCTCCAGCTTGCTACTCAATGTTTCAGCAACTTCATAAACTTCATAAGCAACAGCATTATATTCATCGGCTGAGTTATCCTGGAGATAATAATTGCATTTTCACACATTGATCCATATTATATTCACTCTAGCAAAATGCGCTCCGTAGCGAACTGTACACACTGGAGGCTTAGTCCTTGCTAGACAATCAACTCAAGCATGAAACGAAGCGTTACTTCTCACCATTAATAATCAGACTTCGTTTCTTGTCTCGCCTGTACAGGTTATGGTTAATGTAAGCCCGGTTTGTTAAAAAGCTGAATTAAACTTGGTCAAACGATGCTTTTTATTAAGCAGATTTAATCGTACTGACGGTGGAAAATGGTTAGCAATCCATTATATCAATGCCAATATAGCCTGACTGCATTGGCAACTTGCTTGTGCCACCATTGTGTAACTGATTGGTATACTGCAATCTTCCACTGGAATAAGTGACATTGTGATATCGCTTAATGTATTTGAATCACTGGCAGAGCTCAATATACGCGATGAACGCCTGTATTGTGCATATCAATAGAACAGACCTTAGGGTTAAGTCACTAAGTTTCCTTGTCACATGATGTTTACTGAGAATAAATGAATAGTTTGTGTCGCCAATATCAATGGAAAAATAGACAATCCGTTTAAATCGACCGACACATCGTCTTTTCGATAAACAGAAGCGTGGTGTTATGCATATGTCATCGAAGACGACGTGTGTCTTTTCTTGAATAATACTTAGCGCAGAATGCAGCTTGCGGTAAGGGTTATAGGTAATCGGCTTCAGAGCTCTTTGCCTTTTGTCATTCATATCCCCTTGCCATGAAAAACTGATAGAACAGCTACTTTATGTGATAAAGAATATTTCGTCATACAACTTCATACAAGTCTACAAAGAGTACCCGTTGTTCAGCTTGTCTTTGTCAGATCGACGGGCAGACAGGATGGACGGCGCCATTCGCATTCTACACTAATTGCAAAAATTTAATAACGAGATTGGATAAGCACAACAAATGCCTATAATGCAGTCGGGCCTCCATCCTACCGTCATTGCGGGGCTGATTAAATACTCGATTCCAGTTGGTAGCGATTTTATCTATCCACTTTTGTTAGTCTTGTGTTCCTAATTCTGAAGTAATCCGATACATTCTACTTTCAAGACAAAGCTGCATCTCAATATACAAAATGCTGTCACATATCTCCGTGATATTTGTTTGACCATATTGTCAGCAAGCAATGTGTAACATGAATTTAACCATTGGATATGTTTAGATACTGTGAAAATTGTCATGTGACATAAATGTCCAATTGCCACGCCGGCAAGATATTACTCTAAATTATTGTCACAAGATCCTTTTCCGACCGTTCAATATTGACGCGAATAAGCTCATGAAACAGACAACAGCAGTTTTGTAAAACTCATGTTATATTTTATGTCAAAAGATAGACCTAGAATGCATTTATACTATCGGTGTCAAGAGATGTTGGTCTATTCAATCACCATCACTTTTATTCTTCAAAGGTTTTGCAAATGAATTGATATGAGCATACTAATCCATTGGCAAGTTGTGGTTGGTCTGGCTCACTCCTGTGTTGCAAGTTCGGTGTTGCCAACGGCTGCACCCCTCGCACTCAAGAGCTTGCTGCCTTCGTCTGCAGATGTTCATGATTCAGGATTGTGACACTTGAGCAGAGAAAATCTGATAAGTGAATGATCACATCCATGACATCAGTACCTTATATTGGGAAGCATACCAGGTCACAGTGTTCTTGACGCTTCCCGCTCAAAACTCACGTCAAGATGTGATTTGTACTCAAGAAGCTTACCGCTCACAACTCACCAAGTGTCACGTCGCGATGTGCTTTGTACTCGTGACGCTTCCCGCTCACAACTCTCTGCGTGTCACGTCCCAGAGCACTTTGATCGTATCCGCGTGCTCAGCCTATCTACTCAATCTTTCAACATTGAGTTACATGTAAGGATGTGTTCATATTTTAGTTCATATTCCTCTATTCTTTTATTCTTGTCATGTATACTTTATTAATGTTGAATTAATAACCCGAGTTGTATTGAGTTATGTATGCATGTGTGCGTTGTAAGTTAATATTCCTCTATTCATTTTGTATTCTTGTTTTATTTCACTGGTTTGTTTTTATGTAAGTTTTATGAATGTATAATAAAGAGCCCGAGATGTATTGGGCTATATGTAATTTTGTGTGCCCTTTAAGTTCGTATTCCTCTATTTACTTCGTATTCTAGTTTTATTTTACTGGTTCTTATAAATGATCGATTATAACATCATATGCTACTGCCATAAACAAAATATACCACACGTTCTTCTAGTGCTCGTTTTCTGTATCTGTACGCGTTCTCTTCAAGGGGCATATCGTCCCTAGACGACAACCCGACAAAATGCCCTGGTCGCTGAGGCCAAACGCCTTTACAGCACTCTGTACGGGGACGATGTTGTGATGTATGGTTTCTCTGGACGGTAGACATTATGCTTTAAATTTATTTCATATCACGAGATATAAATACCGTTCCTTTATTAAATGTAGCATTCAGTATATTCCTTTCTGTAAAACGAGGGCTTATCATTGCGGGGGCGTATCGTCCCGGGGTCGAACTGACCCGGGGGCAAACTGACCCGGGGGCGTATCGTCCCAGCGAGGGCGAACTGACCAGGGGCGTCCCCGGGGCGAACTGACCCGCAACCCAACAAGTGGCATGCCGATGAAAATCAATATTTTATCTATACGTAACTTTAGCAAAACTATTATTCTTTAAATTGAGGGTATTAATGCTCACGCTATGAAAATATGCGAATAAATGTTTATGAGTTGGTCATTGCTGGTCTTCAGTGGTTTGCAAATTGCAAAAAGTTAATCCCAATACAGCTGAATAAATCAGTCGGGATCACGATTGTAACATTTGTCACACAATATGCAAAAAACGACAAATATAGCGTTCTCATGAACGATATATGTAATGATTTAATATAAGTGTCACGTTGGTAATCAATTACTAACCTGCGAATTTCCATTTGGCCAACAGTATCATTGCATTGGGGTTCAAACAAGGCAGAACGAGCTGTAATGAACGCCTGTTTATTGTTAATTATGGATCGCGTCTTCTTCACACAGAATCTGTCCTGAACTGACTTCTATGTTACAAATGCTGTACCTTTCAACAATTCATGTGGCTTCGTATAGGATAATGCAACTATGAATCCTTGTATCATATAGAAACGCTCACAATTAACGCGAGAACATTTTCTGCAATCAACGAGCTAATTTAAGGGTAATAACGCTACTGGATTTGTTCGATCCGAGGAAGTATGGTACGTTACACTCGTCGTTTAAGCACTCAATCGCGGTGCTTTTTATGGGCACGTTAACACTGTGTTATGTTCACTGTATGGGCTTAGCTGAAAATCTCTCAGATCGAATCAATCAAGAAAGACAGAATTGTCAAATTTATTATGTCTCAACCGCGGATAATAAACGTGTTAATTTCCATTTGGCCAACATCATGTCCTCACAAGGGTCTCGCAGCGATTATTGATGATCTTTTGAAAGCACTCTTTACATTTTGTCAATAACGTATTTCTATTGCCTTATCATTGTCAAAGCATGTGATTGAAGCCATTCATTGTTTTCGCTCAATCGGTTAGTTTGATCATGTCATAAATGGAAAGGCTCAATTTGGCAACCGCGTTGAAGCCATTGTGGGCGTGATTAAAATAGTATTGCCTATGAATAAAATGGTGAAGAAATGAAAGTGATCAATGAAGAGGTTGTTTGGTAGCTGGACTGTACATTCAATGACAGAAACAAGTCCCCAGGCTGATTGATGGCATATTTTTGGGCAGCAAACGCTCGACCAATAGAAGCGCATACAGCGATTCGTAATAGCCGCAATTCTGTCAATATGCTCCCCAGAAACAATTTGAGAGTTTAATGTCTGTGATGTGTATTCTATTGCACCTTATTGTCATAGTAAACAAACTCTTGCATTATAAACATACCTACAAGACCTTTTTTGTCGTACTAATGTTATAACCATCGGAAAATAATCAGATATGTGCGATGCTCTGATAACGTTGATCTTTGCAATAACAAACTACAGACGTTAGTTTGCTATATCTTTATCTCCGTGAAATTTCCATATGAAGGCAGCGCACATACATTGTAACGCTCGTGTCTGGTTCAATGGACGTGACTAATTGTATAGCCAGATTTTATTGCAGCTTTGCTTTTGTTCGTTAAACATCCAACACGCCTCGCTCATGCTGCGTTGTAATAGACAATTCCTCGAAGCGAAATATACTGTAAGTCGAATACTAAATGACGTGCTACATATCTGCTGACCGTGTATGAACGAGTGGTCAGATAAAGTTTCACTTCCTTATTAACCTTTCTATGACGAGCGCATGTGTGTCTCCTAAGCAAACAATTATTTTCAAACCGGCACCATTGAGTAATGAAGAATCAATGAAGCTGAACCAATCACACAAAAACCCAAAGCCTCCCATAGAACACGCGGCCGGGGCTGTATTGGTAAGATTCCCCTTTAGAAAATATTAATGAGTTGGTCCATTGCAAATATTGACCTAACTGGAGCAAATTCACGAAGTATTCAGACGAATATTTGAAACTAAAGTACTACAGAGTTTGTAATCATCACAGAGCATGTTTTCCTCTCCTCCGTGAATAATTCGGATATATTGTAGATGGAAATGGATATGATGCTACATCTCTCAAATTCGGGTTCCGTGTAGCACATGTGGAGCAGAATACTTATTAGTTATTCGAACCTAGATCCTTCTCGAGCTTCTTATCCTTTCTCCTCTCTTTCTGCTTATTTCGCTCTCTTACTACCGCTTCTTGGCATGGTAATCAACAAGTATTTGATTAAGTGACGTGTGGAGTGCCGCTTAATTAAAACCGAGCAACACGAATTGTATGACTTGCATAAATATCTATTCGTACACGTATAGCTGCATCCAGCATGAACGAAGATCCACCCTTAACGCGCTCAACGAATGTGACAGCTATTACAATGTTGGTGATGCTGGCTTAATACTTGGTAGATGGCATAATAACTATACCATGCAGGTGCTCAGATCATCACAGCGTTTGCTTTCATGTGGTGTCATTGGTGCATAACTTTTGTAAGGTTATGGGTATACTGCCTAATTTAAGACACAGGCGAGTTTCATTAAGCACAAGGTTACATCAGATTATCAATATTACAACTATTCACGATACCCAAGCTGCGTCTGCACCAACTGATTAATACTACGCAGGTACATGGGTGCGGACGAGCATAAACTGCGTTTAGAACGCATTACTAGCCCTTTCAAAAATGATATATGCTCTTGTGTGGTATGTAGAGGTTCCAGTGCTGGCAGCAGACTTGAATAATCAGGTTTGCATTGAAATACCAAGATGTCCCGAATGTACCTCTAGCTTTATCCTTATAGTTATTTTGAATTATCGATAATGCTCACCATACACCTCTTGCTACATCGGCACCATCTCTCCAATGATTAATTACAAATATTCTTCGGGGTATTAATCAGTCATTGTGTGGATCTAAACATCTGATATATAGTCGATGACGTCATTCTGACTGACTGCAAACAATCTGCTCCCGGTTATGGTTTAAGTCAGTATATCGCGTTTCTTACATCAATAGCAGAAAAGATAACGCATTTCTTTTACAAACCTATCGTATGATTGAGAAACTTTTTAACGTGCATCTGATAGTTCCTGAATACGTAACGTATAGTTGATGGTTTTAAGTAGTATATTTCTAAAACTCTACTTATTGTTGTAATCAATTGGCTACTCATATTTATCTAATTTTGTAGTAATAACTATCCCTATCGGGGTCGAACGAAGTGCATTGCGCTGATAATATGAAGATTCAACTATCGTTTTGATTAAGAACTCCAGTTTCTTGACAGACTCGACTAAGATAATTGAGATTATGAAAAATTACTTTTGAAATGAGAAAAGAAGCTTGTCTCAGAGCGATTTGCGGGCTTGAAGTTCTGTATGCTTGCGGACCAATGTTTTGTAACGAGGCTCATGAAATAAGTAATGTGGGGTGTGGCGTACAGACCATACTGGTCGTTATTGTTATACTGAGAGCAGATGGACGGTAGAGGTATAAGTCAGTGTATATCTCCACAGAATGAATATCTATTTAGCCCAATAATACCACAGGTCTGTTCCATAAAACTGCAATTCAACTGCCTGGCAGGGTTACAACTTACAGAGATGTTTTGGTGGGTGACTTTGTTGAAACCGCCACCTGAAACGACCGACCTAAAACAATTCAAATAGCAGCAGCGGGGCGATCGACTGCCCATTTTGTAAATGCAGGAGGTCAGTGATTTCCACAAATGTTGCTGGAACTGACTGTAAGTAAATATTCTATTGAAAGTTCACATGTAATGGAATCTATTCTTTAAGCAGAGGAGGTTATGGGCTCGGCGCCAATATATTTTGTATTCCCCCGGGCATTATTGTTCTGCATGATAGACTGGGAGATGTTGGATGTTTAACGAACAAAAGCAAAGCTGTAATAAAATCTAGCTATACAATTAGTCACGTCCATTGGACCAGACACGAGCGTTACAATGTATGTGCGCTGCCCTCATATGGAAATTTCACGGAGACAAACAAGAGGGAGTAGCAATGCTGTGGGTGCGCAATCTAACGAATGAGCCGTTAATTTGGTCAAATCATGCCCAGTAGGTATTTTATTAATCCACAAATATGCGTTAGCGATTTTCACCGGCCAATATTAACCAATATTGACAGCGCCGCTAATCAAAAGTCTTGAGTTGTCCTAATCGAAAGGTAATAGTTATTAACTTAATGCGTAGGTAGAGACTATCGATGGACACAGCGGTAAAGGGCATATGGTCTGTATTATGGATTGATGCTAACCCTACATGCAAGTGCATGAGACAAAGTCTTGCAACCATGTGGACCTTACCTTCGCTCGTTTCAACGGCCTTGCTCGGTCTACGTGGCTGTATATCAAAGACGAGTAAAACAATCGATATCATTATGAACTCTGTCTGATAATTTAAAAATAAACAGAGGAATTTTACTTATGGTGATCAAAACTACTGACCTCAACGACTACATATAAACGCCCATGTCGATCAACACAAATCACACTTTTGTAGATAAGGTCAGTTATGTGATGTATTCTCTTCAGAACGATGCGGGATTTTTTGTGATGGAGGTAATGATTAATAATTTTACAGGAGTTTATGTGTATAGCGGTGGTACTCAGGAAGGGTGTTGCATGTTCAAACTGAAGAGTGGTCATCGGTAGGCGTTCTATTGCACCAATCCTTGCTACATATTACGGCAATCCCCTATCTGTTGCCTCATTGAAAAGAGACTTAGATTACACGCATCGATATATCAATTTCGTTTATGCAACACTTCCTGTTAAGTAGCCATGCGATGAGATGCAATATGCACCCGCACCATCTCGAGTTAACAGAACCTGGTGCAACAATGTAACTCTTCTTCGTAGAGTAGTCAGTTATTGTGATAATTTTTATTTGAGAATGTCCTAGTATTCAGTGCAAATTGCCAATCTCAAGGGTACTATTTTTCTTCGACAGAAATACGTCAAGAGAGTGAAGCATCATAACAATATTTTGTCATAAACTCATTTCAGATCTTTACCATTATTACTTCTATTTTTGTTGAATGGAAGCATTGTAATTGCAGGTAGTCTTACTGTTAAAAAAAATAATTGTCACGTTTATTAGCTCACAGTAATTACTGCTTATTGGTCGGCTGCAAGGATTGTGAGCTGCTTTGTACCGCGTTTCAGGTTTTACATTTGTGATTACAGAAGACACTCAATGTATTCGTAATCTGGCAATGTAGATAACTACATGCACTGAAACAGGGCGACTAAGGAACACATATAACTTGTTCGTCACGGAACACAGCCGCCTAGTTTACCATAGATGCCAGTGTTGTTGCTGTTGCGATGGTAGATAATTAACAGTTTACAGTCGCTTCGCTGCGATAGAAATTTGACAAAAACAAACCAACAGCATACGGTATCAAGCCAAACTTTGCAATATCTACATGCGATGTTCTGAACCACACAAATCAGATAACAACATGCCAAGGGCTTATTCATTAATTCTATCTGTAAAAACTACCATTTAATATATCTTTCTTCCAGTACAGAACTCTAACGTTTTGATTGTGTACCTCCATAACTCGCTAAATCTAGGCTGAATTTGACATGCAACGTTATGATCATATAACTTTGTTTTTAGCCCATGACCAGCGACAGCTATGGACGCATAACGGAAAACAGCACTGCCACATGATTTGTAAGCTGGTGGTCAGCAATATATCCAGCCAATCCACGCATGCCGTTGTAAGTTATTAGTTACCGATTAGTTTCATGAAAAGCTCAATGAGCAGCAATGTGAATAGAGTCTAGATCATTGACAATTTAAGTACGAATAATAACAAGTGATGCAGCTTCGTCAGTGGGTATTGTCTGCACCATCATTCTCCTTATTCAATGCCCCGAAAACAAATGTTGACTGCAATAAGATACAGCAAACCAGTAATAAGCACAGACAATTATGAATGATTACCTTCGCGAACGAGTGCGCCAGTATGTTTATCATCGTTTACAACAAGATACGGTGCAAAGATTAATGTCAGGATAGGAGTGTGGGTTGTTAGACAAGTGGTTGTGAAGTGATTGATATGAAGGCGTGGCTTAACTTCCGCCATAAAAAATAAACGCTATAAGTGTGATTGCTATTGTAATCATAAGCCGACAGTCTTTAGTTTTGTCAGTAACAAGTAGGGCATAGTTATGTTCAAACCTGGAGCGTTGACAAGCTAAACGATGGGCAGGTACATCGCAAACTTTGCACACATGGACTACCTGAGAAGTTGACAATCCGTGTCTAATGCGATGCTAAGATGCATGTCCATAAGTTGACTAATACAAGTATATAATTAATCTATATGGTGAATGGTGTGCTATTTGTTCCGTCCATGTGTGCTTAGTTCATGTTCGTTGTGCGAATGTTTCTCATAGCATCGAAAGGGAAGCAGAATCTCCTGCCAAATGCATGTATTCCTATCATCTGTTCTCATAGCAAGAATGCAGTTATAAATATAAACAAAATTAAGTAGACTTGAATTGAATCATAGTCGGCTCAGTTCAACTACCGCTTTGACGTTGAACTAAGGGCTAATATAATTGATGAGCACAGGTTCGCGCTGCTAACCCAGTATGAAAAGCCAGCTGGATCCATAGAGGCTACTGCTAAAGAAAACAATATAGCTAAGCAGATATTAATGGCTTCTGTATTGAGGAGACCATAACGCACAACATTAAGACTCGCTTTGTCGACAACTTTTTTGCCTCAAAGAAGCCAAGAGCTATATGTTTGTGTGCAAGAGCAGAGGCATGTACTTAAGCTGCCTCGGGCTCAACTTGGTCTATTCAAGTGGTTTGTGCCTTCCTTCATATTGCTCCTGTTTAAGCTGTACAAACTAGAACACAATCCATTCGAATGTTATGTGGTGTTTCAGCCACATCAGTAAACCGGCACGACTGTAATACATTAATGCTTCACCTATCAAAGTGATCGGGAATTCGATAACTATATTAGTGCCGATTTTACTGGCACTCTGGCAAATTTAGTGTCAATTTGTTCATTAATTTGACAACGCAAAAAACATTAAATCACAAAATGCTTCGTTACTGGATGCTTTGCAGATATATTGTTGTCAGTTTGCATGGTCGTATTTAGTGGCAAATTGTTTAGAATGGCAATTATAGATATTGGTATTTCACTTGATGGAGTTGGTCAAACACGAGTAAATGGCCTTCTTGCTCGTTGGTAATTCTGCAGCGGAGCGATTGAAAAAAATTTGCTAGGCAACGTGGATTCGTGTCATTCGTATTTCGTCTTGTTAAAGGTCAGTTGGCAATAATGTGTGCTTGTTAGTTGTAAGGATCGGTCACCAACGCACGGATAATGTCATATTAACGATGTCATCGTTAGTACTCTTGTACAAGAAACGGATGCTTCCTGTGGTTTGTATTCAATGCGCAGCATTTATTTCAAATTAAGATTAATCATAAGCATCTTTATTCATGCATAATTTGCAGCGTTTGACATAGATTCAAATTTCTTCAAGCTAGCAATCGGCACCAATTTCAAAAGTTAACAAGAATTTTGGTAGTATTGTTTAGCAAATATCTTCATATGTAGCTTAAAATGATTCTTCTTTAACTACATTAACGGTCACAATATTTATTGTTGTTCTTAGTGTTTTCAAAATAGTGATATAAATCTTTTTAAGCTTGGATCTCTAAGAAAAAACAATATATATCCCAGTACCTTACAGTGCTGGCAAAAAAAAACATACGTGACGGCAAACAGTACATGAAGGGTCGGGGCAGAGACAGCTTGTTTCATGCTGCATTTGGAAAAAAGAATGCATTGTATATGCGTCACCCAATACCCTAAAATAAACCAGCATGATGACCGCAGCGATATGTGTCAGAACAAGTGGGTAAGGTGAGCGTCTGTCAAGACTTGATGGGTTGATGGCGCATGCCGAATCTTAAAGAGAATATAGCGTGTATTCTTTTACAAACCGGCTGCGTCAATACAATCATAGTTGAACATTTTAAGGCCATTTAAGTAACCTTATCAAATAACGTACTACTAATTCGTAGAGTCAGTTCCGGGAAAGCATATTGAAAACACCCTCCAGTGGCACTCTAAAATGTTAAGCGGAAAATCGCGCTGTATTTGATATCAGCATGCAGCCATAAAGGTGCTCGGGACGCTATACAAAAATTGCATTTGTTGTCGTAAAAAGTAGGATGGTGCATTCAACGACTACAACTGTACAGTAAATATCAATCAGCGTGGGACGATGTGGACGGCAATTGTGGCCACCTAGCGCGGAAATGCACGTCGGGTGTCGTCAATTGGCACTAAAACCTTGTTTACAATGCACGTTATTGGTCGGGTGTGGTGGCCGCCCGGAGAGGAGATCATGCATTTGAATAATTTTGTGTACATCCCCCTTTTTTAGAATAGAGGGTAAAGATATTTATGTCTTGAGTATATATAAGACTACTGAGGTAACTGTCATTTAGGTATTAACCATAATACTGAGTTTGACTCTTATGTTAGAGTTAAGTTAGATATAGACTATATGTTATGAGATATCAGTCTTTTGAGTCTTTGGTTTTGCTGAAAAGGAAACAATGTTTAGTGACGCATGAAAAGTCATTTTGCAACAAAGTCCTTCATCCAGGCAGGTGGTTGTCTCTCGACCACTGCGTCGTTCCTGTGCAGGCAGTGGTGCCTGCAGTGTTGGCTCCGGTACAGTGTCCGGTGGTGCTGGGTCCTCCTGAGCACCCTCGTGGTCAACAGCTGGTCTCAAGTGAACGCGGTTGCGTCTGTATAGGTTGCCATTCTGCTCCTGTACCTCATAGGAACGATCGTCGACACGATTAGAGACAGTTCCCTTTCTCCATGAACGTCCGCCGTCTATAGGATACATCCACACCTCGTCTCCCTTACTCAGTGGTTTCATGGTTTTAGCAGTTTTGTTGTAGTGTTTGTCCACAGTCTTGTTCCTCTTAGCCTTTCTCTTGGCTATGTTGTGCGGGCGCGTCGGCTTTAGTACAGCTCGTGTAGAAGGCAGAAGGGTGCGCGTACGCCGGTTGAACAGTAGCTGTGCAGGGCTTTTTCCTGTGCTCTGTAGAGGAGTGTTCCTTAGCTCCAGTAGAGCAATGTGTGGATCGCTATTGTCTTTGACTGCCTTTTTTATCAAGGTTTTAGCAGCCTTCACCGAGGACTCAGCTTTCCCGTTAGATTTGGGGTGTCCTGGAGATGATGTTTTGTGGTTGATACCGTACTCGTCCACAAAGTCCTTGAACTCACTTGAGGAGAATTGGGGCCCGTTGTCCGACACAATTTCCTTTGGGACTCCGTACCTGCTTAAATGTCCTTTAAGCTTCTTGATGACGACTCTGCTCGTGGTAGTTGTCAAGAGGTCCACCTCCCATAAATTACTATAATAGTCCACGGTCACCAGATAGTTCTTGTTGTCAATCGTGAACAGATCCATGCCCAGCTTCTCCCATGGTTCGGTGCTAGGTGCGTGTTGGATCAGCATTTCCTTTTGGTTCCTTGGTTTAGCCTCCTGGCAGATGTCACAACTGTCTGCCAGCTGTCTTATCTCTTTGTGATCGTTCTGGACTAAGACTTCGCGTCCGTAGGTGTATTGGTCGAAGCGCTCAAGTCCAAATACCACAGCAAGGCACTCCTTTTCTATTTGGGCGTAGCGGCCTTCGGTGCTTGTCATCATCGATGGGTTTTCCGTCTTGGAGAAGAGCTGCACCGATTCCGTCCTTAGAACTATCCACTTGGATCATGAGTTCCTTAGAGGGATCATAGAAAGTGAGCACTGGAGTTTTGGTGATTTTCTCCTTCACCTTAGCGAGAGCTTCATCACAGTCCTTGGTCCAGTTCTACGGTTCATCGTCACGGGTAAGCCTTCTGAGTGGCTTGAGATCTTCAGCGAGATTAGGCATAAAGCGAGAGAGATACTGGACGAAGCCGCAGAGACGACGCACTCCGTTAGCGTCAGTAGGTTTCGGCATGTCTTGAACTGCTTTCACCTTCTTTGGATCCGGACTGATTCCTTTGTTAGAGATAGTGTGTCCCATGAAACTGATGCTTGGCTTCTCAATGTCTGACTTCTTGTCGTTCAGCTTGATATTTTTTTCCTTGCACCGTTCCTGTAGACTCTTGAGATTGATCTTGTGGTCACGCTTGGCAGCTTCCAGGTCGTCCCCTTGACCGATAACCACAATATCGTCGGCCACGCACAACACACCACTGAGACCATCCAGAGCCTGTAGAAGACGCTTCTGAAAGATCTCACTTGAGACCTTAAGGCCGAAGGGTAGTCTCCTCCAACGATAGCGTCCAAATGGTGTAGTCATGGTCGTTAGATTACTAGAGTGTTCATCGAGTTTAACATGCCAGAATGCGCTCTCCACGTCCAGACGACTGAAGACTTTGGCATGAGTGAGTCGCGGAATGATCTCATCAAAGGTAGGCAGTTTGAAGTGTTCCCTCTTAAGAGCGAGATTGAGGGGTTGCGGATCAACGCAGATCCTCAGAGATCCATTCGCTTTCTCGACGACAGCCATCTGGCTGACCCATTCGGTAGGTTTGTCGACAGTTTCTTTAACACCGATAGATGTCATGCGGTCGAGTTCCTGTTTCACCCGATCCCGCAGAGCGATAGGTATGGTCCTACAAGGTAGAGCGCGAGGCTGGACATCACTGTCCGTATAGAGATGGACTTCACCCAGATCCCCGAGATCAGATGCTGAGATTTGTCCCACGTTAAAGGTTTCCTTGTTGACCGTAATCAAGTTCATCTTTTGCACAGAGGCAACGCCGAGAAGATTGTTGAACTTGTTAGACACAATGACAAAATTAGTCTTAGTAGTTTTCCCAGTCTTTGGGTTAATCACATCGAGATGAGCTTCTCCGAGCGGTTTTTCAGATGAGTGGTTCCACATAGTCAGACTTAGTTTAGCGGGTCTCACTTGGCTTTTGAGAACGTACTTCTGATCAATAATGTTGACTTCAGCACCACTATCAATTTCGAAGTTGACGTCGCAGTCGTTGACAACCATTTTGGCCCGGATAGTAGATCGTCCTGAGCTCTGCACAGCTCCTAGCCATGCTTGCTGGCCATCATCGTCAGATTCATCAGAGTCAGATTCATCAGAGTCAGATTCCTGATGGTTGAGACATTGTACCTTCTTCTTTTTAGGGCAGAACTTGGAGTAGTGGTTTTCCTCTCCACACTTATGGCATTCACTTCCATAAGCAGGACAGCTCTCCTTGGTCGCCAGGTGCTTCCTGCCACAGAACTTGCAGTTGTACTTCAGCATCGGGCCAGAAGTGGTAGAAGTAGCCTGCTTCTTAGAAGACGGCTTAGAAGTTTTAGAAGTAGAATACTTGGCAGGTTTGGCTTTGACCCTGTCAATATTTCGCTGTTTTTCGAACTCTTTACCGTGCTGCTCCGCCATCTCGTCAGCGCGACAGATATTTACGGCTTTCTCCAGGTTTAGATCGGCTTCCCTCAGTAACCTGGCTTGCAGACGGCCCGTAGTCACAAAAACTATCTTGTCACGAATGAGTCGGTTCGTGAAAGTTCCGAAGTTGCACTCGGCAGCGAGTAGTCTTAAGTCAGTGAGAAACTTGTCAAATGGCCCATAGTATTTCATAGACCAGAACTTGTGAGAAGATACTACCTCATTTTTCATAGGCGCACAGTGCTTTTCTAGATACCCGAGAACTTTCTTGACATCATTTTTGGGTGCCGGTTGAGTGAACTCCAGCTGATTGAACACTTTAATCACGTCTGGTCCAGCACAAGCCAATAGAATGGCAACCTTGGTTTCCCCATCCACTAGCTCAGTGTCATTTTTGCTAGCCTTGAGATAAATTTCAAACTGTCTCTACCATGTTTTAAAATTCTCAGCTACATTTCCAGAAGTAATGTTTAAATGACCAGGTGGGGGAAATACACAAGCAGCAGCCATAATTCAGTTTCAGTAGTAGTTTTGAGTTATAGATAGATGACACTGTAGACTTCTTTTATCACACACAGATAGCACTATAAGTTCACTTTTTTTTTGAGTCATTGAGTTACCAACAGTAGTACATTGGCATCAGTAGATATGTCACAATTCACTAAAATGCACATTCAAACCAGTTAGAGAGTGAGAGAGTCAGTAGATACTAGTTTGTGCACTTAGCTGTTTTTATTGTGTCGGTGCTGAAATAAGAGAGAATGAACACTGATCAAACTTTCCATCCGACCTGCAAAATTATTGCCGATGATTTGGTTTTCATGGTGTGTTTCTTACCTAGTTAAATAATTTGTACCATACTGCACCAGTAAAAACAAAAATGTGCATTGTGAAAACGACAACAAAAATTGCTACCTTCGAGAAAACTAATTAATCTTGGTGGGATCGATGGGAAGAGGTATTCTTATTGCATAAGCCACATGAGCACCCAATGCCCTTTGCACACACATATGCCTTTTTAATAGGCGCTGTATTAACTTTGCCAACGAAATCATAAATCAACAAAGCCGTACAAGAAGACATATGTTATCATATTTTTGTCGTATTGGTATTTAGTATTTCAGAGGCAGCATCACCGCTTTGTTAATTTGACTGTTTTTATTAGATTGTCCTTTCTAACTGTTTATTACTTCCTCTGATTGAGCAGCAGTTTGTTACAGCAGTGCAGCAATGATAATCATGTCCTGAACTGATCACATCCATTTGGTTGCACATATATCCTCACAGACGTCAATAATTTATTGTAATAATTGGCACACGTTTGTTATGCAAGTCACCAATATTTGCACAATTGCTAGATTGGTAAGCTGCGAGTCAGCCATCGAATCGCCAAGCCGATCATCCCACATTTCGCAAATGCGGGATTATACCGTGCTATTGGTTCTAATATTTGCATTTGTACAATACAGATCTTGATTATGCCAATTAAGAGATAGCTCACACATCATGGAACTAGGAGTTTCTATTATTTAACCTTCCTAATCCTCAGAAATTGATAAGGACAAGCAAAGCTACAAAACTTATGACCGTGATATGAATGATGGTCTTTTAATAATCATAACTCCAACATTATACACTCATACATAAATATATATATAAATATATTTACACACACACATATATATATATATATATATATATATATATATATATATATATATATATATAGATATATATATATATATATATATATATATATATATATATATATATATATATATATATATAATATATATATATCAATACATGCAAATCAATATGCGTTCATTCATATATATTTATGCATGCATATTTATTATTGCGTGAAAACCATGACTTACTTGTAGCTACATTATGACATATTAGCAAAGACGATATGATACACAGCTACCCTGATGATATACGATAGTAACGACGATCGAATGGAATGAAAAAAATGATGGGATAAACAGTTGGAATGATGATGTGCATCAGCTAGGACGGTTTAGTGCTATAATAATGACGTTAGGATTATCGATGATAATAATCAACGGCAGCGCCCAAGTAGCATCGACGATCTGCTATTTAATTTTGCGACGATGAACGTGGATAGAATTATAAGCGCTAGATATAAAATGATGATAATTTTAGCATACCAATTGTCCTGCGTCACGACATGAATGTGTTTTTCTGCCGTAGCGTGAATATTGTGGAATTATTGTGGAGGCGTGTATCGTAAGCATGTACAACCAGTCTATTTAATTCTTTTTCAAGGCGATTATTGTTACTTAATACACCATGCATTTTCGATAATGTCTGTTGCAGGACGTGATAGCTGTTTTAGAGCGCAATGGTTGAATAACATTACGAATCGACACAGAACACTGCAATCCTGTGACTGATGAGTTGTGAGTTCCAGAACATAACTCAGTTCCAATGGCGCCTTTGATCCATGACCCGTACATACCGACAGCATAATTATTTGACATTGTGGAGAGTTATTTAAACCAGAGAATGCGAAATGGTGAACCGGTTTGTCATAAGCATAATATGGTCCCTTACACCATTTTGGACAGTAGTCAGTATCATTAGAATTCTCGGAAATAAGAGGAATTTATGTCTAAAGACGATTAAGATGATTAAGGATATTACTTTAATTTGTCCAATTGAATCACACCTAATAATAGTTCTGTTGATATATAAGGAGGCTATATTAATCTATTGACTCAAAGTCGTAAGTGTACAATTATGGCAGCTAGTAGCTTGGTTGTACAGAATGTAAGTAAAATGCTACGTATAAACGCGGTTCCATACCTTTTCAGTGTACGGCTGCAACCTTACAATATTTAGTCGCATCTAAAACAATATGGCGAGCACGCCGATTGCTAGTGTGTGCTCTACATTATAATGCAGCGTGAGCCACTAGATTGATTAATAATCATGTGCAAACATTCTTAGTAAATGATTCTTTGTGAATTTAGATATCTCACTTTCAAATAAAGCTCAAAACCAGTATGTTTTGCAATATCCGGCAGTGTCCACATGACTAAGAATTCCTGCTGTGACAATTTATCTAGATGCTAAGTGGGAATCTCTAAAGATCAATGCCCCATATAGTGACTTCTGAGATTCATCTGGCATATCTGTCAAGCTGAAATTCGTCCTGATGGTTTTCTCTGACTAAGTGGTGCATGGTCATGCTTCGCCGTGTGTCAATGACTCCTGTCAGCGGCTGTTACAAGACTCTGGAGCGCTGCCAGATAAGTCCATCGACATGGCAGCTTCTCGACAGTACTGCCGCCTACGTTAAGTGAATCTGCTATAAGTATAATTATACTTACATGTCGGTTTCCACTAAGTGTTACAATTGATACAGTTTTGTAATCCCTTTCGGAAGAGTGATATGGCGGCGCCTTCTAGGTGAAAATATTGCATAAAATAACCTTAACCGGAGCACAAGATCATTAAATCACCAATAAGTTGGTTAAAATGTTTGGCACAGGATAAGATAATTATTCCTAATGTTCATTTTAAAATAATCTCCAGCCTCGCGCGGTAATATGAATGTGAGGCTAAAGAATCAAGGAAAATTATCATGTGATTCTGAGTAAAGAAAAAATACCTAACAATTAGAATTGTGCAGTTCATTATTCAATCCGTATGTAATTAAACATAATATTATAGATACAGCTCAATTTTCTTTAAATTATTGCGTGTTCATAATGAGGGCAGATTATTGTAATGGTATTCCTCATAAGCTTTAATTTGCAGCACATTTTTAATACAGGCTAACTCTGCAGTTTTGATTCATTATTATCTATGACGCCTTGAAGGTGTATCTCTTGAAGCAAGGCTTTACAAGTACTTGATCGTAAGCTGTACTCGGTGTGTAAAGCCAGCATGAGGAACGCGCCTGTGTGTTTCATCATCAATAGCACCGATTCAAGTATGTAAAATTTCGACGCTGTTACGCCTTATTTCTTCTACAGATGTTAGCTCTAATGTGGATCCAACGGAACGAATCTACTGAATACCTAACAATTGGCTCCATAATTTGGATAAATTGGGCAATAATACATAACAAGAATAGCGAGACAAAGTAGAGCGTTGAAAATGCTAAATCACTGTCACTAGTCCATTCGTTTTAGACATCTAAAATCAATCTATGCTCTAATAGCGTATCACCTTAATGTGGTAAACCATGAGAACGTCCAGGAAAGTTAATATTTATCTAAGCTTTACGTCCATAATGCAGCACGAAGACACCATAAAGTATCTGTCAAAAGCGATGTACATTAACCACACCGCATCCAGTAGCAACCTACTCCAGGATCAGATCAGAATAGCTGTCGCTGTGATAATAACACGTCCATATATCGCGAACGTCCTTGGCTATTTATAGGTTTGCTGCCATTCACTCTCATCCAATGGCACAACAATAACCATGCACGACCTATTGCTCGAGTGCACTTGGTGCAGCCGTTTGGGAGTAAATCTGTCGCTTATTTGTCAGGTACACCTCAGACCTATATGTAAGATGAACCTCCATTCTGACTCTACTTCAATAACACCAAATGACATATCGAATTTAGCATCGAGCTACGGTTCACCACAGAAGGGTCTTCGACATGTAAGTCACTCCTAGCATCTGCAGAACTGGTGGGGATATCAAATAAACATTTGACTAAGTGGAAATTAACATACCGTTCCCTTATTAATGTATCTTTCATAATGCATTCATGTCGGTTTATCCTGGCCATGTTGAGTTGCAAATAATGGATAAAGTACTCCATGTTAAAACGTGTGGTTGCTTAAGTTACGTACTAGGTTCACACTTCGCCATTGATTCCCTGATATGTATTTCGACCGATGGGTTGTGTTTTTTTGTTATATCGCATAGAATAATGAGCGTCAAGTCAGCCTCCAGAAATATGGCTTAATCTATGGTGCATTTTATCAGTCTGAATTGAATTATTTATGTATTGATAAACGCCATGGCACCTCATGGCAAAATTGGTAATCATTTTTACTCAAGACTACTGTGACTAGAGGCGCGAACAAATTGATTCAAAGTGTTTGAGGCAAACGAAGGGAAAGGAATGATGTTTTTCCAGTGTTTGATTGATATTATAACGAACTGCACATAACAGGTTCTGATCAATTTTTATATGTACAAACCAGAAAAGCATATTTACAAAGTCCTTTGCAGGTACACGTATTCAGGTATTGTTTTCACGAGAGCTCCTTGCATTCTGTCATTTATATCCTCTTGTCATGAATAACTGATCAAACAGCTGCTTTGTGGGATTAATACCTCCCAGTTGTGGTTAAAATCATGTACGTCATTGTCAGAGTGTCGTTTGCGTCACGCAATTCTACCAAGAGTACCAGCATAGCCCGTTGTACAGCTTCCCTTTGTCGGATCGACAAGCAGACAGAACGTACGGCGCCATTCACATCTACTGTAATTGCAAAAGTTGAATAACGAGATTAGATAAGCGGCGCTGATTGAATAATCGATGACTGTCTTTTGCGATTTGAATTCATTTTTGTTAGTCACGCTCGTGTTCCCAAATCTGAAATAATCTACTACATTATACTCTTCTACAGGACAAAGCTGCATTGCATTATTCAAAATTCTGTCACATATCTCCGTTATATTTTTATGACGTTAAATGCTGCATTGCCACGCCAGCAAGATATTACTCAACATTGTTGTCGACGGGATCCTTTTTCAACCGTTCAATATTGACAACAATAAGCTCGTGAAACAGAAGAAAGCAGTTTCGTATGACTCCATTGTATTATCTTCTCATAAGATAGAAGCAAACCTAGAAGCCATTAATACTATTGGTGTCAAGTGATGATGGTCTTTTCAATTACCATCACTTCTACACTTTCAAAGACTTTGCAAATAAATTAGTAAAAATATATAAATACATTGACAAGATGTCTCTGAGTGTAGAACTACAACAAGTAGCAAGCGATGAAAATTATCGGTACATTACTTAAGCAAAGCTAATTTGAATTCAGGGTATTAATCCTCGCGTTATGGAAATATACAATTACATGTTTAGAAACAGGTCGGTGATGCTCTACGGTGGTTTGCAAAGTAACCAAAGTTTATCCCAATACAGCTGAACAAATCAGTCAGGATCAAGATTATAACATTTGCCACACAATATGTAAATATAGCTTTCTCATCGACAATACGTAGAATCACTGGAATAAACAGGTTTATATGGGCTACGTGTGTGCACTTTGTTGCACATCCATACAATTGATATTGACCTATATTCCGATAGATATATTAACCGTGTTACATGTGGGCTTTTATTCTGAAAGTTGAGAAAATATTTCCTCCCTAATAATCCGTATAATCATATAATGAAGTTAAACACATCGAGATGAGACCATACTAGCATCACGGCTCAAGTCATGGTGTCGTAGAATTATATAACCCTACACAATCATATTTAGATGTTTTCTAACCCGAGGGTTTCAATTATAGTCATGTGATATATAATTAACCAAGGTAATGATGAAGCAATCGTTAGGCAATTCTGAGACAATCCTGCCCTAAAATGAACACAGTTTTTACAGTGGGCTTTATGTATTCCGATGCATTCTTTTGACGACAGATTGTGTCGTCGCTAGGCAGACTTAATAAGCCAACAAGCAGCAGATATGGCAATATATGCGGGACTAAAACTCAAAGATCCAAAATCCCATTGCGTAACTTATTAGCCATGTAATGTAATTATTAACGCTATTACAGGTTAGCCGATGTCACTGTCTAGACATAGAGTCTTACAAATAGGCCGAAGTATGGCAGCAGTATATACCAAGAATTCATTGAACACGGTAATATATGGATATATATATATATATATATATATATATATATATAAATATTAGAGATATATAGAGAGATAGAGATATAAATAATAGATAGATAGATAGATTATACAGATATGTATTATATATATATATATTTATATATATATATATAGATATAGAGATATTAAATATATATGCATATAGGGGATAGATATAGAATATATCAGAGATATATATATAGATATAAATCTCTCCCTCTTTATGTAATAGAGATATATATATATATATATATATATATATATATATATATATATATATATATATATATATATATATATATATATATATATATATATATATATATATATATATCTATATATATATATATATGAAGAGCTGCTTTATATTAGTCTACCATAATTAAAACAGTCCATACCTGCTGTACAACATGTTATATAGCTTCATCTGCGCACGAGTATAAGATCAATAAAGCATGCTACATACTAAAATGTTTCTTACCCATACTTTACTGATGCAGTCGCGACCATGTTCGGAAGGTCGCATTACTAGCATTAATTGATTCTAACCGAGTAAATGCTGTTTGAACAAATATACCAGACATAAGCAAATCCATGTAAAATTTTTTAATATGATCGCGTCTCATTACATGCATGTCGGAATAAATATTTGGTGACGGTCCAAATATCATGTCCAAGAGCTTTATGATTTACCATATCATACATGTCGTTTTAACTCGCATTGTCGTTGGTGCCAGGCACTTTCTCAACTCATCGTATGAAAAAAAGTTTATTTTGGGGATAATGATGTTTCATTTTCTTCAGCCGTTATTTTTGTTGTTTGAAGGAAGCTCGGTGATAGACACCCTTCGTTCTAAACCTGGCTTTACTTGCTTACCTAACGCATCTGTACAGTACACGCTTTTATCAAACCCATAATTGGACGCAGTTATTGGTGTGAAATCAATATACTGCATACCTGATTGGCCTGTCAATCTTAAGTCGGATGATTGCAACATAGGCTCTAAGTACCTGTTTTATACAATGAACAAATTTGTGTTTTTGTATATTGCAGTTGTTTATTATTTGCTAGATCGACATCAATAGTGATACACACGCATGATAATTGAAACGCACAGTAATTTCCCAGGTTAAAATGAGTACTTATTTTCCCATCGTACTAACGCACCAGATTTCTAGAATACGTACTTTGCAACCATTGATTCATCACAGTGTATATTAACAAAGTTGGCATACATGCTAATGGACAATATCTATGGCAATATATGCGGGACTAAAACTCAAAGATCCAAAATCCCATTGCGTAACTTATTAGCCATGTAATGTAATTATTAACGCTATTACAGGTTAGCCGATGTCACTGTCTAGACATAGAGTCTTACAAATAGGCCGAAGTATGGCAGCAGTATATACCAAGAATTCATTGAACACGGTAATATATGGCATATATATATATATATATAGAGATATATATATATATATATATATATAAATTTATATATATATATATATATACAGATATATATATATATATACATATATAAAATATATTATATATATATATATATATATATATACAGATATGTATATATATACAGATATATATATACATGTATATATATATATATATATACAGATAAGTATATATCTATATACCTATCTGTATATATATATATATATCTCTCCTATATATATATATATATATATATATATATATATATATATATATATATATATATTGCAACAAAGTTCAGTAGAAAGCTTTTATATGTTGCAACACATATATTTCATGTACACCACACTCGTACCATTGACTCCGCGCCATGTCATCTGTCATTATATAAGGGCCGGCAATGGTACAAGTCCCTAATTTTAGCCTATATGTTATTATTTGTTTGGCAAGCACTCAGAGTAGGACATTTAACTTTTAACGTTTATGTTTGGTGGGTGGTGCAACTATACTAATTATGCAATATTTTTCTTATACTTTACGATAGGTAGTGCACAATGAACCGAGTATGCTTCTGTGCAATTATCGTAAACCCCCGATAAAGTCGAGTAGACTTGCCAGGCACATTATTCACCCAATATCATTGCATCGGGGATCAAACAAGCTGGAACGAGCCTTAATCAACGTCATTGAATGCAGTAGCACTTTCGATTGGAGCAGCCAATTGATTCACCAGTTTAATGTTATTTATGTTGTGCTTCTTATTCACAGAGGATGTGTCCTGAACTGACTTCTATGTTCAAAATGCTGCACCTTTCAATCCCAAACGGTTCATATGGCTTCGTATGGGACAGACAGACAGAAATACGCCTCGTATCATATATAAACGACCACAATGAGAGCGCAAACCATTTGCTACAATCACCGAGCTATTGTGAGGGTTATAACGCTACTGGATTAGATCGATACGAGGAAGTATGGTACATTACACTGGTCGTTTGGGCACTCAATGATGTGCTTTGAATAGGCACGTAAACGCATTTCAATGTTCACTGCATGGACTCTAATATCGAATCAATAAAGAAAGACCGAATTGTAAAGTTTATTATGTCTCTTATCTGATTGTGACTTATTCCTTTGAAATAGACATTAACGTCGCTTTCTTGTGAGTGCTTTGAAATGCATTTCCCTCCATGAAAATATTGCACATTCTGATTTAACGTAAGTGTTATAATTGTAATCAATTACTAACTTGTGAATTTCCATTTGGCCAACATTATATCCTCACAGGGGTCTCGCAACGATAATTGATCGTTGGAAAGCACCATTCACATTTTGCAATCACATTTTTTCATTTCATTACCATAGTCAAAGAATATTGTCGAAGCCATTTATTGCTTCGCTCAGTCATTTAGTTTTATCATGTATAAATGGGAATGCTCAACTTAGGCAACCGCGTTGAAGCCATTTGTGTATTACGTGCTATATATCGGCTGACCGTTTATGAACTAGTGGTAAGTTAGAGTTGCATTTACTTGTTAACCTTTTTACGTCGGATGCATGTGTGTCTACAAAGCAAATAATTCCCAACCGGCTCCACTAAAAAACGAGAGTCAATAAAACAGAACCAGTCACACACAAAAACCAAAGCATTTCATAGAACGCCCGTTCGTGGCCGGGGCTGTATTAGTAGGATTACGGTTTTAATATGTTAACGATTTGGTCCTCTGCAAACATTGACCTAACTGGGGCAAATTCATTATTGATTCAGACGAATAATTGAAACTATAGTGTTATACCGGTTGCAATCATCGCAGAACATGTTTTCCTCTCTCTCCGTGAACGTATTCATCGTTTTCTCGGCAGCTATTGGTCTTGCTCTCCACAATGTGCATAACTACAAGCGGTCACTAACACACTAAATAACGCAGTACTTACCAACATCTTTTTCGAGAACTGGAAGATTGGCAATAGTTTCGTTGACATAGACCGTGTTTTGTTACATTTCTGACCATATTTGTATGCGGATTGCAATCACGTTACTAACTGTCGTAAACGCTTGGCCCAAGCATTTGACTTCATTATTTATTCACTGATGTACAATGAATTGAAATGTAAAGTGCCACTTTAAACTATATAATGTGCGTATTGTGTGCTTGTTGAAATGCCTTTTAGACCAAAGTACAGAAAGTTGCTAACCCTGCTTGTGAAAACGACTCAATTTCGTGCTATATTGATGCCCGTCAACCAGTTATTGCATATTTTCGAAGCACTGCACATCACCCAGCTTATTACTAGAACTATGTCGCCATCATTATTTCCGCCGTCTTTAGGAGAAAAAGCATTGATCACAAATATTTATTTTGTTAATCGTGTAATACGCATGAACATAATTCTCCCAAGAACATTGACCACCATATAGTGTATTATTTGTCCGCAATTATAGGCATTTATTGTAGATGGAAATGCATAAACTTCTGAAATTTTGGTTCCGTGTAGCACATATGGATTATATGCAGTATACTTATTAATTATTGGAACCTTTATCTTCCTCCTCCACTTCTTCTCTTTTCTCCTCGTCTTCTTCGTATTTATATATTTTACTGCCGCTTCTTTTACTTTTTAATCTCTCTTAAGCCTTTTGTTCCAAGTATCCTTAAAATCATAAAGTCATTTAGTTGCAGCAGGCTTGCCCTCACAAATGTTTTCTGATGATAATTGTTTAATAAAAATGAGATACTAGCGTCATACTTACGTTCAAAAACAAGATGGCATTGAGTGAAAGATGAGAACGATTGTAATGATTGGGCAGTCCCCCTTGAGTGCCATATCGCCCACTTTTTACAAACACGAAGCAGTTAAACACTACGTCGAGACCTATATCTTTCTTGTGTATGGAAGCCGATAGCACAACTCTTTGCTACAATGATCATACAATTGGCATGGGAATCATCTAGTATTTGCTTTAGTTACGTGGAGAGTGTAACCAAATTAGAAACGAGCAGTTCAAACTGTATGACTTGCGTTAACATCTATCCTTACGTGAGTCTTATAGTTGCATTTAGCATTAACGAGGATTTATTCTTAACGCGTTCACCACATTTGTCGGCCATTACAGTGATGGTAATGCTGGCTAAATATTTGGTAGATTATATCATATTGGGATATTAATTAGTTCATGAGCGTGTTCATATGGTATCATTGGAGCATATATTGTTCAAATGTAATGCTTATAATGCCTAATTCAAGACACTTGAGATTGTTATTAAGAACAAGTTGATATCTGATTATCAATATCACAAGTTCATGATAACCCAAACCGCGTCTGTACCAAGTGCTAAGAATACACCGCGCGGATCACATTAGTGTATATCACGACAGAACGAATATCTACGTATCGCAATAATGCCACAGGCCTGTTCCATATAACTGCAATTTACACATCCTGGCAAGATTACAAACCACAGAAATGTTTTGGTGGGTAACGTTGTTGCAACCGTATGCGCCGCCATTTGACACGACTCATTTGAATAATAAATCAAGTAGCAGCACGAGACGATCGACTGCTAATGTCATTTTAAGAGGCAAGAGGTAAGTGATCTGCACAAATGTTACAATTAATTGAAATTGACTGTAGCTAAATATTTCATAAAACATACACATGTAATGGATTTGATCCTTTAAGCGATGGAGGTTACGGGCTCGGTGCAAATGTACTTTGCATCCCCCCAGGCATTGTTGTTCTGTGTGATATATTGAAAGATAAGCCTTTATGACAAACAAGAGAGCGCAGCAATGCTGCAGGTGCGCAAGCCATCGAATGAGCCGTTAATGCTTCCAAATAATACCCAGTAGGTATTTTATTCATCCACAACTATGCGTTGGCCATTTTCACCGGCCAGTATAAACAGCGCCCATTGTGAGCCTATGTCAGATCGCACCACAAATCAAAGTCTCGAGCCAGTTACCCTTATCGAAATTTAATTGCCATTAGCTAAATGCGTAGATGGAGACAACTGATGTACACAACGGTAAAGGGCATATGGTCGGTATCATGGATTGATGCTTATCCTACATGCAGTGCATACCTATTTGAGCATGTATTCAGTGCAAATCGACTGTCTAATCTGTACTATTCATTTTTCGACAAAAAGACGCCTAGAGAGTAAAGCGCTGTATGATATCATCAAAATATCACTTTACAAACCCTCTACCGGATCCAATCAGTACCACTATTATTTATTTGTTATTCTGATCGAAGCATGTATTATCCTTTCTGTTATAAAGATTAAATGTCACGTTTATTGGCTTGTAGTGATTGCTGCTGATTGGTCGGCTGCTTGGATTGTGAGCTGCATTGTACCGCGCTTCAGGTTTTGCATTCGTGATTGCAATAGAAACTCATTGTATTCCTAATCTGTAATCTGGCAAGGCAGATAACTAGAGGTAGTGAAACAAGGCGACACAAGAACACACATCGTCACGGAACATGTCAAGCCAGTATAGCATAGATCCAGGTATTGTTGTGGCTGTGATAGTAGATAATCAACAGTTTACAATCGATAGTAGATACTTAGTAGTTTACAGTCGATTCGCTGTGAGTGAACAAACTCAAACCAATAACACACGGTATCAAGCTTAGCATTGCAATATCTACTGAATTAATCATTTTATATATCTCTTCAGCAACTCTTTAAAGCAATTACAGAAAAATGGTTTAATTGAATGGATCTACTGCACAATAAATTGAGGTTATGTCGAATCTTATTCGCCTTTCAAATGTGGTCTCTCAGAACAGAAATTCCAATATATGTTCCAAATAACTGCATTTGATGTGCATTAATTTAAGATGTACATGATTGGAGACAAATAACGTTTAGGGTGTGAGGCTCTGTGTGTTTGCGTACGACGCGATTGCTTGTAAATAACAAGCAGAATCCTCGCTTCAACATGTGCTGCGGCGATGGCTTTCGCAATTCGACACCATATAGCGACTTGAATGCTAATTACAAGCCACATAAACATTATGTGACAAGTGGGCTTTTTTACCATGAAAAAGAAAAGGTCGCGTAGCAAAGGCATTCGACTTAGCTATAAGAAAGATTAGGTTTTCAGTCCTCATGTTTTGTACGACCGCCAGCAGCAATGCCTCTGTTTGTAACTTCTTGCTCCGAGTAATACACAACACAATATCTGATAGGTGCTTGTCATAGACGTCTCTGTGAGTGTCTGCTATTTTAATGTCATTTCTTAGCTTGACGAAAAGCAAGGTTATGTTTGATCAGTTTTTGGTTGGTTTGCAACATTGTCTGCTTTTGGCAATACACTTCGTAATTTTCCAAATTATGTTGATATTTGTAAATTGTTGATATCCGCCAAATATAAATCAATTTTAACAAGATTTCTATTTTCTGATAGATCAATCAAATTGAAAATTTAATGCTCTTGTTAATTATAACACTAACTGTGGTCATTATCTAAGAAACAGAAACCAATGGTTTTGTCTTAACCTTAAACAAAAACATAACATTTGCGAATTTATTGCCCCAGACGCGGTCTGTATTAAAATGAGTTGTACCGTCCTGCACCATTCAGTGGTCAATGCGATCAGCAATATAAATATATATATATATAAATATATATATTACATCATGTAAAAAAGACAATCATATACTTATAAGCTAAAATAATACTTGCATATATATATATAAAATAATTCATTCTTGGTGGGATCGTTGAGGAAGTATTCTTAATGCATATGCCACATAAACATTCGATGTCCCAGCACACTAATATGCTGTTTAATATGCGCTGCGTTAATATTGTCTACGAAATAATATGTCCACGAAGCAGTACAAGAATGTTATCAAATATTTTATCTTATTGTTATTTACTATTACAGAGGCAGCATCATTGCCTCGTTTATGAGACTGCTTCTCAATGGTCTTTCCTCTTTTACATGATTTTACTTCCTTTGTTGAAACAGCAGTCGATCATAAAAATCCTGAAGTGCTCAAATCCATTTTGGATGCAACTATATCCTCACAGACGTCTCTGTGGCATTAATGCTGGTCATTAGAATAAATCATTCAAATTGATCTATCGCATGAATCTATTGAAATGCCACAGAAACGTATTGCTGACAAGGTAAATTCGTTCGATTTTGTGAAAATCCCCGCTGCTTGGCAGCCCAACAGATTAAGCAATTGTGGCTCTTGCAATGATAAAATGAGCGATACGAGCAAGCAATTTAGACAAGCGTTTCGCACAAGCATAATGGATGTTGAACATATCGTATGAATTTACAGTTATAACAACATATATATATATATATATATATATATATATATATATATATATATATATATATATATACATATATATATATATATATATATATATATATAAATATATATATAATATATGTTTTTGTACATAAAATCTATACTTATATATGCATATATATATATGGATAGTATATTGTGTGCCATATATATAAGGATAGTACGTGTGCCATTATCAAGTCTTCAACCGCTACCCCCAAATTAGCTGTCGCCTCGCAAAACGATGCGCCTACCGATCGAAACAACGACGGAAAGACACAAGAAAACACACGTCAAGAAGAAAGCCCATGTCAAGGGGGTTGCTACCTCTAGTACTCTGTGGGGAGCACCGGAACCCAGCAGAGACTTGTTCGTCTACAGAATCTGTAAAGATACCATTACAGACGAGCTATTACGGTTCATGCTAGATAATGGAGTGGAATGTCGAAAGGTAGAGAACCTGACAAATAACGCCGCAAAATTTGACAGTTTCCTTTACAAGCGCGTTCAATATATTTACATCTTTTAACAGGTCCACAACCAATCATTAAACAATTCATGACGCGCTATACCATGTTTCTATGTAAATACATAAGTAGTGGTAACACTGTGTTGTCTTTTGTGAGCAGTCTTTGCGCATTTAGTTATTCCACTGTTGCTTCCAATCTGAGAATTGTAATGTCTACCATTGGTATCAGTACTAACGCTATTTTCTCAGCAGAAATCACGCCGAATGAGTACCTTCTCAGGTTGAATGAGAATGAAACACTATTTCATCATAAAGAGAGCTCATTATGCAACGGGATGGGCGTGCAATTCCTATTCTTATCCCGCAAGAAATTGACGAGCAAGAAATTGACTGTTAAGGAGGGGATATAAATCGTACTTTGAATCTGTTTCAACCTATTGAAATAATACAAAATCCTGGATGCGTCTTATGTCATTCAGCTCTGGAATTTCATTAGTTCATTTAGACACAGCCCTAATGTCTCGAGCAGATAGATAATTTACAATCACACAGAATCTCTATGATAAGAATAAATCAATATGCAATTAAAGTAAAATGAATTTGTACTAGAGAAGGAGTTACCCATCGCACATTAACTCTTCGAACGAGGTCGGACGGGGTCGGAATTTGTATGGGGCCCTCACCACGCGGTCTGAGTAAAACTAGGCCGTTCAGTGCGCACCAACCGTTGTGTTTTGATACTGTATCTGGCTAATCATCCATACATAAATACGTTAAAGCCAACTAAAGTTGAACCATTAATAGCATGGCCATAGACAATCAATTTTGCTTAATACTCAACGCATGTCCGGCAAGGTTTGTTATCGAACGTGATAGAAGCTTACGAATGGACACAGCTCGCTGCAATAATGTTACTGACTTGTACGACGATCTGGAATTGAGTTATAAGTTCCAAAACATAGCTCAGTTCCAATTGCGCCAACATTCCATGACTTGGTAATCACTCCGAGCAGATTATACAAACCTACTGTATATACAGCTCTGAATAGAGCTATTAAATTGAGAGAGCGCAAATTTAAGAAAAACTACCATGTCTGGTTATCAATACAGCCAAATGTTAATATTCGTCCCAATGTTAACTTAGCACAACTGGCTCGGCATTCCGAGCACGCACTTGATGTAGTGAATCGTTCTGTCATGTTCATCGGCACCTAAGCATTGAACAGCAAGGCATTTATCTTACCACACGTTTTGGAAATAAACTACTTTCTTAACAGTATTCCACGTCCAATTCCGGGCTTTTGATTCGAAGCTTGACCGCGGCAGAGGCGATGTATATTTTTCTCTCACAAAACTACTAGCGATAGTGCGCTCCTGAAATATATTCTTGTGCGCTCCGCCAATGATTATGATTCGCCTGTGGAGCGAGTAACAGGCGGAGTCAAAACAGGCCAGCCAAAGCTACAAATACATACTCTTGCATGAACCTCCGCAAAGCGTTTGCACTAATGAATAATAACTGTAGTTTTAGTGAATTAATTACCGTTCCAGAATACAGAACCCCGTTTTACACATCGCCTTCAGCAATAGTCAACGATGCATATGGATGGCTGATAAATCGAGACATTGGTTTCGTCGATGCTTGGACCAACAAATTAAATGATCGATCGTTTTTCAACATTGTCCATTTAATCAAACAACAATGTTGTTGGACGATAAAAATGTCGGAGGAAGCTCTTGATCGCTCACAAATGGCGTAATTTCCGTGCTTGTGCGTGTGGTATTTGAGAAGATAATGACATATCCATATGGATATTCTCATTGTCATGTGGTATACGAAATAGAGCTACTAAACAACGCTACAAATTAGCATATCGGAATATTAAAACTCGGTAACAAACATAACATAGCTAGCACATGACGACCGCGCTGTATGAACAATGCGTCGCGCTGAAGCATTCATGATGTTCAACATTTGTGGCAAAATCAATTATCTACCTGGATGACAAAGCCCAAGTAGCATCAGCTTATCGATATCATCGGAACGATCTAAGATGCTGGATTCGCAGAAATAGGAAGGATTAACTTCAAACTCTCGGTTGATTGCGATAACTGATATAAAATGATAAAGGATATAAGTTCATGTTAAATCACACATAATTTTATTTCTATCGATATATAAGGAGATAATATTTTGCTATTGACGCGAAGTTATTAGTTAAAAATTATATTTGATCGGCAGCTAGTTTCTTGATTTTGCAGAATGTGAGTACCATGCAACGTATAACCGCGGTTAGATACGCAATCAATTCTTGCAGCTGAAATTAATTTAGAAAAAGTGCTCCACATTACACAGTATCGGAAACACAGCAACACAAAGAGTGAAGTATAGCGTATGGTTGTAAAGGAACCGGATGTGTTCCGCTAAAGTATTTAGTCGAATCCAAATCAAAATGCAAAGCACGGCGATAGCCAATTTGGGCTGTACATTACAATGCAGTCTCAGACACTATTTTTGTTTAATCATCATATGAAAACATTTATAGTAAATGATTCCTTGTGCAGGTAGATATAGGACTTCAGATAACGCTCTACCACTTGATGTTTATCAATATCCGTCAGTGTCCACGTAAGTAACAATTTATGCTGTGACAACTTATCTAGGTGCTCATGATGAGAATATCTAAAGAAAAACGCCCCATATAGTGACTTCTGAGATTCATCTGGCATATCCGTTAAGCTGAAATTCATCTTGATTGTTTTCAACGACCATGTTGTGTATTGTCGTGCTTCGCCTTGTGTCAATTATTCATGTAAGCTGTTCGTACAAGGCTCTGTGGGTTCTGGGTGTAAACAGTCCATCGACATGACTGTCGTCTACTTCAAGTGAATCTGTGGTACTAGCATAATGATATGTGTCGGTTTCCACTAAGAAATCCTACTGATGCATTTTTGCGATGCCATTCAGTGTATCGATATGGGGGCGCCTTCTATGTGAAACATATTGCATGAAATAACCTTCATTAGAGCTGATAGGGTCAAGCACACGCTTACAGAATCGTTAAAAAAACAGCAATAAGTTGGTTCATAATTTTGGTACAGGATCAGATAACTATTCATTTTGAACTAATCTCAAGCCTCGAACGGATTATCTGTATTTGATAGGTGAGGCTAACAAATCATGACAAACTATCACTACATTCAACATAAAGACAAAATACCTAAGAATTAGAATTAGAATTGTGCCGTTCATTATTCAATCCGTATGTAATAAAACATGAACTCTACATAGCGCTCAATTCTCTTTAGCGTGTTCAAAATGAGGGCAAATTATTGAAGTGACATTGCTCATAAGGTTTAACCCGCAGCATATTATATCCAGGTTATATTAAGCCTTACTTCTTCTACAGGTATTAGCTCTACTTTGGATACTACGAAACGAATTGACTGAATACATAACAATCGGCTTCATGATTTGGATAAATTAGGCATTATTGTGGGACAAGAATTACGGGGCGTACAGGAGCGTTGAATATCTAAATGGTCAGTGGTCTATTCGTTATGGACTTCTAAATAAATCTATGCTCTATCAGCGTATCAACTGAATATGTTAAACCGTGATAGCGTCTAAGAAGGTCTATATTTATATAAGCATTTCCTCCAGCAAGAAGACACCGAAGAGTATCTATCAAAAGCGTTCTACATCAACCATACTGCATCCAGTGGCAACCTACTCCAGAATCAGATCAGAACAACTGGCAAATTACACATCTATATATTGCGAACATCATTGACGATTTATGGGTTTGATACCGTCCTCTCTCGTCCAAGAGCTATTGCTTGAGTGCACTTGTTGCAGCCGTATGGGAGTAAATCGTTAGCATGTATGTTCAGAATCAGTTACGAGTGTATTGCGACCTATATGTGAGGTGAACCGACACCCTGACTTGACGTTGGTTTCGTATTTCGCTCCAACTCGACATCGATAGCACCTAATGACATATCGGAATTTACAGCACCCAGCTACGGTCTACCTCAGTAGGGTTTTCGACAACCCAAATCCTTATATGTTGTATATGTAATGATTGAAAAATGCTTTCTGTACAATCGTTGGATTGTCATGCCACGAGAAGGCGCAATTGAGAAAATGGTATTCCAAAATTAACATCGGTCCTAATTCATGTTTTAGTAAAAAATCAACTAATGGAGGCGACCCGGATGCATGTCACACCTACAAAGCTGCAGAACCATTTGACCGAGGGTAAATTAACATACCGTACCGTTATGAATATATCCTTCATAATGCTTGTCGCTTTATTCTAGCAATGTTGATTTGTAAATAATGGATAAAAGTGCCCCATGTTGAAACGTGTGGTTGCTTCAATTCGTATATGAACAAACCAGAGAAGCATATTCACAGGAACATATTGTCTCGCGTGTGGCGCACTTCAGCTATTTTTTTCACGGGGAGCAACAGATGCCAAACAAACATCGTCTCAAATGTGAAATTGCTTGTGTTAATATCATGATGCAGCACATTTCGATGTCAAAGTTGATGATCTCGAACTCTTCACTACAGCAGCAACTGATGATAGTTAACAAAAGTACTGACCATGTAACAATGAATGCAAGGATAATCTCACCAAACACTCATGGTTTCCCTGTAGACCAACAGAACAAGGAATTAACACACAGGTATATATGGGCTTTGAATATAGTCTTCACGCCCTTAACTAAGGGGGGATTGGACGATACCCCCACTCAGCCTCAGCAGTTCCGCTCAGATATCAAATTAATACTTTTTGAATGTTCATAACCTGGGCTTTAAACTCTCTCAGACATGTTGGCATTTACTTTGATTATTAAGTGTATTTTCAGTACTTGTATTAAAAAAACATGTGTGTATATCAGACCAGCTGGTGAAAATTATATCAACTATATTCATAAATCAGGGGAAATTATTTCCTTCTCTTACTTTATATATAATCTGTGAAACCATTGTCAGTATATTTGGTACAGGGATGTTTTTATAAGAATATTCATGTAATTCCCTCGTTTGAAAATGGTATAACACCAGGACTTACATTTTGAGTTGGTTTTACTCATATTTGATATTTGCATTGCATTATCAACTATAAGTACTGAAGTTGGTCTTTGAAATTCAAAAAAAGTGTTGATCTAACATTGTCTTACAGTTTACATTATTCAAGTTGAGGTTTACTGCACCCTTCAGGGAATTTGTTTTTATCGCTATTCATGTGTATGTTTCAGACCAAATTGTTTCTTAATTTATTGGTTCACGGTCATTGTATTTAAGGTCTTGTGTTTTTCCTTTCCCCTCCTTCATTTGGGAATTTGTTCCAAGTCTTTGCACTTGTACTCATGGTCATATTTCCTCCTGATCTCAGGGAAAATATGAATTGTGATTTTAAATCATTATTTACATTTTCATATATAGTCAGGTTCAGTATGTTGTTTTCAGTTTTTATACTTATAGCCATTGTGCATAGTGTTATTGTTTCCATTTTTTATGTTAACGATGCAATATTCAATCTAGTTGCCAGTATACATTACTTGGAGATTTATTTGCAGTGCATGCAGAGCAGAGGAATGTCCTGTTGTACATATGTTTGCTGTATATTTTGAAGTTATTTTCTGTTCTCGTTGTGCATGAAAACTATTCAGCAAAAAAAGACCATGATTTGCTAAAATTATACTTACAAAGTGTTCTGTGATGCAAAATTTTACAAATGTACCAGTCACAAATTGAGGGTATTAATAGTATGACGACGTTTGGGAGGCATGCCCCCTTTTCATGATCAGAATGGCAGTGTATGCTAGAAGTTCCGCTTAGCTCAATTCAGATACCCCCCACATTAATTCCTGGTTACGGAGCCTGGTCTCGGTTGTGGTAGGTTTCTCTGTCTGGTGCTGATTTTATACCCCAGTTGATAAACCATCATCAATGCTTTTCAGAGCAAATATAAATCTGCTGGTTATAAGGAAAGGATAGGGTATCTGGGTGAAATATTAGACAAATGCTGCACTCAAACTTATTGGATGACAGATAAATCCAAGTACGTAATTGTTTTTAGTCACATTTACTTTCGCCAATCTCAAACATATATAAAATTTAATCTGACGAGGTAGCTTTCATTCCCACTTTGTAATGTCATTCATATCCCTCATTAATCAGCGCTATCAGAATATAACGCACATTATTATTCGATTAAATCGATAAGTCGCCCATTGGTTTTTCAGCTACGTATATAATACTGGTAACAAGTTATTCTTTGGTGCTGTCATAGCCCATCCATGGATCTACCACCGAGCTTTGTTTGAACTGACTCCTAGAGCCTGATGAACATAAGTGTGCGCATCATGGTTCCAAATATGACATAGGGTGGGTCGACATTTCTCTACGTCCATCTGACAAAGGTTACGTAACTAACAGCACGGCATTACACCACGTGAAACCATACGTTTCGTGAACTGCATGGGCTTTGGCTGTGGGGCTGCTGGCAATGACTATTCAGCGAATATCCAATTAAGCCCCTGGTGCAATAAACCTAAACCTGGTGTCAATAATAGGGTTTTGGTAAGCTACAGAGGATTATAGGAGGACCAGACTTTCATAGAGGAAAGGTAGTTGCTTTATTCTCTGCACAAAATAACAGTACGAATGATGCTGTCCAATGCCCTTACAGAACTAATGCTCATAGTTGTTCAAAATATACCTCTCAATTAACTAAAAGGTTTGAAAGTAATTGCCATTTGACAGATGCATGCGACGAAAGTCAGTAGAAAATACCTTTCGGTCAAATGCATGATGGCGGAATCAGAGGTCTAGCCTAAACATTTTCATTTCATTATTCATGGCCAATGGCTTATTTTTAAAAAAACATGAATTTAACAGTTCCTTTACTTTACCAAATCCAACATCGAGCTAGAAATCAGTTGAACTTTCTTGGCTTTCAAATAGCCCAGTATGATGATGTCACATAAAATACTAAAATAGTTTTTCGGTGTACCGATTAGGCGAGTGCCCAATAATGATGCTGTATGATGATGCTAAATGCAAACTACATTTGCTTGTTAGCGCAATGTCATCCTTGCTCCTCCTGGTAATCAGGGTATTTGATATCCAAGATATCTGAAATCATGTGTCATGGACTGCCCAAAGAATCGAAATGCCTCACGGAACACGTGTCTTGTAACTTGGATATGGACGTGTTTGGTTCTATCGACGTTCGGTTCTATTGACGTTTCGTGCTAGTATTCTTTTACCTTTTCCGTGGGGCATTCTGGGTTCAGCAATTTGCCGGATAACATTTTCCATACATAGCATATATATCCAGGCCGCGACATTAAGCTACATATTCTCGCGACAGTTGTCTTTGTGTTAGCTGTTGTATCTAACAGTGATATAAATGCCAATATGGCCCGACTGGATTTGCATCTTACATCTCCAATCCATGTGAAACTTATTGGTTTATTGAAACCTTCTACTAGAATAAGTGTCATTGTAATATCACTGCTAATGATTGAATCAGAGCTAAACATGCGCGATGAACGCCTCCATTGTAGATATCAATAGACAGGCTCTGGGGTTAAGTCACTAAGTAGCCTTGTCTTAGGAGGGACTGCCTTGAAACCATAACACCCGGGTTCTGCAGTGTCAAATGATGTGGATAAAGACATATAAATTAGGCTATGAGGACATGCAATGTTTGACTAGACGAAGACTGTTTACTATATCCGTTATTGAGCACAAATGCGTAGCTCACCTCGCAAATATTATTACAAAAATAGACCATCCATTTGTGTTGACCGACACCTCGATAGTTTGATCAACCGAAGCGTGGTGTTATGCAGATGTCAGTTAAGGCGACGTGTGTCTTTTCTTGAATTATAGTTGGCGAAGAATGCCACTTGCGGTTTACTGTTGTGCCGGAACACAAGGGCGTTAATCAATGATCGTTTCCATGATTCTATGATATTTATTTGATCAACCCTGTGAATGTGTTTACTATGGAAGTCTCTAGCGTTTGGTTCCCATAAGCTCATTAGATGGTTGATAGGCAACATTCATTGCATTGTTCGCGTTGTTAGGCTTCTTGGATTCGCATACGACGTAACCACTGAGAATCAAACAAATAGTAATGTATACTCACTGTATGCTTTACGGGCTACTTTTGTTTGATTATGTACATAAAGTTGGTTTAATGGTTGTTTACGATGCATATGTTCATATGTTACATGATGAACGAAGTGCAGCACCGCAAAAGTCGTTGCCAATTAATCATGATAGCACTTTGAAACGATAGTCCGAGAGTCGATGTTGTCATGCACTGTTGATACAAGTTTACCAAGAGTACCAGCATAGACCGTTGTGCAGCTTGTTCCTGTCAGAACGGCTGGTACACATGACGTGCGGCGCCATTTGCAATCTACTCTAATTGCAAAAATTGAATTACGAGATTGAATAGGCAAATCGAATGCCGATAATGCAGTCGGACCTCCTGCCTACCGGCATTGCAGCGCTGATTGATAACAGTCTTTTTGCGATGCTATTCTGCTACATTCTACACTCAAAATGCTGTAAAATATCTCCGTAACATCGTTCTGATCGTATTATCAGCAAGTGACATGTAACATGAATTCAAACATTGGATTTGTTTAGTTATTGTGAAAATCGTCATGTGACATTAAATGCTCCATTGCCATGCCGGCAAGATATTTCTATGCCTTATTGTCGATTGCATCCTTTTCCGACCGTTCAAGATTGACACTATTCATTTTTGAATTGAGGGATTTATCCTCGCGTTATGGAGAAAAATAAAACATGTTTAGAAGCAGGACAGAATGAGCGGCTACCAAAATCATTGAATAACGCAGTCATTTCTAAGCTTAACATAGGTACTTATTGCCTCGTCGTACCAATATACCTGGTTCCGGAAATATGTCCTTTGCCTAAATGGATTCATAACAGTGTATATTAACAATGCTATTGCAGTCATAGCGGCACTTATATTATGCCGACTTTTGATGGAACACGCTAATATACAATTGAACTTCCTTACCTCAAACGTACATAGTAAACTATGCTTCTTGCCCGTCATTTGGTTTGCTTTTGTTTAAACCACCGACGCGGTATGTCAGCAAAAGGAATCGAACATTATTAGTGAAGGTCAATGATTCTTTATGCAATCACATTTAAACGTGTACGTCCTTACACTTCATGATGGAAGGCGTGTTTTGTTTTCCATTTTTTGGTGTTCAGTACTATGCGATGACAAATAATTGGAGCAAAGCATTTTTGGAAAAACGTATATAATGCCAGGACATTGCATTCTTGCTTCAGCTTCGATTTTTCTCAAACTCCTCACGGTGTTCGTTGTCAGGATGATATCTGGCTGGCGTGTATTGATCGAAACTGTTACATGTTCATTAATTTATAACAATTTGAATCATCAACTGACAGCATGGCTCCGTGGATCTGTAAGCCAACACTTTGACTTATGTCATGCCTGTCATAATATCTAAGCCAATGTCTGTACTGACAGCCCTGTATGAAAATTAATAAGTAACCACAGAGACAAAACGACCAGTGACCACACATACCCGGAGGGGCAACAAGAAATGTTGCATGAATAAATGTTGTAGACTGAAATGCTTGGTACCAATATCGAAGGCTTCGGACCATAAGGGTGGGTGCCGTATGACGCTAATTGAGAGAGTGACAATTATTAATGCGTTGTAGGCATATGTTTTACCTCACATATAAGTGCAGCATGAACTGCTTGATCTTACGCCGGCGCTACCTAAGCAGCCAAGAACAACATTCTGTCGATAACATTTGCACAAGCATATATATATATATATATATATATATATATATATATATATATATATATATATATATATATATATATATATATATATATATATATATATATATATATATTATATATATATATATATACATATATATATATATATATCTCTATTTCTCTAGATTTATATATATATATATATATATATATATATATATATATATATATGACGTTCATGTTTGGCGGTTAGTGCAACTGTGGTAAGAGTACAATATGTAATGCACAATAAGCCGGTTATGCTTCTGTGAAAGTATCGTAAGCTTCAACTAAAGTCAGGCAGACTGGCCAGGTATAATATATACCCACTATCATTGCAATGGGGTTCAAACAAGCTAGAACGAGCATTAATCAACACCATTTAATGCAGTAGTACTTGCAATCGGAGAAACCAATTTATTTGCCAGTGTATTGCGATTAAAGGTTCGCTCTTTCTTTATAGAGGATGTGTCCTGAACTGACTTTTATGTTACACATTTCAGCATTTTATGCTGCACATTTCAATCCCAAACGATTCATGTGGCTAGGTATGGGACATTGCAACCTGAAACACACCTTATAAGCTATATAAACGACCACAATCAAAGCGAGAACCATCTGCTACAATCAACAAGCTATTGTTAGAGTAATAACGCTACTGGATTTGATCGATCCAAGGAAGTATGGTACGTTACATTCGTCGTTAAGGCACTCAATGACGGTGCTTTGAATAGGCACGTAAACACGTTTTAATGTTAACTTTAAGGGCGTAGCTGAAAATCGCTCATATCCAATCAATAAAGAAAGAGCCGAATTGGTCATTTGATGTCTCTGATGTGATTGTGACTTACTCCTATGACAAAGACAGTACCATTGCTTCCTCGTACGTGCTTTGAAACGCATTTTTATTCTTGATAATATTGTATATTCTGATTTAACTTGAGTGTCATAGTTGTAATCTATTACTAACGTGTTAATTTCCATTTGCCCATCATTATGTCCTCATATGCGTCTCGCCGCTTTTAATGACATTTTGTAAGTTGCATATTTCTATTTCATTACCATAGTCAAAGCATATTGTCGAAGCCATTTACAGTTTTTGCTCAGTCGCTTAGCTGGATCATGTCATAAATGGGGAGGCTAAACTTTGGCAACCGCGTTGAAGCCATTGCGGGCGTGATTAAAATATCATTTCCTATGAATAAAATGGTGGGGAGGAAGAATCAATGAAATTGATCCATGAAGAGGTTGTCTGGTAGCTGGGCTAGACATTAAATGACAGAAGAAAGACCCTAGGCTTATTGATGGCGTATTTTCGCTGCATGAAACGCTCAACCCAACAGCTGCGCAACAGCTAATCGCAACAGCCGCACTTGTGTCATTATGCTCATTGGAAACAATTTTGAGAGTTGAATATACAGGTGTATATTATGCTTATTCTATAGCGTCGCATTGTTGTAGTTAACATATGATTGCATTATTAACAGTCTTAGGTGACATTTTGTCAATTATCGTACTAGTAATCTAACCTTCGGGAGATTTTCAGAAATGTGCGACGCTCGGACAACTTATTTTTTTTCCATCTGTGTGGTCCAATGGACGTGAACAATTGTACAGCTTTATTATATCGCAACATTGCTTTTGTTCGCTAAACAAAACCCTCAAACCCACCTTGCTTACGCTGCGTTGTAATAGAAAGTTACTCAAAGCGAAATGTTATGTTAGTCGAATACTGTATAGCGTGCTATATATATATGCTGACCGTTTGTGTAGGAGTGGTAAGATAATGAAGCATTTACTTATTAATCTTTCTACGACGGGCGCATGTGTGTCTTCAAAGCAAACAATCAATTTCCAACCGGCATCACTGAGGAATGAAGAATCAATAAAGCAGAACCAATCACACACAAAAAACAAAGCATCTCATGGAACGCGCGTTCGTGGCCGGGACTGCAATATCAGAATTCCACATTGTTGCAAACATTGATCTCACTGGAGCCAATTCACAAATGATTCAGACGAATAATTGAAACTGTAGCGTTATACCAGTTACAATCATCGCAGATGTTTTCATCTCCTCCGTTAACGTATTCATCGTTATCTCTGCAGCTCTTGGTCTTGCTCACCACTACGTGCATAACTACAAGCGGTCACTAACACATCGTACAACACTGGACTTAACATAATCTGATTCTAAAATTGGAGGGAAAATCCTCGCTAAAGAACCTAGTTGACGTTTTCCTTGTTTGGTTACATGTCTGGCCAACTTTTATTCGGATCGCCATCACGTCATTGACTATGTACTGCTAAGGGTTATGTGAATGCACACATACCTTTACTATTTCAATTTCGTAAAAGCTTGGACCAAGCACTTGCCATTATACTATATCCACTGACGTACAATGAATAGAAATGCAAGGTGCCACTTTCAACTATATAATGTGCGTGCTGTGAGCTTGTAGAGTTGCCTTTTAGACCAAAGTACAGGAAGTTGGTTACCTTGCTTATCAAAACGACCAAATGTCGTGCCATATTAATGTCCGACTACAGTTTATTGCATATTTTGGAAGCACTGCACATCGCACGACTAATTACTAGAACCATGTCGCGATCATTAATTCGCAGTCTTTAGGAGAAAAAGCATTTGATAGTCACAAATATTCATTTTGTTAAATCGTTTAATGCTTGTGAACATAATTCTCCCAAGAAACTTTTCTACCATATAGCGTATCATTTGTCGGCAATAATATGCATATATTGCAGATGGAAATGGTGGTGAAGTACCATTTCTGAAAGTTTAGTTCCGTGTAGCACATGTGGACTTGGATCAGATGCAGCATACCTTTTGTATTTCTCCTTAGAGTTATGTAGCCATTTAGTTGCAGCAGGCTTGCCCACACAAATGTTTTCTGGCGAGAAACGTTTAGACAAACCCATAACTGCGCAGCACAATTTACATTATACCAATCGCCGGATTACTTTGCCTTCCGCAAATAGCTGAGGACGTTTTATCCATAGCGTGCAATATCATTGCGAACGTTGTGACTTGTTTCAACATCAACGTTTCGAACTTCCTGAAGGTTTAACATAAATTGCGCCTAGAAAACTATTGTCATTAACAATTTAGCACCATAAGCATTGATAATTTAGTGACCAAACAATGATAAAAGTATCAGTTGCCAAGACCGTCTAATTAATGCGTGTATATAGTGTCATCATTGTCATGGGATGCCTCGCTTGAATGCCCTGCATTTACTGTGCTATTACAACTGGCAAGGTTTTATTAATCTTGTGCTATCCAACATTGCTTCATTAATAATTATTAGCGAGAGCAAGTATTTCAGATCCAGACACATTCGAAGCATAAACAAATGTATGTAGCATTTAATAAAAATGAGATACTAGTGTCATACTTACATTCAAGAACCAGGTTGCATTGAGTGATAGGTGATAAAGATAGCAATGGTTGGGCAGTTCCCCTAGAGTGCCATATCTCCCACTCTTTACAAACCCGTTGCCAAGATAAGTGTAAACCAATAAGCTCGGCAGAAGGCCCAAAATCATACCATTGAGCCACCACGTCGGATGCAGCAAAAGTATCGTACTTTATGAGCGTACTCACAACAGATCGTCCGAAACGATTTGCTGTGGATGAAAACGCTCGCACAGCACTTTGCTACAATGATCATACGATTGGCATGGGAATCAGCAAGCATTTGGTTTACGACGTTGGTTGCGAAAATCTCTCCGTTCGCGTGTCTTACAGCTGCATTCAGCATTAACAAAGATCTATTCTTGACGCGTTCACCACATATTTCAGCCATTGCATTGATGGTAATGCTGGCTTAATATTTTGTAGCTGGCATATCATTTAGATCATGATCGTGCCCATATAATTACAGCCTTCGCCTTCATATGGTATCAGTGAAGCATAACGTTTTAAAAAAAAGTAATGCGTATAATGCCTACTTTATTATACAGGGGGGCTTCATTTAGCACAAGTTTACAACTGATAATCAAAATTACAAGTTCATTATAACTCAAACCGCGTCTGCACCAACTGCTTACAACTACACGGGTACGTAGGTGTGGGTGTTCACAAACTGCGCTTAGAACGCATCGCTAGCTCTTTCAAAATGATGCATGCTCTTATGCGGCGTGCAGAGGTGCCATAGCTGGTAGCAGATTCGAATTATCAGCTTTCCCTAAATGTACCAACATGTTCACGAAGGTATATCCATCCAGCTTTATCCTTATTGTAACACTGAATTATCGATATTGCGCACAATACACCTACTTCGGCAGCCCCTCACCGATGATTTATCATAAATAATTTTCGTGGCATTGATCAGTCATTGGATCTAAACATCTGATATATAGGTAAACTAGGACGTCGTTTTGACTGACTGAAGACAATTTACCGCCCGTTATTGGTTAAAGTTAGTATATCGCGTTAGCAACGATTTAAACGTTTTTTGTGACATATTCACTCAGTTCGGCTCTGTACACCAGAACCACCCTGCATGGAAACGGTTTAGTTAGTGTATCCTAATTTTGTGCAGAATTTATAACTATGAGTAAGGGATGGTCATTAATATCCTCGCATGTGTGTATTCTTTTATTGTTTGTGTGTTCTTTTATCACATAGCAAGATCAACTTCGGCAAATGATGTAAGATTCAGATCAATTTATTAACCAATTGAACATATATACAATGAACAGTTGATAAGGAGACTCCAACTAAGGCTGATAGACCGCTGCTGCTGGAGCCACCCTGACATAATGATAATAATAATAATATAAGAGAAGAAACACTCAAAATATAGACTACGAACAAAAGAGAAACATAGACAGAGGGTTTTGCCAAAAGACAGGAATTTGGTGACATGAGTAGCACATTATGAATTTATACAATAACAAATAACTTGTTTGCTTGACTAATTAATGTGGGCAAGTAAGTGTACATCTCACGACCAACTGAAGTTGTGCATATATTCCTTACATGGAATTTATCCCCAATTAGCGATGGTATCGATATGAATTTGGCGGTTTTTTTGTGCCCGCTTTCTATATTACTCATTATCTTTGCCCTAAGCAGGAAAAGGTGGGATGCGTTCTTACTGCAACATACAATACGATTACCACAAGTTTAATGAGCTCATTGTTGTGGGTCAATAACGGCTCATTCTAATAAATTTTACCTGTACCATCACAGTCCTTTTTAAAAATTAACGCAAATTCATATTTACATATCATTATGTGAACCGCAATATTTCCATATATGTTATTAGTATATTATTCAACAGGCATTAATTATCAGTAGTAATTAGTTATCCGTTTCGAAAATCAAATATGAGCACTTGCTGTTTGTGGAATGCAAATGCATTAAAAATGATCATTTATTTTACCTATATACATTCTATGTGATCGCAGTACCAAGTTGGTCTATGACAATAATAGTGCTAGGCCTGGCTAATTAAACCATCTTAGTTTCGTTCCTAATAAATGCAAATGAATATGTTATCGATTGCAATATCACCAAACATCAACAATGTGGCAGTCGTTGGCTCTTGATTAAACTTGTATACTGGGATGCACCTACCCCTTATTTAACTTATATAGCCTTCAACTTGATTCGAGTGTCGCATTCTTAGTATCAACGGATTAACGTTCAGTATTTGCTTTTGCGGGCAAATAATGCCTGCACAAATTAATCATACATTAGAAAGTAATTGATGAGGTGTAATCCATTATGGTCGCGCCTGACCCAAGCGCTTTATGTCTAGGTACAAGGTGGCAGCCCAGTACCATATGAAAGAGCCTCATTAATTAACGTAATGTACATGATGTTTTCAGTCACTTTGTTAGCTGTGTCAGGAACTTATTCCGGGCATTGTATTACATCCTTTACTGATTTCATAAAGTTTTGGAGATAGTGAACTGCATATTTGGCTCAAGTCGTTATCTTACTTTTAGAGAAAACTATGACACCCACGATAAACCTGTGTATACAAAACACCCTCCAATGTAAGCAGGGCTTCTTACTTGCTAACCTATCAGATTTATACCAACTGATGATTAGACGGAGCGGTTGCTGTGAAATAATTGTACAGAAACCCTGATTGGCCAGCTAAACTGAAGACGAGCAGTGGCAGCACTACCAATTTGTTGCTGGTTTATAGGATGACGAGTGCTGTTTTGGTATATAGGTGCCGTTCATTATCTGCTAGATAGACATCTATGGTGATAACTACGGCCTACGACAGACACAGCGTCTGAGCAATTCAATGAATCTCGCGGTCATTTCTTCGGTGAATATAAGCAATCTTTGCGCCGTCGTGCCATCAAACCAGATTGCAATGATATAGCTCATACGTTTCGGGTACAAATGGATTGATCAGCTGATTTATTGGCATATTTGCGAGAATACTTTATTTGCGACTATATCAAAGCGATTATAGTTTCGAGCACCTGCAGTATTAAGTAATAGGCCGGCGTGTTAATCATCATCTGCGAATCAGACGAGATTTGATGAAGCATGGCCAAGCGCATTTGCATTGGTGCTTCCTCGCCTCAAACATACATGTACCATTAATGTGCTGCGTTATTCAAATTGTTCGTGTAGCAGAGAAATGTAACGTTTGTTAAGTTTGATAATCTCTCATATGATTGTACCATTTGCATCAAGGGCTAACCGGATTTGGTTGGCCAAGGTGGGCCAAAATATAAACGCACTAACATACACGCACTCACAAGCGCGTATTGAATGCAGCTGCTGCGCTATTAATGTATAATGTGATGGTTGAATCCGCACACACAAGCGCGCATTATGCTTGCAGGAGGCGTGGTCATATCTTTCGTAAACTTGCGCAGACCTTTTAATGGTTGATAGATACCGCTTATAAACGGATTCACAAAAATATACTATCTGGGAAAATTACGTATACAAATATTGAAGAACCACAATAAATTCAACACTAAGGTGCTATTAATGTACCACGTTTGTTGTCTGTTAAAAAGTGTGAAAGCAACCCCTAGACCGAATAGGTAATAAGGCATATACACAACATTCTATTTGTTGCTAGATTGAATTGACGAGATCACATTAACACCGACGTAATGTATTATATTGATAAAGCGCTGATAGTGTAAGATGTTATATATCAAAGGTTATAGTAGCAAGTAAAGCTGGTGGTGTTCTTGTCTTTGGCGTGGTATGGTGAGCCACCTGTATTATGATGTGTCTGTTATTAAATATTCATATGTGGAACGGAGGGGCTGCAAGCTCCGCAAAATTATTCTCTGCAGTCTTAATGTCAACCTTTCTATTTGTCATGACCTCAAAATAACCGCGCCTTGTGAGCCATATCCAGCGCAACGACAAATCCACCAATTGTATGCAGTCATTGTCTGTGTTCATTTGTAACACCAAATATCATTTTAAAGCCAAAAAGTTAATCAATTCTTGCCTGAATCTTGTGGTTGACAAGTTATCGAAAATCGGCAAAAATTATTATTACTAAGATGTAAGTGATGCAGCAAGATGTGAATCTACCGTCCAAAATGACAAAATTCAATAATGATTTACCATCACACCCTACAACAAATGATGCAGCAATCACACAACTCTGAGCATACGAATTATGCCTTCTAAAATCATATCTAGTATATATCTACTTTAAGTACCTTATGAAGCTTTCATTCGTTGATGTCAAATTACCTGGTGTAACTTTTTGACGATCATGCTCTTGACATTGGTATATGTCGTTGACAGATATACTGCGCCAATAACCATGGAACCTCTCAAAACGGCTTGATGTTCAACAACAAATGGTTATCTTATCCCAAAGGCTCATCATGGTGGTCTGCTGAGGAGAACAGACATGATACTAGTTTAACGAGTATTATAGATGCAAATATGCATATATATATATTACTGAACGCAATTTGTTGACCATGCAAAGGTTACTGGTCGATATATTTTTGCCCAAAAGATACCAAACATACCATTTTTCCACCAAAAGGGGAAATAAGGATATAATTGTCAAGTTAGGCCATGCACATAATGCCACTAAAATGCGTCATGTAACGATCGTTTGTGTTAGTCAACAATAGCTGGCCCTTGTTGATGTGATATTGTTTAACAGATAAAATACACACCATCAGTATGAACACCAATGATACATTGATTCAAATGCCAGCAACGGTCTATATGAGCTTAAGTAACAAGGTTTATGCTTGATGCTTATATTAGAGTGGCAATCACGGCTAATATAATAGAAATACCATAAAGCACGGCCGCACAACATTCCATGTAAGTGTTACTTGACTTGCCATCACGATGATATAGCCTAAATGTACATTTCAAGATATGTCATGGCCAGTTCCAGCTACAATAGATAGAATAAGCTGTTATTAATTCACATTGTTTGCATTTGTAATGCATTTCACTCTTAGGCCAGCACAAATATTGAAGAATGCGTTCTTCTCTGAGACCAAAATTATTCTTAATTGGTCGTGAATTGATAGAACATTCAAAACAATTAGTGACCCTGATTGCATTACAATAAGTCGTTTTGTTTAGTGGCTTTATCATTGCCACATGATAATGGCCCTGCCTTCCTACTATAAATAAATCCACCGAAGTCACATCGATGACTATTTTGCGGTTATGACTGGCTTTAACTTGTCTAAAGATTTTGAGGTAAATATAGAAGCTGACGCAAATTCTATATATATATCAATAGGGCATGGCTTTCACAAGGATTAGTTTCATCAGGGCAACAATTTAATTTATGTGCGTAATGGGAAAGACAATTCAACATGTTTGGCTCAAACGTACAATCGTTAGTATTAAGCGGTGCAATGTACGGGTTCTGTCACAACGACAGCTTCCGCTGTGCTACCATAGCAACATACGCTGCCCATCGTAATAGCGCTTGTCTTCTTCATCCACATCTTTACAACCCCAACCGTATAATTATTCACAACAGTGGCTGCAAGAACCTTCGCCGTCACGCCTGAGCATGGCGAAACGATCACCCCGGCTTGGAATTGAAGTTTAAATAATTTCACTCTCATCAATATACCGAACATGTCACCTGATGATGCATGCAAGATGACGAATAAGAATTATGAGTGAATGTCACACATTGCAAACGTCAGCAGAGATAATGACCTATGAATAGAGTTAGCCTATGAATTATAATGCACCTTCTTCCAGTCAGCAGGAAATAATAAGGACCTTGTCGGAACTAAACATTATCTGTGAATATTGGTTGTGTCAACAAGGAAGGGAAACGAAACCTTTGTGACAAGAAGATAGGCGATACATATATGATTGCTATAATTTCAACACGCCTTATTGTCTGCCTCGTATTGGGGGGAATACAACTTTACCTTTGTTTTGTTTTTTTCGCTTGAGTAAGCCGTTGTAACTGATTTTGCGCTACGATATGTGATCAACCATAACACGACATTCTGCATGTTATTGATCAACAAAATCTTTCCTCTCAGAAATCGCGAGCTAGTGAGGATGAATGATTCTACGAATACCATGAATAACAGCACATCGCAGACGTTAGCGTTCATATATTAGATTGGCCAGTGTTGTCATGTTTGCAGGTAACAGAATGTGTGATGAAAGGCATAGCTCTATGGATTTGTCAGATGGTCGACTGATATCAACCAACATATTGAAATCATCATATCAACATTGAAGTGAAATATCCTTCCCTCAGGGAACCAAATCGTGTTACCCAATTCCACAAATCGTCCGATTGATTCCGCATTATACGACGCAGATACCAGTCGACGCTTCTCTAACATTGAATTCATCAGGCATCCATGTCGCTAGTTTATATAGGACACATTAATTGTAAAAAGCGCATAAACCTTAGCGAAATCTCGGTACATTTCATTTCTCATGATATTCAAACTGAAAATAGTAGTCGACAACACACAACCGAATATAACAACAAATATCAATGCTGGCTGACCGGCATGCAATGTGAGCAAACATTCAAAACAAATTATAATGCAATGCTCATCGTGTATGAATAGCCCTTCTATTAACATTAAATAATAGGAACATGAGATGGGCTGATGAAGTAGCATATTGTTACAAATAAGCGTGCAATCGCCTCACCTTATAATATCGCCGTCATTCAATTCAATGAAAATGCCTTTGCTATAATCCTATTATTGACCTTCTGCCTGTATAAACAAAACTATAGTTAATTGGATTTCTATCATAATTACTGACTATTATGCATCGCCCGACAAACGTCCGGCACAAAACAATTGATTGTTTGCCCAATATCACTGTTACATTTTATCATACTTTATTCGCTTCATCCAAAATCTAACTAGTGATTTAGGGCTAAAATCGTATATTGGAGGCTTTTTTTCTTTTTATCGTGTAACAAACACTGACTAACTGAAAATGCGTTGCTTAGGATGAATCAGCAGTAACGTGTTCGTTAAGTGTATGGTTAGACACAAACTGCTTTGTTTGTAAGATAATCCACAAGAACTCGTTGACATTTCAGACCTCATCATTAGATCATTCTTGTTACGACATTTTTGTATCGAAGTGATGGAAAAATACCACAGGACACAATCATATCGCCTCTCAAAGGAATTCAACTACCTGCTTGCACTTTGGTATCTTTAAGTGGGTGCAAACGTATCGATGTACCTTTACAGAAGCGATTCAGAGATGGTAAGAATTTCGCAGGAGCTAGATAACGGTCCGACGTGTAAAACTGAAGTGACCAATCAGAGGTCGATTGATTACACCGAACAATTAGGCCGAACACTTGTGCTCTTGTGACGATCGGAAACTATTCATATATACATTTGGCATCATTTTGTCCGGTAACATTTGAACGGTACAATAATAAAATGCACCATAATGTATAATTTCGCTACGCAAAACCAAGGTTGAGCATTATGCAATAAAGCGTTACATAATTAACGTTTCGCATTGTGGTTACAAACTTCTGGCGTCTCAAGACGATCCAAACGTTAAGTCACCTCTTCAGAGATGTACCGCACATGCTAGTCCACAATATCCGACACGTTCGTTGCATCAAAGCCGAAGAGCCTTATACATATAACAGCAGCTTCCATGCAGAGTGAGAGTACAATCGAAACCTTACGGTACAGTTAGCAAGTACAATCGAAACCTCCATTGTACGGTACAGTTAGCAAGTACAATCGAAACCCACATACCCATTGTACACACACACACACAGTTACACACAGTACACATCACACAACCTCCATTGTACGGTACAGTTAGCAAGTTGGGTTCCATATGTAGTCCATGGTACTGCTACCTTGACCCTCACAAAAATACACCCACATACGCACATGTACATACACACACACACACATATATATATATATATATATATATATATATATATATATATATATATATATATATATATATATATATATATATATACATATATATATGTATATATATATTTATATATACATGTGTGTGTGTGTGTGTGTGTGTGTGTGTGTGTGTGTGTGTGTGTGTATTTATACACATGATACACATGATAATATACGCTTAATAAACGGACATGTGGAAATTGGTGAACGTGCTGTGGAGAATAATGAGATTGTGGCATTGTAAGACTTGACGATTCAGGTTACCGTATATATTAGAGCTACAAGACATAACTGGTGTGTCAATTAGCGGTCGCATGTCTCACATCTTAGTGTTGATAATTAACCACAACGCAAATATAACAAACTTCACGTTGATTTTGATAGAACATACGGCGGTATTGAATATATACCATTTTGCATATTTCAACGTTCCACTCTTGAACGGCGGACTCAAGGCTATCGCCATCGCACGGGGCGACTATAACGCGGTGGTTGATGTTAACATGACAGCAGTAATCAAATGCGGTGTAAATTCATATCTAATCGTAGTTCTAGCCCTTTTCACATATTATACGGACTATTCAAGCTAGAAAGTAAGCAATTAATTGATAATTCCTTATGTTCAACAGAGACACGGATGACACGTAGAGGGGAAGTTCAGATGCAATGGTACGTTAGGGGCGCCTTCAAGATTACAATCTTTGGTAGCCGCCGTCTTGAGATTGTCAGGATTACTCGCCGATGACTGAATGTCTATTAATCATCAAAGTTAAAGGAAGAGCCTTATTATGATTCACGTAAATGTTTTGATTATTCGTTGGCTACAGCACTTCCAGCAGCTTGATAGCTCTTGATCGGTGAATGGAAAGATTTCTTGTCTCTCTTCGTCTCCATGCTGGGCGATATTGACGTCAAAATGTTCATCTGTAAACTCTAATTTCGTCACCAGGAGTGTAGCCAGCGCTACGCACTTACGCACGTGAAAAAATACATATGGCCAAAAATGGCATATAAGTCAAAAGATAAGTGGGGTAAGACTTTATTGTCTGGAACTGTACGCTTGTGCGTAACATTCCTGCAAGCCTGGCTAAGCCCCTGGGTACCATACCAAATTACAGTTGTCTCTCTGTGAGTTCAGTAGACATAGCGGACCGAAGGTAAATCTTACTGTTAAAGGGTTTGAGAGCACTTAGCGGATCAAGCATTTATATTCAAATTACCATTGTCTTAATATCTGGTCAGTCACCCTGGATTTGTGTGCCATATTATGTATGACTATCAATAACTGACCAGATAATCTGTGGTTGTATGTCATATTCTATTCAATCATTGACACTTCCTTGCCACCTGTCATGCCAACATATGTATTATTCCGTTGTATTATGTCAATACTTGATCCTATTTTATGATTTAGGGTGGAGACAGAAATAAACACGTGTACAAGTAGAAGACAGGACTTCCCACCTGCCATAAGGGAAATTAAAAGTTTACATGGTCACTGGTTAATCAACAAACACAAATCATCTTATATAGTCTGCATAGATTTGATTTTCTGTACATTTCATATTGCGTATTTAGTCTATAGTGAAGCTATAGGTTAGTATTCCAGCCTTTGGCGTTGGAAAGTAGGACATCCTTTAAAGCAACTTCAGAGACATAATAATTGGTGTTTAATTTACAGCGGACATATGTCTTTTAAAATTTAAGTATAGATGGAAGTTTTTAGTTTCTTTTAGTTTAATCTATACTTGATTGTTTTTATGTTAATTAGATATATAAGAGTGTTACAGGTCAAAATGAGCTTGTTATTGCAGCCACTGCTAGGATGCTTTGTGGAAAACCTCAAAACGGACCAGTACTCCAAAAGTGCTATCACTTACACTGTTATAATGCCTGTATCTGCTGCAGTAATAAGACAACATCTGGAAATAACTTGTTGTTTGTATTTCACTTTAATTTTGTTTTGTTAAAATACATGGCCTATAAATAAAGGACAGTCACTGGCTGTTTGTTTGACTATACCTTACTCCAAGGGCGTAGAACCAAAATTGCTTAAGTCTTTTTTGAAATAATCACAGATTAGCAGCATATTGTTTTTATCTGACAGCAGATAATTTTGATATGTTGACCTAAAATGGCGAATTGATAAGAAATTAATTCTAACTTCTAACTGCTGAAAACATACCAGAGGTATAGCATTTGATGAGCATGTACCTTAATACAGTTGAGTTTTCAACTTACTCAATATGCAGCAGTGGGGCTATCGTATGCTGCCCTTTCCTCTCCCTCCCTACATCCATATAACTAGCACTGTCAGCCAATAAGTCTCGAAAAGACTCTTTAAGCTAACCGTGCACTTACTATAAGCAAACCTAGTCCTCTATAGTCCAGTTCATCAAGAAAAGTAACAGCGAGTGACAGCTGAACTTGCAGTTTGTGAATGGATAATGTATTTTAAAATTTTGTCATAATCGGCAGGCACAGTGCCGTCAATTCCGTTTTGTATGACAAAAGAAGCACTATAACAAGAACATGAATCATTCTGATCTACCACACCATTTCATACCTACACATCGTCTTATAACTTCAATCAGCTGATCGTGGTCACAGCGTGCAAGCTGCAGCAAGCACTCGCCGGGTCGTTTCTCCCCGGATTGTCTCACAAATTGTTCCTTGCCAAATCGGACACTTATAGCCTCGTTGATTTTAATGTCTGGTAAAATAAGCTCTAAAGCGCTCGAGTAAGTTAATTAAACAGTTACTGGCCCGTCTTATAGATTTAAACATACGATGAAATTTAATGGTCTACTTTGAGCCTTTGCCTGGCACGAGGTTTCAGTGCCGCCCGTAGACCAATATATAAGATTGACGACGCTCAAGCAAGTAGTAGCAGTTAATTTTCGAATATTTGTATTTTGCATGAATAAAAACCGGTACACTCCCGAAAACCAGGTAAACAAGGTCGAACTATCTCAACGATGTCATATAAAACTCCGCGTGTCAAGATTCGACCTAAGTCTGGTAATGTGGTTTTCCCAAAAAAATATAATTCTCACACAATTAGTTTAATTTTGGCCTTTTTGTACTCTAACATTTAAATTTCAACTGGATTCATTTCAACAGTAAACAAATATCCAACGTCATAACCTCGAAACGCTGACATGATCCCGTGTGAATGGTAAACCAAATTTGGTATTAGGTCGAAAGATTTAACTCGAAGGGATTTTGTCAAATCATAAGCGTATATCTTTTATTTGTCGAAATAACTCATGAAAACCGTGTAATGGAATTCCAATGAATGACAAAGATTTAGTTTGAATGAACTCATAGAAAATATGCGCCGCCGTTTGAAAAGTACGACAAACACACTTTTCCTTCACCTTAATGCCGCCACTTCGCCTTAAACCCCCTCCTTCGACCATACATATATATATGCTTATATATATAAATATATATATATATATATATATATATATATATATATATATATATATATATATACATATATATATATATATATATATATACATATATATATAGAGATAGATATATATCTATATATCTATATATATATATGTGTATATATATGTCTATCTAATATATATGTCTCTGTCTATCTATCTATATCTCTATATATACATATATGTATTGTATATATATTGAATATATACCTCTCTATATATATATATATATATCTCTCTTCATGTATATATATCTCTATATATATATATATCTATATACGTATATATCTATCTATCTCTCTCTATATATATATATATCTCTATCTCTCTATATATATATATATCTATATATATATATTTATATATGTAAATGGATGTAGGGTTGCTTTTATTTACGTAGTTGCACTCATGGAGTAAGTCACATCTCGGCGCTGAAAAATAGCAGTGATAGTAAGGTCAAAACTATTCAATCAATCTTCATGAATCATACCGGCGATTCCAAGACAAGAGCAGAATAAATAAGAAAGACTGAATACTTGCAGCGATAAATAATGCTTCAGACAACATCGCCACTATTCCAATCATTCTTTGTTAACGAATAGCCTTCTTACCTCCGATGCAAACCTATATATCACCATTGTCTGTCAGCTTTTCAAATAAAATAAAACAAACAGCACATGTTATCAACCTATATATTGTAATATATTGCGGAGATCTACAGGATTCATTGTTTTGCATATATTTGAAGCTATTGCCGATAATAATCCAGTTGGAGAATTGTCATTTAGCTCTCTCATAACAACATGGCGTTACGGCAATGACTAGCAGTGATATTGATACGACGTACCCTCTATACATGTTCAAAATAACGGCATTTGGTGCCCATTAGTTTATGAGGCACATGATTGGCAGCTTTAATAATACCGCCAGGTTGTACGGCACCTCGTATTCGCACGCGACGTAATTGCTTGGGAAGAGCAAACAGTAATTAATCTCTCTTCACTTTGCATTCCAGTGATTGCTTCTGTTACTCAATATCAGTAGTGGTTATATGGCGGCTTGAAGGTTTGCAGTACATGTTTTATGAAAAATTTCAATATATATATATATTTCAATTGAAAAATGAGTGGATGCCTCTTATTTCAGCATCATTTCTTAACTAGGCAAAACGACAATTATGCTGATCAGTTCTTTTTGTACAGTTATTTGTTTGTTTCCATATTTTATTTCAAAAATGAATTGTAGGCTTTAATGATACCCAGGTTTGGCCTTGTCCTAAAACTATGGTCCCAATATTAAAGGATGGGAGTGTACCTCCCTGTAGCGAAATATGTTCATGCGCATACGACATTTCATCACACTTTCCAACATCACAAGAATAAGTACATGGGATAAGGCCTTAAACACAGCACATTACCGCTCTCTTATGTATAATATCTTGTTGGGATAGACTGTATTTGATGTCCTGCAGTCAACTGACGTGGGGCTATTTGTGATCAGAACCCCCTGACCTACATTCAAGCCAAACTACAAATGGTTGGGGACTTAACTGATATGCATTTTACTGTGCTGGCAAGAATATTTGTTGAAAAATGCACTGACTACTCTTCACACACGCACTCGGATTATGCTCACTCAATTGTCTACATCAAAGCAATTGTAAACTGCCTCCGACAAGCGGTGTATAATCAATTCTAGGCTATTCAGGATTACTGTCTGTGTATAATCAAACCTGCTTAGCATCTGTTTCATGCAATAAATGAACTTGTGTGGTGAAGCTTTCTCATAGCACACAAGTCGCCAACAAACTCTTAAATATTTATCTCGGGAGCATTGTTCACACAAACTCGTTACAATGGTATACCCGTCTAGACTACGAGCATGTGTGTGTCGCTGTCTTTGCTGGCACCGAGAAGTCGCCGCAAACTATAGTACGATTCAACCTTATCGATAAAATCTTATGCACGATGACGCCTGTGACAATCAGTTGTCCTGAGTTGAGGAATTGCTTCATTTGTTTCTTATCAGCCTGTCGAGGGTTATGTGATGCAATGTTTTCAACGGACACAGATTGTCACATGGACAATTTGTGCCGCATGATGTCAACCTCCAGGGAAAAAAAGTAACCGCAGCTACTCGTCTACCAACTAGAGCATGATCAATATGTTGATGCCCAATCTATATTTGAATCAACATAGGTTGTTAGCATATTAATGTATTTGATTGTTCGATAAAGCATTGTTTTTGTTAGGCAGAAGCCGCCCTAGTCAGTAATTATGAGGGTTGTTTGGAGCCAATGACTTACAGGCAAAGGTCAATAGACTTAGGGAGACGCAATGTAATATTGACCGAAAGGATTACCATTATTGAAATTACGCCATTCTTCTGCACATAGTAGTAAATAATTAAAGGAAAGGCAAGATTGTTGTAGGGTTACGGTATTGGATATATGCCTCGCTAAAACCTAACTAGAACAGAATGTAAAGCTCAAAATTAGAGCATAATTGACTGAATCGTACTAGTATTTAATGGAGTCAAGCCGATTGTAATTCGCACCTGGAACAGGTGTTAAAATATTAAGAAGCATGTAAAAATTTGGGGAACTATTTCTTTGTAATCCTCTCTAATTAACAAATTGTTTGTAAAAAAAATTATGGTCGTATGTGTTTATGAGCATTGTTGATATTACATAATATAGATGGGAACCAATTCAAAATCGATTGTAAGAAAGCATTGTCCATCACGAAAATAATTGCAGTGGATGTTTGTTAGTTTTCAACTGTTTTGACCATTGTTATTGCAACATGTAGGTTCTGCTAACAACAACCAAGTAATATCCTTAATAGCTTTCATAATATTCTTTATCTGGTAGATTGACACCAAAACAAGACCTTGAAATGAGGTGCTAAAATGAAGCCATGTTTGCGAGGCTTGTGTTGCCACTGATCACAGAAATTGAATCAATAGATCTAATGAGCCCAATGAATGCCAATTAAACAGTCCTTGGATCTCCTAATTTTACATGCTGCGTTTTATACTAATCCTTGCAAATCTGGGAATCATTGAAGCGGACTGCAGAAACGAAATGGCTCATTCACTTGAGCGGTATCGTCATATGCAAAATATAATAATGCATTTGAGATAAATATGTTGGTTCGGAAGTAGTATATTTATTGCGATCTTACTTATTTTCCCCGTATTTGGGTCCCAGTGAAATGTTGTGTACTTCAATGCACCTACCCCTCCTTTCACTGATACAGCCATTCACTTGTTACGAGGGTCTAATTGTTAGTAATTAGAGATTCTTGCTAAGGAATGGTTTCACCGGGCATATTTTGTCCGCAAGTATTTGGTGAATGTGTTAAAGATTTTCATTATTCAATTTATTAGATTAGCAAACAAGCAGCCACGTGATCTGTTATTGCCGTCCGAAAAAAATCAACAAATATGTGCTTAGGCTGATAGTCACTGAATTCACCAACTTTAAACGTGACAACGATGATGTTGTACTGCCGACTAAAATTATGCGGTAAGAGCTCAAAGTTAGATGTCGCTGCTGTGACAATTAAGCCAATAAATGCGAAATAAAATATGCTTGCAACCACAATTGTACCTCATAAGCCAATATCTCATATTATAAGTCGCTTATGCTTGCGTTATTCTCCTTAAGCAGCCACTGCAATACGACTGCTGCTATTTTGGACTGGAGGCTCAGAGCCCATATGATATCATGTTATATAATTATCATGCTTGATACTTGTTTATTGTATAGACGTTGTGAATATAATTAAGATACACAAATATATGTGAATGCACATGTTCCTGTGACTGAAAATTGGTTTTATTGATTACAGCATTGAAGCATTGAGTGCAATGCTCTATCAAACAGTATGTCACCTATATCATATGTTTATGCAAACTAGTCTGACGAGACAAAGGGGGGAGGATATAATTGGCACACTTGAGCACACCATCTACCCGATGACGATACTGACATTAAAGTTGCTTTCAATATGATGCATGAATGGACAGATCACATGTCTAGCAAGATATCATCAAGGTCTACTGTTGATAATAGTATATAATGTCTGATATTACTTAATGCGCGCTACGGTGGAATGGTTAACCTTGATTTTAACACCAACTGCAATTATTCCCGGGGCTGTTATACAGCCAGGTATTGACTGCAGTATCACGAACGCGGTGGTCAAAAAATCAATCAGTCAATGCAATGGCATTGGCAACCTAACGTATATCTTTAATAATTATGTGCCAATATGACAAGATGGCGCTCTGGTGCTGCTCCGACGACCGTACGACTGCAACAGATTGTAGAGAAAACGCATATAATATATATCGGCTATGCAAGTCGGATTAATAATGTGCCAAGACATGATTATATTTTAGCAATTCTGGTGATCTCATTACAATATTGGTGAAATATGGATGCTTGCCAGATACCAAACTGCGACTCAATTACGACGGCTGTTTTCCTAATGATCATCGTTGATATGTGGTACATTTCGAGGGCATAGACAGAAAGCGTTTGTCGCTACTTTAAGGTTTTCAATCAGATAAATTGTACAAAAGAGACCAGAGTGATAGGTAAGTTTTTCCTGTTTCCTTGTGGTGCAGACAACTAACGCCCCTGAGACAAGCAGAAAACCATCCAGTTGCGATTGGTATCTATTCTAACAAAAACACAATCGTTATAGGGGTGGCAAAGGAAGCAGATATAATTGGTAGATTAGCTGTACTAGTAATGATAATTGCATCGTCAACCTAAGTGTCTTTTTTTAACAAATCTATTGGACCTTGACTTGCACTCAGCTGAGTGATCAATAGTTTTCCAATTGAAAATAAATCCGGGTTCGCAAGCAATGAGCCTTTCACAAAGGCAAGTATAGATATACATGCTACCCGGTAGCTCCTACATTATATGCTGTTGCTGGTGAAGGAGCATGTGTTATTTCTCCAAATATAGTTACAAAATGATTATGATATTAAGAAATAGCTCTTGTGTCATTCGGTCGAAGCATCTTGGGTGACAAAATGATTAGCAAATAATGATATATCGTAGTACCGTTATGTATGTGGATTATATATAAAGATTAACATTATATATATATATATATATATATATATATATATATATATATATCTATATATATATATATATATCTCAACATATATATATATATATCTCAACATCATATATATATATACATGTATATATATATATATAGATATATATATATATATACATATATATATATATATATATATATATATATATATATATATATATATATATATATATATATATATATATATATATATATATATATATATAGATTCTTTTTACAATATAAAACTCCATGCATTATTTTTTTCATTTATGAATTGATACAATAGTGTCTTTTTAATATGAGCATAAACGCTCATATGCAAATCAAATTGAGAGATTCTGTCATGTATTGAACATTAAATGGCAAAGCTTGAGCCAGTACGGTTCCACTTTTTTTAAAACGATGAAATGAGTCAACTTGAGATGCCATCTATCATCTCAACTCTTTAAACAGACAGTTTTTGTGAAAGCTGCATTAAACTTGATATACTGCATTAAACTTCCAATCTAAAGAACGTAGCTTGAAACTGGAACTGTTGATTGTTGCTGATATAATGAAATAATGATTTAATACCTTGTATCTCTTAACCTTTCGATAGAAACTAATCAACATAGTTATTTTCTCGTTTTGCTCTCATCTATTTCATTCAGAGATCGAGGCCTAAAAAAGCTTGCTCACATTACTTCTTTCCTGACACCTATCCGTCATCGCGTCTTGTGGGGTCCCGGTCACCCTACCCTGTACCCCAAAATCGCTCAGCCACCTCACACCCTCACGGGGTTGTGATCCTGTGAACCAACCGATTGATAGATACGATTGTAATCAAATTATGACCGATTGACACTGTCCTTGTGTTTTCTTTATGAATGTTAGCGCTCTGATACCAGCACCGGTTTACATGAGAAACATTAATAATGTATTAGTATGACACTAATGTCAGGACTGAAAACCACGGCTGATGTTTATGGAGTTTCCATGAATCCCGTCTGCAAAGCGATGAAAGTGCATGTTTGATCGGACTAGCCATGATAATTGCATAGTGTAAATGTTCCAGGATAATCCATGGCCAAAACTATCTTTAATTATAGAATATTAATTTCAACTGTCTGCATTTATTGAGCATTTTACCCAGTAGCCTTGAATAGAATAGCAAAACACTTTCTACTCTGTCCAATGTTTGTAAAGCCTATTTTCAGCTCTCATTTTTCCATGAAAAGATTTAACGTGGAGAGCTTTACACAACATTATTGGTGAACTTAATTGTATTACAATAATCAATTTGGTTTAATGCCATAGGATATCAATCATCCCCTTTCTGTAAATTAACGTAGTCAGTCTCAAGGCAAATATAAACTTTATGTGCATACCATGAACGCATGTCTTTGCCACGGAATACATTCGCATGGTGACCAATGCACTATATAAGCAAATCAATCTATGTAACGGGAAAGCCATTTCGACATGCCTGTCTAAAACGAACAGACGTTGGATAGAGATGTGCAATGTAAGGGTTCAGAAACAACAACAGCTTCCGCTGCAACATAAGCTGCAAATGACACAAGAGCTTTAGCTATTAATCAACATATCAGGTTATGTAATTTTGTACAACCCTAACACCAGACTAAAAGACAGCAATTATAAATACTTTCAGCGTCACGACCCTGCATGCCGCTTCTTTCTCCTTTCATTGAAACTGTTGTAAATTACCCCGGGTTTGAATGGAACAGCCAACAATTTCAACATCAACAACCTACCTGGCATACCATACCAACGTATGGCTGATCGATAATGCATGAGTGCTACATGATGAGTGCTGCGAGCGTTCTCGGATCATTGAGTAAGTGTATGAATTATAATGCACTATATATAATTTAACGGGATGTGGCTATGACATTGTCGTATCTAAACGTTATTTATAAACACGATGAATCTTCTTACGTCGTTTGTGTAAAACCCATTCTGTGGCACTCCTATTGACTGTGAACCGGCGATCTAGAGCCATTTTGACACGACTGGTGAAGACGTGTATGTTAGCTATAATTTCAATCGGTCTGATTGTCCAACTCACTTCCGGGAGAACACAGCCTTAATGTCTACCCTATTTCTGGGAAAATACAGCCTGATTGTCCTCCCATGTCTGGGGTAATGCAACTATACTTTTTGCTTTCTTGTTGACTCATATTTCCATAAGCCACTGTAACTGTAATGGCAAACAACATGTTATTGGTCATCATTTATGCACAATCGTGCTGACGACAAACTACCAAGAAGCAAGCAAATGCATTTCGCAGACATTAACGTTATCTCTTGTCCCATCAATTAGGATGACTACCGTTTCCACGCTTGCAGGTAACCATATTTGTGAGGATAGGCAAAGCTCAACGGATTTGTAGGATGGCTCATCTAATTCGGCCCGGGATATAAAACCACATATTACCCGACAATATAGGGGGCATTAATCACATTACATCAAACTTAAGTGGTCATATCATACCATCAGAGAACCAGCGCTAGATGCACATTGCAGAACACTTTCGTATTGATTTAGCAATATACAACACAGCTACTGATCGGCGCATTCATAGCATGGCAGCAGCGCGCATCTTTTATACTTATCATTAACAAAGGAAACAAAGTTGTTATGCGCCAAATCAAACTTTCGATAACATGAAGGTTAATACAAATAAACAAGGTTCACTGAATACAATTTTCGGGCCGTAGTTCACAAATAGTACTTTGGTAAAAGTGCATTGGCTCCTGAAAATGGTCGTTACTTCTCCATACGCCATTAACAATTGCTCATGATACTCATCTTCAGATGAAGTATGCCGAGCTCAGTAGGTGATAAGATACGACAGAGGCATTTTCATAAAAGCGATGTCGATTCAATCATTGCTAGGGCCACGTAAAACACATGCTAAGTGTTCTGACCTTTACACAGTTTAGGTTGGCCTTCGCGTGATGGATATCCTGGGTATCTCGTGTCGCTATCAACAAAGAATTTAACGCACTGCTATAACGTATTTTGATCATCACACGGCTCATAATACCGCGCAGCTACTGTCCTTTAGGTGCCCAATCAGTATTTGAAGAATTATCACTGATTGAGCTGTAGTTGCACAACTATTGCGAACGGCTAGCTCTGCACGTGATAATGAACGTTCTAGGAGGCCAACAACGATGTGTACGATTACAGAACAATATCGACATTGATAAATGTTTGCATCTGAGCGTCAGTCATTCTTAGAAATAGACTTTTAGAAGAGGCAATTTCCTGAATATATTATCTGGAATCGATGATAATATCTGAAAGTGATTTTCTTCCCTGTCCTGGTCATAACATAATATAGCGTAGTACAGCCGGCAATATGATGTCAACTCAAAAGCTCCAAGAGACAATAAATTACATGTTTAAATCAATTTGTCAAAATCACATCTGGCAGCAGATCCACTTAAACGGTCAATTCACTGCAATGTACGATTTGTAAGACGATTTGCTGAACCAATGAACGTTTTCCAACGACACAAAAAAATACTAAAGCACATCTCCGATCGTGATGCTCCAGGTATCTAATAAATAGAGCAGTTACAAAAACCAGTTCCGTTGGCTTGCCTTTGGCTTCGAAATAGCTCGGTAAGCTAATTGACAACAAGAAACCATCGTTCTGCGGCTTAAGTGTTTCTTAGGTTTGATTCCCAGCATCATGTTCTTCATATAAACACTGTACTGTTACTTTCAGTCACAATCATAGTGGTCATTTGTATTAGAAACTACATTTGACAACATTACAACTGTGGATTTGCTGATGATTGTAATCACGGTTAGAGGATGAATATTTTCAGCCATTTAAAATAATTTAGCCGTAAATAGTCCTTCTGTTTCTCGGTAACCTTTCTCTGACTTAGTGTCTTAGAGTCCCGATGCATGTTGATGATCGGCCAGAGAATAAAAATAAAAAACCACCTCAGAAAAAAGTCTAAAACTTCAACGAATTTCGGGATAGGGTCCCTCCGTGGGTTTGACGATACTACATGCGACGATTGCGTCTAGGAAGCTTCCTTGTGGCAAGGTCTTTAGTTTGATTAATTGGAACAAATCAATGATTATTATCGACTCTCTATGTGTATACATATATATTATTTATGTATATATATATATATATATATATATATATATATATATATATATATATATATACATGTATACATATATATATGTATATATATATATGTATATATATATATATGCATATATATATATATATATATATATATATATATATATATATATATAAATATATGTATATATACGTATATGTATATATACGTATCTGTATATATATATATGTATATATATGCAACATATGTATTGTTGATTGAAAGGCAAAGGGGCAATCGCAGACATCAGTAGCATCGATATGATATGCGGGTGCCGTAAATAACCTCCATTTGACGACATATTACGCACGTTGGGTTCCATAAATAGTGTTACATACAGCTACTTTGACACCAATTTCAAATATCTGTGCACCGGTGGGTAAGTTAGGCGTAATAGTGTTTGCTTTGATCATGGTATAACTACACGCTAGTGTTATTTGTCTGAGGCATTAATATCTTTCTTTAGCAAGTGTCCATGACTTACGTGATTTATTAGGTGATTGGAATGTAAGGCTATATTAGGCTGTTTCGGGTTTTCTTGATTTTGATTCTCACCATACTCAATTGAACATGACATACTAACCCACCTATTCTTCGGATGAGGTTACAACCAATTGCGGTCGTATGATGTTTTATTTTATGCTGTGTTATTTGCTACATGTGATAACCATACATATGCGATACAATACATTTATGTAAAGATCAACTGTAAAAAAAACACAGGTTGAATATCGTAAGTAGCAATGTTTTTCACGGAGACTGAACTAATCAATCTCTTCAGAGAGCCAAGATGAAAGGTGTATCTTATTCATCAAAGTGCGAAATATTTAACTATATCATCACGGAGTGCAACGATCATTTCATTTCCAATGGAAGTCATTGCAGCACACAATGTAATTATACCGCTGTTAGTAATGCCACTTCTGAACTGATATTATGTATTCCCGTTGCAATCAATCCAGTAATTACCACGTCAGAACGAACCATCTGGAGCCTGAAACATGACCGAACACTTACTTAGTACTTCTATTCGGACATATGATCCATACATAAAACGGTTTCTGTAAAATGTAATGACAATCAATTGAATAGTTGTGTTTTGCTCCGCTGTATAAAAATATTTGTTGCTGAAGCATAAAGACTACACATTATTGGTGCGGCTACCCACATTGCCAGTAGTAGTGTGAGTATTGATTAAATCCAGTAAACCATGCGTTGATGACTGTTGATTTACCATGAACAATATCCGCATTAGTTTTGTTAAACATTTACTGTTACTGAGTAACATAAAAATCCAAAATAGTTCTACTTTTACAGCAACCAATTCTTTCAGTGTATCGTTCTTTTATAGAAAGGTTGGTGTAGGTTTCTCATCTGTGATATGATGAATTGTCACATATATCCAAAAGATTTGTTGCATTGCAACGGTTTGATTTGTATCTGGCAACATATACCCAGTGACTGAAATTAAACTTTTAACTAAACTATTTATATTTATACATAATGGCCGTTAGTAGAAAATATAGAAAATTAGTGTTGACACTTGGATCATGTTTGTAACGGATATTGTCTTGGTGTTGCATACGTAATGGTTCATAAAGGAGAAAATGTGCAAAGAAATTATCGCCCACTTTTGCTGAATGGCGGGTTATAATATCCAACAGCCATAATTGAATCTGGGCGCCAACAAGCAAGAAGGACCCCTAATCATACTTGCCATCGAAACCGTCAATTGATTTCCTAATTCATGATCATTAATGGTTGATTTCATCATTATAGACGGGCCCTTTCTGGATTGACACGACTTCTGTGAGGCAATGAGACCGGAAAAGTGCCTTCTATCACGTAACAAGGGCTAAAACCATTCACTACAATTCATTCTCGTGATGATAATACTTCTTATTGAGTGGACTGGTGAAGGAAGTACGTCACATCACTCAAGTTGCCTACAGGCACTCAATGCCGTTTCTTTTGATTGGTACCAAACACCTTTTCAATTTTCCCTGTATTGACTTTGCTTTAGAAAACATAAATACCAACGAAGCAATGAATAATGCAAATGAGTCGCTTAGCTGATCAGATTGCGATGTGGTCGTAGAGAGTACGCACTATCGCCTCTGGTATGATTTGGAATGGATTTTTCTATTTATCCATTAGTTAGAAAAACGAGCTGTATCGGCGACGGTAATCACGTCCGAGAGTTAAATTTTCAGTTTGACCGCTAATGTGTGCTCGGCTTTATTGATGGTCGAACGAATAAATCATACACATTTTTTCAAACACATTGATCTATTTTGTTACCACGCACGTTAACGCCACTATGTGAGTGAATGCAATCACATTTGAATGGGTAATATGCGCAATTATTCAAATGTTTGTTAAAATGGTGAACATGAGAAGGATTATCGTAGCTGACTAGAAAGCCCTCCGCGGATTGCAACCGCTTAGAATGGTATCAATAAGAACACATGACGCATCCGTATCTAAATCATTCTAGCTTCGTGAAATTTAACTTGATTTTAGTGATCGCTGCTATCAATATACACATGTCCTTCAATTGTACTGTAACTTAAATATTCCGTTAATCAAGTATTCTCTTTAAACGGGTGGTACTTTAGGGGCGGCTTCTCAACACAACGTAGATGTTGTGAGATTAAACATATCACGAATATGAAATAAAACAACTCCTCCAATGATTAAACGCCATTTTCTTAGATTAGTTCCGAGAGTAACATAGCTCCGTGTTCAGTGAATCTGCTTCTTCTCAGATGATCGTGAGGCGACGGTGGTGATCATCAATGGGAACTTTGCAGAGCATGAATCAACGGTTGTTTTCACAATTAGGCCACAACGAAAAACGATAGACATAATTTAAAAATTAAATCGGGTACATAATGTTACAGCTGCGCATAATTAATAAGGTAAATTTTGAACAGAGGAGAACAACCCATTTCACACATACAAACGCTTAAATAATCGGTCATTATGATTTGCATGTCGTGCTGCATGCGCTTTGCATATATTTCAATCATAATAAAATAATGTTTTCATTCTAGACAGTATGCACAAACTGATAGACATACTAATTTCTAAAGTCGTTGTAACTGGAAGAGTACTGTAAAAGAGATGTAAATGTCATCAAAAGCTAATTGCATTTACATTGGTCATATATATATATTTACTGCCTACATATCCCTAATCGGGAATCTTTTAAATCAACAAGGTCAGCAAAACCAACAATATGATCTTACCCAAATCTATTTTACATTTACTCATACGCAAAAATATGCGGATGATGCACAAACCTAATTAGTAGAATGTATCCGACAGATAAGATCATGGATGGCAAACAATTTTCTAAAACTAAATGAGGATCAAACTGAAATGCTATTTTTCGCATCTAGGTACAAATGCCAGCCGTCGTTTGGTCCAGTTAATATTGGGTATATGATTGTATCTGCATCAGAAACAGACAGAAATCTTGGTGTTCTGATGGACTCAACTCAATCTCTCTT
>CM067350.1:54824456-55024456 GCA_034190875.2 Urechis unicinctus | reverse complement strand
ATTGTATCGTCTGTTTAAGTCCGTTTATATAGGACGAGCCAATTTGATTATCAGCCAACTGTATTAACTAAGTGATCGTCGCAATTGATATTTACACGATGTTGTAATTAACACAACTATAAAAACCTTCAGTGTTTAACAGCCACATTGCATCACCCTAATATTGAATGCAGCAAAATATCAGATATATGCAATTATTAGCCCATTATTCCAGGTTAAGCAGGGAAGGGGTAATCCAATGATGGCGTAATGTAAACATTAATCACACCAGTTTGTTATAATAGAAGCTTGAATTGATCTATTCTATCTTATGGCTTCAAGACAACAGGCGTGGAATGATGTAAGATTTCGTAATATAACTCAACTGTCAAGTCATTAAGAGCTGTTTTGTTTATGCCATACATTGATTAAGTTAGTAATTGTGACTTTGCTTTTTCAATGGACTACGATGCAATGATTGTTGGTGCCATAACTGTTACGTGGCGGCAGACATAAATGATGGTGATTATCTTCATCGATGTAACAGTCTCATTACCCGCTGCAGACACGCGTGATCGCGTGTGGCATGAAAAGATTGCAGTTGTTGAGGGTAAAACAGTTGTTCCACATATACAACAAAGGGATAATCGTTCAACCAAATCTAAAGAGTCCGTCATGAAATCCACGCGCTTGTGATACCACATAAGAGTCGATTACGCATACATGATATCAATCATCTGTTTGTGTATCAATGAATGAACGTGACAGGACAATAGTTCTTTTCAGAATACAATGACATTGCATCATATAGCATACATGTCAATCTTCACAATCGAACGCTGTGCAGACTTGTTCATACTTAGCTTAATTCAAAAGATGTGCTTACTATCTTTCTCTCCCTCTATCTCTTTTTCTTACCTTTCTCTCTCTTTCTCTCTCTCTCACTCTTTCATTATCGACTAATAATACGTAGGTAACTCTATAAAGCAAAGATACCAATGACGCGAAGGAGTTGTTAAAGAAAATGAATCATAAGTCAGATGTTCAAAATTAAAATTGCACGCATCCAAGTTTCCCTTATCGCAGCTTAGCTGAGGCTAGTGCAGTAAATACTGCAAAATATTGATTCACATTTGCTCCCAATTTTATAACGAATTTTACCTGGGTTTGCGATGTAAAGGCGTATCTTTTAGCAATTATGCCAAAGTTAGCTTGTGCTGAGGAATTCGTTGTTTATGCCATCTATGAAGATCCAAACTCATTATACCACACTCTCGTCCTCAGCTTTAACTGATCGCGAATTCGCAAGGTACGCTATCTGTTTTACTTGCATGGATATTTTGGTCTTACATTTCACAATACCGCAATATCATCATAATCAATATCCAATTTAATCGACCGTTAATGAGAAAATCTTCATTTTCAATGCGGATACCAAGTATAATGAACCAGATTGAGCGAACTTGCATGAGATGTAGAGCACGCCATTTCATCATCCATTCCAAGAAGACCGTGATGCTAAAGGTCTTTAACTCAAAGTAGATATACTTTATAGCCCCACCTACTTAATCGCCAATTTCTATTTCAATCAACCACAATCTTTCCTGGACGCTCATGGTTTTAGGCCTTTGTCATACAACAGTATGATTCACCATGAAGTGATTAGTATGCGATCCTGCAGCTCACTCAGTCGTTATGGATCACTAATTCTACACTCTTACATTTAATGGCAATAAACCCTCATAACAATCACAATTATCGTTAAAGTACAATGATAAAGGCTATTTGCGCTCTCCTTCGCATGTTCTCTTATGAGATCGTTAAATCTAACGCAAACTTATTCAATGCAAGCATTCCGATACCCGCTTTTAGATGCAAGGCCCATTGATTATTGATGAAATCTCTAGTGAGGATCCTAGCGTTTGCGCTTAGACGACACTCATACCGATATTTTGCTCCCCTATCCCATCCTGGCAACTGAACATAATATGTTTACGATCCCTAAATTCAGCCCAATTATAAGTTTGCCTATTGTGCGCTGATGTGATTTATCCGCTATGAATAGAAAATATGAAATACCGTCAACATAAAGCCATTCGAATGAGCTAAATTACCTTTGCATAAAAGCAATTATCATGGAATGCAACGCAGCTGATAACAATGCCGCAGGGCAAATATTTGGGCCATGTTTGCTTGAATAATAGAATACTATGGTTGATATTCAACAGTGAACAGGTAATAAATGGATGTGTCAAGATTTGATCGCTCGGACGCTATTATGTATGGGCGAGCTATATAAGGCAATACAAACAATCTTTAGTGTTAACAAATGCGTACAGTTTTTCTCAAACAATATTTGCGTCAAGTCAAGATCAACCTTTTTGAAAAATCGGATTGAAATTTGAATCCGATGATTTGTCCATTTCACATGGAATATACCATAAATAGCTAGCTAAGAGCGCAACCGCTTGCAGATTGCATTAATTTACGAGTAGAAAGTAGATATGCGTTGATCATAAAATCCACAAAGGAAGACATTTCATAAACAAAATCATTGCATCCTGGCTGCAGAGACCTATTAGCAGCGAGGTAGTACGTAAGTACTGCGAGACACAATCACATCACTTGTCTGTAGGCTTCTGCTTGCACTTAAATATCATAAAGTTTGGGCCAACTTATTGATTCTGCTTATAGGCAACGATAACAACGAGGTGAGCCTTTCACATCGAGATCGATTACGATACTGAATGAGACGCTACCAATTGATTCACTCTCCGGTAACCTGACATCAGTCCACACGAGAATATGCACGAACCGCTCTATACATCTCCTATTCAGCACATCAACAATTCACGGGTTGTGGAATAACAGTCTATTAATTTAAAGCTTTTCATATAGAAGACTTGTTACGGAATACATGCCAAAGATAGTCTAAAACAAGATATTAGACTCCATACCAATGACTCAGACTGCGCCGTACGTAGCTCCTCCGAACGGCCGGGGAGCGAAACTAGAGATCAAGTGAATAACAGATAACTGAGTCCCATTTTGGCTTTATTTATAACCACCGAAGTAGGTGAAAAAGGAGCGGAGATTGGTTGAGAGGATCTGCCTCCCCCTGAATGACATCACACGAAGGGCTCGAGCCCGTCGCCCGATCGTGGTCGAAGAAACCACACTACTAGAATTAAGGGCCGAAACAATACCAATGAGCCACCGGGTCGGGTCTGGTTACATGCCAAGTGGTCATAATTGGAAATAAATCCACAACATTTGTGCCTAAAATGGAAGCAGTTAGCCCGTGATCCATGCTGACCTGTTTTGATAACCAGCAGTCCGGACATCTGATGAATTTCTAGATATAAGCGAACATAACGCTCAGCGAAATGTGATTTGAGTTCCACAAAAGTGAAATACAAATAGGGCAGTACCATTTAATCACAGGTTATTAATCTCCAGGTTATCAAATGTATTGATCCTTTCAAGACAATAATTACCAGAGATAAAACAAACGAGAAGAGAGAAATGAATTGGACCTTCCGATAACAGAGTGTAGTTGAAGTCAACTTGGATTAATTTTCCCAAATGGCATATTGTCGCATCACTGATTATTATTGATTGGGCGTAGCTTTATTTACCATTTCGCTATAGTTAAAAACAGGTTGATGCTGATGCCGCTGTGATGCAGAGTTGGTATCATTCTACATGGGCTCAATGAACCCTATTCAAACTTTGCTTCGAACAAGCGGATTGAGTATCCCGGTGGTTGTGGTGGTGGTTGTGGTGATGGGGATGGTGATGGTTGTGGTAGTGGTGATGGTGGTGGTGGTGTTGGTGGTTGTGGTGGAGGTGGTGGTGGTAGCGGTGGTAGTGGTGGTGATGGGGATGGTGATGATGGTGGTGGTGGTAGTGGTGGTGGTGGTGGTGGTGGCGGTGGTAGTGGCGGTGGTGGTGATGCTGGTGGTGTTAATAGTGCTGGTGGCGGTAGTGCTGGTCGTTGTGGTGGTCCTAGCGGTGATGTTTATTGTTGAGGTTATTGTTGTTGTTGTTGTTGTTGGTGGTGGTGGTGGTGTGATGATTGTGGTGGCAGTGCTGTTGGGCTTGGTGTACTGCTGGTGTTGGTAGCGCTGGTTGTGGTGGTAGTGCTGGTAGTGCTGGTGTGTGGTAGTGCGTGGGTTAGTGCTGGTCGTAGTGTAGTGGTCGTCGTTGTAGTGCTGGTCGTGGTGGTATTGCTGGTCGTCGTGGTAGTGCTGGTCGTGGTGGTATTGCTGGTCGTGGTGGTAGTGCTGGTATTGTTGGTCGTGGTGGTAGTGATGGTCGTGGTGGTAGTGCTGGTCGTCGTGGTAGTGCTGGTCGTTGTGGTGGTCCTAGCAGTGTCGTCGTGGTAGTGCTGGTCCTCGTTATTTCTGGTATTGCTGGTCGTGGGGGTATTGCTGGTCGTGGTGGTATTGCTGGTCGTGGTGGTAGTGCTGGTCGTGGAGGTAGTGCTGGTCCTCGTTATTGCTGGTATTGCTGGTCGTCGTGGGGTATTGTCGTGGTGGTGGTCGTGGTAGTAGTTGCTGGCTGGTCGTGTCGTGGGTGGTAGTGCTGGTCGTGGAGGTAGTGCTGGTCATGGTGGTAGTGCTAATCGTAATTGTAGTGCTGGTCTTGGTGATCCAATTTGTGTTGTTTATGCCATGTGCAGCTATTCACTACATTGACTTTGCTCATTAATCTTTATTTTGCAGAGCGTTATGATATCTCTTATCGGATTGTGATTTATGTTATTTTAGGCGCTACCGCCTCTGTTATGTAATTTTGTTGAAATGGATTTGCCTTTTAAGCATTATTGTACTTATCATGAACTAAGCGGTTATTATCAGGTCTAAAAGTGGTTTTTGGCTGCAGCTAAATCCTTACAGGCAGCTATTTGATTTTATTGAATGTCGTGAGAATAAATCAGTCGCATTGTGTCATTCGCATATCATCAGTCACACAAATCAGTGAAAATCGAGTGAAAATCACATCATAACATTGCTGTCGCCCAACCGTTGAAGCCATTGTCGACGTGATTTTAATCCCATATTAGTGTTAAATGAAGTTGCGTCATTTAGAATCTAGACACTAAGTCATAAAAGCCCCACCGTAAGTGGACTGTTCATTAATTAATCGAGAAAATAAATTGCCAATTGCCAAATTATAGCTATGTTTCGTAGACGTACAATGTATACATATTTCCTTTTCAGCTTATTGGGGAGGAACATCCCTGTAACATAAGTTAATTTTATTTATGATATCATAACAAAAATATTTTATTATCCCATGTAATAATCAGTCTTAGGGGAAACAAACTTCCCTGTAACATAAGTTCATATCATTTGTGATTTCCTTACACAATTTGTTTTTTACACAATGTAACAATCCCACAAACTGATTGACAAGTCCACTTACAGTTTATGAGATGCGGTTAGATTCACAGCGGTAATCGCTAATCGTCACGATGGTGGACGTTACACCAGAGTAGATGTGGATGATGTGGACTAAGACAAATCGAGAGAGGCTTGTATCGTTAGCGTGGGGCGCCAGGCTAAGTCCGGTTTAATAGGGCGAACCAATTTGATTATCAGCAAACTTAATTAACCAAGTAGTCGTCAAAATTAATATTTACATGCGGTTGGCATTAACTCAACGCCCTCACCATGCAATCCTTGTAAAAATAGGCCGATCGATGATTGCCAACCTGGGTGCTTAGCCAAGTTATTAGGTACGGCACGCAGCAACCAATATTTAATTTCACCAATTGAAGGTGTGCCAATTAACCTATTATCAGCATGGACGTGAATGTTCAATACTTTAACGGTGCAACCCTATCCAGTGTTATGTTGTGCGCTCCAGCGACATTTCTTATGTCATTCACAGCTACATTGTAGGAGGACATCGCTGTCTTGGCATATAATCTCCAATACCAAAATGAACCAGGTCTGCAAACAGTATCGAATTCCATCGAACCCTGCGTCATCATAGCGTCCATAGCGAATCCATGCAGAGCACATCCGTTCATCGAAGGGCTCGCAAAAAACATTTCTATGAAAACCGCCTGTGTTGAACAGCCACATTACATCACTTTAATATTGACTACGGCAAAACATTTAAGATATTGTCTATCATTGGCCTGGAATCTCAGGCCATGCAGGGCTACAGCTAATACCATGATGGCGTGAGTAATGTGGACATTAATCAGACCAATCATGATGATATAAACTAAAATCGATTTATTCTGGCTGACGGCAGGTGCGGAATGATGCAAGAGGTCGTAATACAACTCAAATTCAAGTCATTGAGAGGCTGTTTTGCAAAGATGCAACTCAGGATTATGCGAATCTGATCATGATGTTTCAGTTGAAGACGTACTGGCAGATGTGGTGATCATTAAGGCCTGTAAGGCCGACGATAATGACAAATTTAATTCGGACTACATTATTAATGTCACTCGTTATTGATTATTCATTTATCTTTGCTGGTTAATTCTATGACTGTGCATTAATGTGCCCCTGTTGAAATAGCTAGATCGGTGGTTGTTCCAATATTGAAAGACGAAAACAAATCTGCCAGTGAAAGCAATAACTATTGATAGATTGCGCAAGTAGTGTTGTGGGCCAGGTTTTAGATAACGTTATTTTGGCAAAGTATTCTAATAGCCTTAGCACCAGTCATCTCCAGTTAGGTTTTACACAATACCAATCCACTACTCAGTGTACTTATTTGGTGCTAGACGCATCGTGGGCATTCGACAGGGTAAATTATGTTATATTGTTTCAATCATTTACACGAAGAAATTTGTGTCCTACTATTGTAAAGTTGCTCCTACATATGTATTTTAATCAATCGTTGGTGATTCAATGGGGATCGGGTGTGTCTGGTGCATTCCATATGCAATAAAGGGATAATCTTTCCACCAAATCTAAATAGCAGGTGATGAAATCTTCGCGCTTGTAATACCACAAAAGAGTCGATTATGCATACATAATATTGATCTTCTGGTTTAGTACCAATAACTCACATGCTATCTATAGGTCCTCACATGTAAACCATATCAAGGTGTCTTTAATTGAGTCTGTCATACTCACACGAAAGATATTCATTGACAGTATTGCTTTGCTTGGAAATGCTTGGTAGCTGATTGATTCTGATTTGACTTTTTACTTTGACTTTGTGACCCGTAGGTTCTCGAAAGTTTTCACTTTTGAAAGAATTCCCCATCAGGGATATCCTTCGCTGAATGACAGTTTTCTCTGTTGCCTGCTGCTTTCTCTGACAAATCGACAGAAATTCCTTCACAAGAGTAGTAAGGAAGCATTGTCATTGCTATATATTTAGAGATAATTCGTTACCTTCATCAAACACAAAGCTCAAAGTTATATATTTTTCAGCGGCATTATTAAAGATGCAACCGTCAATAAAAAGGCTTTAATCAATCGCAAACTAACACGATAAATATCGTCATGGAAAAAAACATTGACACGATCCGGGGATAACTCTTCCCTATTGAGCCTAGTATTGTATGGAATCATCTGAGTGCTAGCTGATAGGTTATTTGAACACCGTCGGTATAATACTGGTTCATCCATGTCAATATGATATACCAACAATTAAGTTGTTGTCCAATGCTTCGAATGCTTTAGCCAAATGTGCATAGTTCAAAGGTAGCATGTAAAACAAATATCTCAAGAGCTTTCGCGTAAGTAACAAATAAGTGTAATCAGGAAAACTACCGGAAATTATATTTGATTTCCATACGGACCATTTGTCGAGAATTAAAACGAATTATATCATATTCTGCGACCTAATTTCGCTACTACTATGCCTGATGCTCAAGAGAAAAATCCCGTCTTCGCCAAGAAAATAATTTAGGTTACAAATAAGCTCCGACGCCTAATTCCATATGCATATCAGGATGACATGCCGTTATGAAAGGCTAAATTGTGCGTATGCGTGTGTGTGTGTCTGTGTGTTTTCAGCATACATTAATGCGCTCAGTTACTATGGATACTCCTTCAAAACTGTTAAATTCAATGGCAATAAACCCTCACAGCAATCACAATTATCTTTAAAGTACGATCATAAAGCCAATTTGCGCTCTCATTCGCCTGTGCTTTTATCTTAAATCTAATGCAAACTTATTCAATGCAAACAGTCCAATAACCCGCTTTTAGATGTAAAGCCTATTCATTATCGATGAAATCTCTAGTGAGGATTGTAGCGTTTATGTGCATTTATCCGCTATGTATAGAAGATATGAAATACCGTCGATGGAGCTAAATTACCTGTGCATAAAAGCAATTATCATGGAATGCAACGCAGCTGAAAACAATGCCGCAGGGAAAATATTTGGGCCAAATTTGCTTTAATAATAGAATACCATGGTTGACATTCAACAGTGAACTGGTAATAAATGGATGTGTAAAGATTTGATCGCACGGACGCTATTATGTATGGGCGAGCAATATAAGGCAATACAAACATTCTTTAGTGTTAACAAATGCGTACAGTTTTTTTCAAACAATATTTGCGTCAAAGAGCGTATCGTGGATGTTCGCCTTTACGAGGAATCTGGTTACCAAATTTGAATTCGAAGATATCTCCTTTTCAGGTGGGAGATGCTCTAAATAGCTGGCCTAGTGCACAACCGGACACAAATTGTATTTATTGTCTAGTAGAAATAAAATATGCATTGACCATAAAATCCACAAAAGAAGACATTTCATAAAAAAATCATTCCATCTTGACTACAAAGACTAATTAGCGGCGAAGTAGTGCGTAAGTACTACGGGGCACAATCGCACAACTTGTCGGTAGGTTTTGCTAGCACTTCAGTACCATACTGTTGGAACAACTTAATGATTCTGCTTATATTCAACGATAAGAAAAAGGTGAGAATTTTGCACTGAGATCGATAAACAGCCCGTTTTTACACTGAATGAGACACTATCAATGGATTCACTGTCCATTAAACTTCTGAACGTGCCCAAAATTACGTCAAATATATTGATCCCCGTTAGACAATAATTGCCAAGGTTACAACAACATGTAGACAGCAATGAAAAGAACCATTCGATAAGAAAGTGGTGTTGAAGTCACCTTGCAGTAATTTACCCAAATGACATATAGTCGCACCACTGATTATTATTGATAGAGTGTAGCTTCAAGTAACGCGTTCTATGTACCGTATCGCTGTAGTTAAACACAGGCTGGTGCTGATGCTGCTCTGATTGCAGAGCTGGTATATCCACATGCTGTCATTCAACATGGGTTCAAAGAACAAGAAAGAAGCCTAATCAAACTTTGATTCGGTTGATCATCCAGCTAATAATGAGCACCGGTTTACTTATTCATCATAAAAGATGACTTCCGACTTTGTCCATCAAGCACCATTCAAACCAAAACCAATAGGGCTCATATAAGGCATTGCGCTTTCAGAAATTGTTATTGTGTAATATGAAAAAATAGCAAAGCAAAAACCATTGCGCTGTAATTAATAGAGCATTTCATCTTGTTGATGTGTATTACGAATTCCCCATGTGTATACAATAGCCAAATACAATGTCCAAGTCGTTGTTAACTCACAACAACTCGTTTGCTTAAGCAGACAAAAGAATGTGGTTAGACGACGGTAATTAGGGACTCTATGAGGCACAAGTTTATCATTCAATAGCATATTCGTGAGCGGCAATAATGGTTACTTCTAATTCACCCATGTATTTACGTATGGGACAGGCATGGCGGAACAAAAATGAATAATCAAACCGACGTCCAAACCTAACCACCAGATAATGGTTAGGTACGCACGAAAAGGTACTCGAGTAATACATGGGCTAACGGGTACTAAAGTTATCACTTTGTTTTGTCTAACATATATGCATAAATCTCGATATTTGCGCTGCAGCTAACCAAGCCAACGAGAAAAGTTGATTGTAAAGTCTGATGGTTTGCATATACTAAGTGAAGTAAGATTAGCGTAAGGGACAGCATTTATGCTTGTGATTCAAAGCTCTTTTGGGTCAAAATAAGCAAAGATTACAATGGCCACCTATGTACCTCTGTTATAAGGCTTACTATCCAGGCGTTCATCAAGACAAACTTGTTCATGCAATCAGCAGTAAACATGAGCTACATGCAATCGCATTATGGAGTAGGCATGGCGGTGATGACGCGGCCTTGTGCTCGGAAATACTGGTGCTATCCCAGCGTGATGTACACTTGAGCATTACTCAATACTAACATGCGTGATGCATCGGTTAAGTATACGTCTGGGGGATTATACAATGAGGAATATCACATCAATCAAATTAATGGTTCCCAACCCACGGCTAATGGGCAGTAATGAAATTCTCCGGAGTTTAATGCAATACGAGTTATTCAATCACACAAGCATTACCCCGTGTCCACCTAGGAGATATTATTACCAACGACAATGGCATTAAAACGTGGATCACTGTCCAGTTTCAAAACCTTTCCTGGGGTCTCTGCATTTGGTGTTTACTTTTTCTCCCACACCCAATTATTCCACATCTGTTTCTTCTTAATCACAATATTAAATTGATTCCGATCTTGTGTCGACTGTATTCGCAAATCAAAACAGTATGTGCTGATTTTTGTGATCTATACATATAGTTGTCTGCAAATACTAACAGGGATCGATATTCAATAAATCCGCGTAATATTCATAATATGTGATTGCTACTCTCGACTGACGACGACGATTAAAGACAGTAGCACAAAGGACACGGACTAACGCGTCGACAAGCTGTCAATGTTGCCATTCTTATCCCGAGCCTCTCACGCTGAACAGACAAGTCACAAATATCAACCGCACTAAAGCGTATTAATATGCCATGATGTCAGATTATGCATAGGTCGCATGAGATTTACGGGCTGTCTACGGGCCAAAGCCCTACGAGTCCGTGCGGGCCCGCAAAGCGTGTCGATGTTTTGAAGATTTGTTGAACATGCACTACTTTCTCCCACGGTCTCCCATCGGGTTTAAGCGCGTAGATTGCCAGTAGGCTTGTGTACGGGTGTTCGTCGGGCCAGCAGGTAGTTTGGGTCCCCTCGACCCCTTAGGGTTTCCCACGGGGCACCTGTGGGCCCGCACGGTCCCCGTACGATTCAATACAGCAATATTTTTGCGCCCTCATATGGAACTATATGGGACTGTTTAGTTAGAGGTCTGGACTTAAATCGATATTTAGGACTTCGCTCATGAATTGTTTATCCAATGGAACAATATAGAGCCCTTGGCTCTAAAAGACATGGTAATTTACCACATGTTACGCGTGTATATTTACATGATTACGTATGTTGTCCGTGTATGAAATAAAGAGTGTTTTATTTAGGGTATTTGGTTTTACTTTTGTCTATGAAATAAGTATTACATACAAATAACCGTCTAAGGATGATTTATTTAATGAAAACAAGTATGGAGTACACAATAAATGTGTTAAAGTAATTCGATAATACTAAGGAATTACAATTACTGAACTGTGGCCACTTAATATATCTAAGAAACTTTAAAGAGTATATGAACAACCTGTGGAATCCCCGCGACAGCAACATCGTGCGAGGGATTATTTCTTACGGGCTTCCATCGTGCCACAGCCTCGTATTGGGTCCGTGGGCACCTGTAGGTCTCACGTGACCATAATGAAATATGCAGGTTTAAATTCTAAAGCGCCTTCTTATACCAACAATTTGATACGATCATAACAATCATTTTGGTGTATACTGAATTTTCATTTGCCTGGTTAAAAGTTGATTCATGAATGTTGCTGAGTGGTGGATTGTCGATGTTTTGCGTAAACTCAGTAATCCTTACTTCTCGACATAATTAAAATATTTCTTAGTAAGTAAGATTTGTCGACATGGCGGCTTGAAGTATGCGATTCATAGCCATTTCACCAAGGCTGATCATCAGCAATCATACTTTAGAGGGCAATGCCTATTTTTTAATGGTTATTTATAACTGTAGCGTTTTTATATGCTATGTATTCGCCAGATAACCGAGCAAGTCCATTGTGCAGCGTACCCTACTCTCAGCCAATCAGAGCTCGAGAAAAAGCTCGGTCTTTTTCCCATATCACCTCAAACGCACAGTTTGCCATGCGATAACTGCAACCGTGTCGATATATCACCGAGAAACAACTTCACTTGAGTTGGTCCCTCACAGAGCATCACTGCTCTAGCATGGCAACACTACGGCGGTTCTTAATATTTACGCACACTTTACAAGTCTTAAAACGAAGGTTTTATCAAGAGTCATTTGCTTGCCAGCCGCTAATCTGGTTGCGTAGCGCTCCTCGGGAAGTCACGGTATTATCCCATCTCCCCGGAATCATGCTGAAGCGCGAAATTGTAACGCCTGCCGAGCCGTGTCTACTGCGCTACAGTGTTGCTAACATCAAACAACAGCGAAGTCGGCGGAGCTCTGATTACCGGAGTTGGGAAATTTCTGCAAGTCTCACACAACAAACTATCGAAGCATAGCATCGAAAAAAAGACAAATCTCCGAGATCTCCTATAGTTGAATCCATCGTGACAGGCAGCTGAGGCCGAATGGAGGATTAAGGGACTACCTCTCTTATTTACAGGTCCCAGACAGATACCTTACATAACTTAGGTTCACGCTAATTATCATTATTAGGAGACAGCGTCGTGCGCTTGATTATCGCGTGTAGGTGCCATCGCGATAAGTATGTTATTGCATGGTCACGCGGATGATATGGGGAAAGACACTCGGACGCTCCGAGTCCGTGTGTTCTTTCAACAAGACACTACTTGAATCTCATAAAGTACAGTAAGTACTGGACCTCACTGAATCCCATTGCAGTATCACCACCATGCTGTGTCGCAATGATAGCGGAATGGACGGAAGACCTATGTAACAACTAATGCTATCCATATATAAATTGCGTTGATTATTGAATGTACCACAATGATCTTATCGGCTCTACTGGACATTCTGCCCTAAATGGAATACCACACCCAGCCCATATTTGCCAGTCGCTGTTGACGATTAGCGCGCCTAGACTTGATGCATTATCTGGGGTATGAAGATCAGAGTCTGCCAGCAAATGGGAAATACGCGTTTAGTTCAAGACATAATTAGAAGAGGTCGCTTGTTAGTCACCCGATGTAGTGGGATTGCTTACAAGACATGCACAAGAGATAATTGATTGTCAGCCAGATAGTTTCAGTGGCTCGCATAATCAGTTGAAGATCAATTATATAACTGGCTATCAATTATTGAAATCCCAGGCCCTCAGTGGTTTGCGCTACCAGATCAGGCTACGACGAATGTCATAATAATCATCGTTCTTATGGCAAGAAGTTGAAGGAATATGTTTCCTTGTTTATCAGACCAACTTTCAGCAATCACTTATACTTTGCACAACACACGACTCATTTGCAGCTGAATCGACAAATATCTATGACCTCTCGGTTCGTTTGCAATTGTCATGTCCTGTTTTATCTGCGGCTTTTCTTTCTTTGGAGTTGGAAATCACGAAATTGATTGTTCACCGTCCAGGGTTGTGTGGATTAACAAGAAATTTGCATTCAGTCGTGGTACCAGAAAACATTCTTTTGCATTCGCTGACGTGCATAGCATGGAATTCAGCACGCTATTTTAGAATACATAATAGGTATGTCCGTTAGTTTTCGTTCTGATCCAACCACTCGAAGTGGCCAACCATATTATGTAATCTTATCTTAAGATAACGGCACTAGCATGATTGTAATATCCTATATTAAGGACGGATTGCCTGTGTCATGCGTGATATTATTATGTATTAGTGCCAAACAGTCGGGATTATACTATGCAGTAATGTAAATACGATGAACAATTCATAATCATAATCCTCAAACACAAACACAATTTCATATATATATATAATATATATATATATATATATATATATATATATATATATATATATATATATATATATATATATATATATATATATATATATGTGTGTGTGTGTGTATGTATATAACTTTTATAGGTGAGGTGAAGGTTACATAATACTAACACGGTCATAATTTCGATATCTAACGCCTCAGATTAATATGACCTGGCATTATCATCAATACAAATAATAATGCGCGTTATGCAAGATATTTCTAGTTCCATTGTCGATGCGGCTATACAAGCTGCAAAGAGGCATGCCCTCAACGAATACGGCAAGAACTTAACGTAAATACTATATGATTCGACAAATATTGCGATAGCGTTACAATCAGTTCCACAATCAAAGTTGCACGGGTTGAACTGTTATCAGCATGGCTGGGGAGGACATCGTGTTCCTGGCATAGAAACATCTTCAAATCCAAAGTATACCAGCTTTCGCAACCATTTCATCGCAATCCTATGTCCATTGCGAAATAATATAGAGCATCGTGGTCCTTCGATAGACTCGTACAAAGATGTACAGGGATGAATAACCACATCACATCACTTTAATATTGACTGCCGCTACAAATATATCAGATATTTGCCGATTATTGACCCAGAATCCCAGACCAGGCTAATCCAATGATGGTCTGAGAAATGTAGATGTATATCAGCCCACTCAACGTAATATAACAGTGACTCGATTCATTCTGGCTAGCGGCTCTCTCACGGGCAACATGCGCGGAAAGATGAGTAAGGCGTCGAAAGGTCAGTTCGGGCTCTTTCGTTTAAAACATCAATTCGTTCACATATTGCTTGCGACAATCCCTTGTCAACAGACAAGATACTGGGTGCTAGCCCACTTGAGTCGTCGAGTTGTTAATGGTGTAACAGTCTTATAACCCGCTGCAGACACGCGTGATAGCGTGTGGCATGGATTGCCCGCAGTTATCAGGTTATACCAAGGGAAGGTAGGTTATGCATTCATCATATTGATCCAATATCACACACTGGCTATTCCGCGGTCCATACAATATCAACCATATCTATGCAGAAACAAATGTAGCCAAATGAATGTCAGGGTTATTATGAAGACAGAATATAGTGACATTGCTGCTTAATATGATTACCTATGCCGCATCATACAGCATACTTAAATGGTCAGTCGCTATGTAGACTTGTTCCTGGTCAGCTGAATGCTCACAGCGCGCTATCTGTTTTCCATTCATACACTTGTACTATTCTCCGTGTATTCTGATGGGACATGCATCTTCCTGTCATTCAGATCTAGTCAGGGTCACGGCAGGGCATTAACAGATGGGATGTGCTGATAATCGTACCCAAGGGAAAGTGACGGTGGATGTTGAGGATTTGCCTCGTGTAAGAAATGATATTGCATTCCATTGTATTTAACAGAGCTACGCATTCTTTCACCTACATTTCCCTAAGGTGCAATATTCAGGAAAAACGATTTCACTAGTTATGATTCTGTACTTAAGGATCACACTTATACCCAAAGACATTTCAATCGAGTCAATCCACGCGTTGCTCCACATACAATCCAGAACCAGCAGCCATCGGCTCCGGTGGAGCTTTTTGACCATTCCAAATCGTTGCAAAATGTGCCAATACGATCTACCATCGAATTGTCCTTCTGAATCTTGAACTGCTCAAGCAAGTGTCAGGTTATCCTTTTCCTCGCCTACCAATGGCATATCTAGGAGAACGACAACACGTTGAGGTTACCATGTCCACTGCACACACCAGTTGTATGCTTGTACCATTTACAGACGCAGCAATTTGTCATTCCGAACAGTTGGCTTCATCCGCAGTTCCATTGGCAGTTTGGCAGTGCATGTCTAGCGCACTTGGATATTATAGCCCGAACAGGCCAAGTATCTCTCGATGATAACGATGTCTCAGAGAGGCTAGGATATGTTTAAAGATAAATTGTAGCTACCCTTCATCAAATAAAATATATAACCGATGCGACTAGAGTATAATATACAGAACTAAATTTATTCAGTTATCATTTCCAACATTTCATAATTACTAATTAATTATTTACTAGATGAAGATGTGATTGTTGTACATACATAGAATTATGATATAATTTGTAGTAACGAGAATTAATGTGCGAAATGATCGACTACGTATCATAAATTATCGGTATCTTTTTTCATCGCAGAATCGATCAACAAGCAGCCCACTTAATCTCAGTAATCTAATTAAGGTGTTAAGCTATCTACTAAGCAGTTCTTCCAACGCTCCACAGTCACAGCCTCAAGTCACCATTTACAACTACAACCGTAGCAATAGCCAGCAGACGATGCTTAAACAAGGCTAGTTAGTGCAAGCTTTGTTAAGCAAGTATAACATTCATGATCAAGCTGCACATACACTCAGTATCATTGTACAGTATCATTTAACATCATGTAGTTATCAACCAAAACTAATCACACCTAATCAATATTTTTCATATGGCATAACGTAATTTAGCACGGTATGCAATTGGGCGAAATCACCATTACTGTATTACTGACTGTATGATATGTTTAATACAGAGAACTTGGTACGTACTCTGAAGGAAAGCAGTTAAGTGTGTGATAACAACTAAGTGACCATATATACAAATGCGGCATACATATATAAATATATATGTAGATATATATATATATATATATATATATATATATATATATATATATATATATGTATATATATATATATATATGTATATATATATATATATATATATATATATATATATATATATATATATATATATATATGCATATATGATTATATATACATGTATATATATATATATATCTATATATACATATATATATAACTTTATATATATACGGTATACAACTACCTGTCTTGAAAACAACATAGTAAGAGTAAGATTGTAATCCAACTTTGCACTGCTTTATGTGATATTGCCACACTGGAGATGCTGTCTCGGTATTCGCTCAATGCATTCGTCTTATCGACGGGCTTGGCGGTGTCGTCCACTTGTTTGTATATATCACCATGTACAATATGTGAGCGGTTGTAACTGGCAGCACTGGGAGACAACTTGCTGTTGTCAGACTGGAAATTCTCCATATCACAGGACACTGCAATTCATTGAATGACTCAAATGTATCTACCGTCAGAAAATGTAACAACACAATAATGGAAGCTTGAGTTACAACTAGGGCTCTACGTACAATGATCGCTCCTCAAGACGTATGTAATGCTGTCCCGGAGAATGTAAGAAGTACCGATGTTACAGGAATCGTCCACTGAAAAGTGCAATTTGTCGCCTTTTCTTCTGAAGCTCTGTGGAAAAGATAAGCGATTCTCAAATATTACCAGTTATTCTATTCAATCTAGTTATTCTTCTATGCATACACTCCCGTGTAGCCTACGGACAGCGATTGCAGCTTTGAGGCTTGTAAAATGGGCACATTTTGTCTCAATACTTACAACGCCTTCGGTAATACCAAATTAAACACTTTCTTCAAAATGATACAACTCGATGGTTTGCCCCTATCATGTATTATCTCGACAAGCGTAACACAAATTAGCATGAGGACTTTTGGCTTGATTGACTTACATAACAGTTTGCTGTTTTTGTATCATCACCCACTCGACTGGCCACCAGGTAGCGTGTTTTCTTGTCACGCCACGTCTTGAGACACCTTAATTCTAGTCCTGGCACACATTCATAAAACGGAATATCGAGTCAAGGTCGAACGCTTAAGTTCAAGTGTTCACAGTGATAGAAATGACGATTAGCACACATGAGTTGCTATCCCTTGAATACTAGTCCTACAGGCAAGGTCAAACAAGAAATAATCGAACAACTGCGAGAGGGGGAAAAATCAATGGCAATCTTACGAAAATTATGCTGTGTCATTAAACTCCACAAAAATAGCCTGATGTCATCTGTCCAAGCACACCAGTGGTAAAACAAACCCTCACGATACCGATATGTAACTGATATGGCAACCATAAAAAGCAGAGGGCATATTCTAAGCTCGTTCATGTCTTCATAATTCAATGCACGCACCTGGTTTTGAGGAGCATGAACTGACGATATCGACGGTGGAAGATGAGTTGCAGCCACTGCGGAAGTAGCTGCTACATACACTGGTTCCAGTCTCTATCCTGTAGCGCCCAGGCATAGGACACGACCGGTGTTCTGCTGATTCAGCTGTAAAATGGATACAACTTGATAAACGATAATAGTAAGCATGCAATAATTCATATGTATGTCACGCAGGCGTGTTATCAGCGGCCACTGACGTATAAGTAGTCTTCTGTTGGATTCCACCATGTCCATGGAAAGGCACGGCTCCGAGTCGTACTCCATATATCGTCCTGTAGAACGTAAACAGCTTGTAACACGATTCGTGACACTGCGTTACGGAGGCGACTGGCTTAAATGCGCTTTATTATCATCGTTAAATTAGCGGTGCTCTGATATATATTGATTGTAATCATATAAACACCTTCTTGAACTTCGACAACGCCGTCCTTCCAACGGGAGAATTTCACACACTGAAATCTGGTTGTACTGAGCAAAACGTCACTGCTTATTAGCGCATTGAATTAGTTCATGAATATATTATTGATCAAGCATGTATCTAATGGGCTAGTTTATTCCGTTATATTGCTCACCAGCCGTGAGAAACAAAAGCTATCACGGTGAAATGTTCCAGCGATGTGTTCAGCGTAAGAACATTATGACATCGGAAGGCCTTGTGGACTTCTCCGATGGCCGACGCATGAGGCTGGTAGAGAACCCGGATGACATCCCCCATGTCGTTCGTGAAGTAGGTATGCATTCCACTGAGGTCCCGCCAATTATTGCGTGTCAGCCAGGCAGGGTAGGTACACGAGGGCTCGGGCCAGCCAAACACATCTGCACACGCATGTCAGCTGTAAGTTAATATCATTCAACTATATTTCTAGATCTAAAATGGTGTGTCTGTGCCAATATCCTTGCTTCAAGACAGTCCCTCTACGTGTATTTCATACATAAATTCCAAGACACATTCGGAGGAGTGTAACGAGCGTGGTTTGGTAGGGGTAATGTCTGATCCATCTGATGATTACATCGCGCAACTATTCCAGTGGTAGCAGTTGGGGCCAGTAAGAGGCAATTTTCGTTTGAGTTGACAAGACCTTGAACTTTGCCTCGATTGCTGATCTTATCGACCACCAGAAACATATCAACCTTCTATACTTGACATGTTCCCTCTACAACAAACAGTGAACTTAACGGGGCATCTCACCTTGAGTGAATTCCATTACCACGGGTCCATCACGTGATGTCCGTAATCCACGGAACGACGCATCGGCCGACATTGATACGTGAACGAGTGTGCCTAGGATTGTGTAATGCTGGAACATTGGAGACAAGCGTTAAGCAGCAAATAAAAAGAAGGTTTGATGCAATCATTGTTTTAGATATTCAAATCAAATCGAAAATTGTGCCAACTTTGGTGAATATTATGAATTACGTTTAACGCGAATGTACTTACAAACCCTCTGTAGGTGTCTTCTTTTGTGTAATAGCCTCGCGAGACAAGACGCGACACGAGATAGTTGTGTTTGTCGTCCGACCAGTCAGCTAAGCAGTCTAATTCCACCTCTGAAGCACATTACAGCAAAGTCCCACCCGCTCATAAACAACACCACAATTAGCCTCATATGAACGTGATCAGGGTTTTTGTAGCGCCAGCATGTAAGAGCAGGTTAAGCCTAGCTATATATTCGCATCTTAGTGTAACGCTGTAAACGGTGATTATGCAAATGTTCACCGAGGAGCAAACCCTATGTCATGCATGCCTTAAGCACGCAACCTGTGCCCGGAAGCGTATAGGCTTTGAGTTCCTGTAGTGAACAGAACGCGTGTTTTATGTAATTCCTACCCCGGTCAATGGTGTAGGCGGCATCCGGGCAATGCTTAAAATGGAACCGATATCTGGATTGTGCAGCACAGGGTTTGGCTTCGGATGAAGGGCTTCTACACACTCCTCCCGAGTTATTATTATAAGTGAAGTGGTAGGCACCGTGAAATGGACAGGGTACTGGTCGCGCTGGCTCTGTCCCAACCACACAAATCATAATATATATATATATATATATATATATATATATATATATATATATATATATATATATATATATATATATATATATATATATATATATATATATATATATATATATATATATATATATGTATATATGTATATATATGGCCGAATTTCATGGATCGTGATTATATGAATGGCCGAATGTGAATCCCATGGCTATTGTAGCATGCAATATGGCAACCACCTCGAATTAATGTATGAACAAGCGTTTCGGGCTGTATACTGGAACAAATGCGGTAGAGACTGGCTTTTCCCACGCAATAACCTGCAACATACGATCGAGTGTGGCGCGTAAAACAATGCAGAATCACTTACACAAATGGAGCGAAGCAAGATTGACAGACATCAGCTATTTGGTATAACACAGAACCACGACCTCTTACTTATGTTAAACTCATCACGTGGCAGAAAATTTCAAAATTTTTCTTTCCTGTTTTAATCATGCGAAATATGATATACCTTGTTCGTTCTCAGATTTGTGTCTACAAACGAATACATGTATCTCACAATCGCTTCCGTGTGCAGAGCGCTAGTTGGATTGCTCTATCAAGAACGTGTGAATACAAGCTTGAGGAATGAAGCTACCGCCTAGACGTGCGTGTGCAATACCTAGCCATATAATAACCGAAAAAGCTCATCGAGTGTCTTCACCCGAGGGCTTAGAGTTAGCTGATCTCAGACGTTCGCGGATTGGACCGTGAGGCCACGTGCCAGGTAGAGATTGACCTCACAATTCGCGTGATTTTCAATGCCCTTTATCACTAAGGACCAGAGCCTGCTGTTCTAACCGAGTTAGTTTAACCCCATAAGCGTATTGGAGTAGCCACATCAGCTTCCAAGCAAATCGAAATTAGCAAAAGGCTATTTTGTATTCAATGAAATGCTTGGTAATAAAATATACCTCTTTAGATCCAAACTTGGAACCGTATATCGAAACCGTGATGCTATTGTAAAGTAGCGCACTAATTCCATCGTGGAATCACACCGCTTCTTAAATGAGATTGCGCACTACAGCTACACCCTTACAACGGGGAATGTATGCCAGCCATTATGTACTGTATGTTAACTGACTGAAACAAGCCGATAATTTCATTTCAGTTGTACAGCACCCCACTGAAAGTATTACATAATTATGAACAGTCCACCAGCAGCAGGTTTCGATCCGGGGACGGAGGGGTGAGGATGGGAGTCGTCATACAATATGACAGTCGCATTATGAAAACATATAATGTAAAAACGTTACATATCAGACAGTGTGTAGGTCAAACTCAGACAAACTACACACAAACAACTAACGATCTTTGCTGAGGCTACAATGGCTGCAAACAATAACCTTAAGTTGTCTACACACTTATACATGCTGTCACCAATCGCATCATTTCACCATTCAGATTAATTGCTCAAATTGGAAACCCCGAATGCCTCCCTTAGAACAACATCATACATCGTTAAAATGTCTTCGAAGCGGCATAGCTATCTACTTGTCATTGGTAATTCATCTGAAGCTTCCTTCGCGTAACGAGACGCTGAAAACAGTCTTCCTCTTTCGAGCGATATCCAGTCTGCCGCTTTTTAGGGGTCGAAGTACGACCATATATTACATGCGACAGTAACGAGCAGTATGCTGCCGTGTTGTCTTCTGCTACAGCCGAACATGCTTACAAAAATGGCTGATGAAGTCCGTCTCTGCAATATATTTGATCATTCTTTTGCTGAAATCATACCTATCCCTGAATACAAAGAAGCTACAACGTTTCAAACTGACGCAAATAGAGCTGTTTTACGGTGATAGAAGCTTACATACGGTATCATTGGTATCCAGGTATGGGCTTACTGCATTGTAGGGCGGTAGTGGAGGTGACGCTGGAACATGTCATCGTTCCAAAAACTACCTCCAGCCTCGAGACTTGTCATGCATTCGTACCGGCAAGTCACATATACCACGACCGATTTGCAAATCAATTCCATGCACCTTTGAACAGGGGTCTAAGCGAAGAAATCGAAATAGACAAAATTCCTGTGGAAATGAGAAAAAAAATATCTGCAGTTCAATTTTTCCTCAGGACCATGTTGCGTTCGCTTTCGGCTTTCCATCATAACTGGCAAGCCATTATTTGCCGTTCCATTGCACAGACGTCCACAGCAATTTGTCCCTAAGCAGCGACCCGACGGCCTAATAGGGCAAGTCGGTGGCATGAGTGGGCAGCTGAGGATGGAGCAGCGGGACAGCAGACCCCAGCGCTAGGCGTTTAATAAGCCACGAAAGTGGGATCCTCGCGCTGAATTGCCTGTAAGTACTTCTCTCTGTCCATATCGCCGAGATAGCATAGCGGGTATAATGGCACCTCCGACTCATTATTTGCGAAACGCGACACTTGTTGACCCGTCCGATTGTGAGGGAAACACGCCAACTGATTCGATCCTTTATTTGTTTACATTGATTGTTTTAATACAATCGGTTTTTTACGAGCTTCATATTTAGTAGAACGGATGTTTATTTATTACTCTCTTAACCTACAATCATACATAATCGGAATTTTGGTGTGTATGACTGAAGGTTTGACAACATTGACACGTATCACAGCAACACAAAATCGCATTATGTGTCCTACGTATCTGTAGCATGTACTCACTCTCCTGGTACTGCAGTATGTTGTGGTGTCGCTGTACCATCCGGATGCAGGTGAGGCAGCCTATTTCACTGTCGCACAAAAACATTCATACAACCGTAAGACAGCAATCACGCAACGTTTCAACATATTTCGATCCCTTCGACAATAACCGTACTGTTTATGTCGAAGGGATCTAAGCAAAGCTAGGAACGGCCATGGTTTGAACAAATGAGCGGTGCAACATAATCTCTAGCATTCACGGTTAATTATAATCGGTAAGTTATCAATAACTCTAGGGAGGTGATTGCTGTTGAGGCACATAAAATCGATCTGGGTGCAATAAACTTTTCTGTCAGATGCGCACTTTCCCACGTTTGGACAGGGACGTGGACATCACTTATATTCGAAATGTCTTTCATCTGACTAGACCCAATCGTTAGAGAGATAAAATTTGCTGGGTAGATTACGACTGTCTATACAGCACTGTTTCCGCTGATTGTCTCGTCTGGAAGCCAGTACCTCAAGGACATGGTGCCACCTAGCCTTTCCTTCAGTCCTCTGCTCCCCTACTAAATATATTCGCTCGCTCTGTTTATGAACGACCTAAAATATAAGCCATCTTATACTTTCATAAAGCCATATTTTGGAACGATTGGTTGGACTGGGCAATAAACTTCATCAGCCAATCATAGAACCATCATCTGTAAAAACCTATCAGTGGTAATGTGTCCTCGGTTAGCCGAATCGTTGTTTTCCAGCGGTGGCGATCTATTTGTACCCTGCCGGGCTTATTGCATGTGGCGCCATCTGATGTATGGATGACGCATTGTCAGTCTTGTGCTGGGCGCCAAACACGTGCCTTCTCATGCCAGCAGTTTTTGAGCCTTATGGCTGTGGAAAACTGCGTTGCCGGCGGATGTGTTATATTAGCAGTATAATTCTTCGTTATGACGGAGGAAAATACATGTCATTATAACAGACATCGTTAGAAAATGCTCACATGGATCAAAATAACGCCGTGTACGCGGCATACATCATTTGACGTAAGGTTACACGCCCCAAGACATGAAAAGCGCTTTTCCTTTCGAACGACCCTAATCAAACGTTGATTAACAAGACCAGACTTCTGAAAGCGCTGTCGATACGACCGTGAACTACCGCTGATACAAATCTTATGCTACGGGATAACTTGTGGTCGCCATTGTGGAATCATTGTTATACGTTAACTTACTTATAATTCCAACTCGATATTCATGCGGCCTGATATGGCGCGGTCATTTGGGGGTCAAATGATGGCCGAAATCCTATATAAGATATGAGTAGACATTGGCAGTATTGAGAACTGGGTATTTATCTGGTGGGCAGGCCTCTCTGGGGAGTTAAGGTAATTAGGGTCTATTACAGACTTGGGCCCGTCTTGTCCTCATGGCCCACAATGGCGAATGATTACAGGGGCTATTCCATCAGTGTCAATCAATTTCACCATATCAACATAAAGCCATCATTTCTCTGGATGATAACCAAGATCATGTGAGTTCAGCGGACTGGAATCCATTCCAATCTACGCAATCGACTAATAGAAAACAGCCCACGTCTTGTCAACATGCCAGTTAATGTAGAGCAGCACGGTAATGAGCGCAGCAAAGGCCTGCAAGCGCTATCACGTCAGGAGATTAGTTCATACACCCTCAATGACGCACTTGTGTATCAGATACACATCTGCACTTAACAAGCAGCAACAAAAGTACGTCTTGTAGCTGTAAGCTTGGTAATTACTGATATTAGTGTAACAGCACGGGTGTATAACGAACAAGCGTCACTGCCTACCGCGCTGGAGTTGCCCGTGTGAATATGCCGAGCTGTTGCAATGTGTATTCCAGCGTCAAGCTGCAGTACTCTATGCCTCTCTGGTTCGACGCATGAACGTCTAATCAAATATTGTATCATACACTGACTACAGCAAAATAGAGCGATCATACGCACCTGTTCTCAAGAAGGTAAAACTGTCGCTCATTTTCGATGCAAAAGCCTTTCTTTGATATATTTTGATGCGAAATAGTCACCTCTCCCAACACGCTCTGATACCAATGACCTTGGTATTCATATGGGAATTCACAGCCGGTCACTGAAAACGAAAACAACATTAAACGTTACAACCATCTATTGTGCATCATCATGATCATGATCATGAACATCATCTTCATCATAACCACCATGTCCATCGTCATCATCAGCAGCATCCGGTCATTATCATCACAGTTCTTATCATTACATTTGTTGCTTCATCACTATATCGTCATTTTCACTGCCGTTTTCGCCGCTTTCAGTTTACTACTAATTATCATCGTCGTAGTCAATATAGCCTCCATGTTTGCCATCATTATCAATAACAATCATTATATTTGCCGTGCCTGGTACAACTTCTTTATCACTTTGAACAACTGACTCGATGACCCCCCACAGCTATACTTCGTGCCCTCAAATGAATTTGTAATCTGTCCCCTGGGTATTTAATTCCATGAATAAACTCACGGAACGACACAACTCATAGCCCAAATTCAGTTGGCAAATAGATTGCCTGTCAGTCCATCTTATTACATGAAGCTCTCCAAAATGCTGTTATGAATACTGCTAGTGACTATCATTCCTCCCAATGACATGGCCTTCCGCCTAATACAGGAGTAGCAACTAAGACGAATCGTCCAATACCTGTCTCCAAATTGGATTGCAATGCAAATGTAGCGATAAATTCGTTTGATAGGAACACGATATACTGGAGTATGCTATACTCAGTACAGCGTAGGTTTACCTCCTGAGCCGCCCCCGGTCGCGTGGACCTCCGCCAGTCTACGCCAATCTCACCGCGTCTTTGGTCATTGACATTCTATGCCTCACATCGCATTCGTTTGCTATTCTTCGTCCTCGAGTGCATACCTCTGTACAAGCTTGGAAGCTGGTCATATTTCTACGTTTGTTTTCCGCGCAAGCCTGGCTGGCTTCCAACAAGACCTCCCAGGTCTCATTCATGCCTGACTTCTTCGGCGAAACACATGGTGTTTGTTTATTAAATAGTGACTCGGAGATCTCTTGATTGAAAAGTAATAGTTGATAAAAGTTTGTAGCCGAGTGGCTGGTTCGGAACATTCCTATAACGAAGTACCAGTGGATACATTGTGTACACATAATCAAATCATTATTCTTCTCTATCGCTCTCATTCTTAATATTATTTTTCTCCAAATAGTTAAATCCATCCTTTGTTTTTCATGTTAATATCTCATTTTGTAACATAACGTTTCATCACTCTATCGCGAATCAGATACATTTCTGTGGCTGATTCATGAAACATTCATCCTTCACAATTTGATCGTTGTTCAGAGAGACAGATAAAGGAGTCCCGTCCACTGAGTGTCGATGATTGCCGCTTCTCCGGTACACCTATTACAGCGCGTGAAGCAGGTGTTTCTCTGAGTCGAACCTCGTAATCCTGTCCCTCTTCTTTACATCACCACTCACCTGGCCGTTAATCGCTCTGTCAAGTTTCTCCCGTGTGAATATGCGAGGCACTTCAGCGAGCATTGTCTTCAGTTTAATGTCGAGCTGAACAGATTACCCTACCACCCCATAGTGTATGTACGAGGCAGCATTGAGGAAGGAGAGGACGGCAACACACCGACAAGTGTATATCAATCAGAGCACCATATCTGCGCTGCGTTGCCTCTGGATAATGCAGTTATGCATGAAGCTTAACACATTGCCCTCTCCCCTGCGTTTTTGTATCTTTTACAATGGACGTACGCTAGACAAATGCGATCACCTAATGTGAAATTCGTCCCTTCCAGCAGATTACAATACGAACAACATCATCAAGTTGACTTTCTTCAACGGTTATAATGAAGGCATGCGAATCGCGTCGAGGGTATGTTTTTTTCGCGTCGTTCAACACGCGCAATTGACAGAAGCTCAATGTAAATTCGCCTCATGCCGACATAACAGGATTCTAGTCACGTCGCCTTCTCCGCCTTGGCATTCCCTGCCCTTAGCGGCCCGGCTTAGAGGCGATGAGCTAAGAATTCCGTCTTGCCCTCGCTAACCGATCACCCAGCTTCAGCATTTTGACAGCCATTTGTGATATTACTTCCCAAATGAGGCCAGTTTTATGAGCGTCGACAAATGCCTTCGCCTATAGGATTAGGCCACTTGGAAAATTAATCTATGCCTCTGCGGCAGCACCAACAATCCCCACGTTATGGTGAAGCGAGCAATTAGGGGCTAGAGCTCTGGCAAGCTATGGGGCGACTGTGTTGTCAGTGCTGGCGGCCAATTTTGACAAGGCTAAGACGCCTGGCATGGATGATGGAAAATGTGAGGTGTAGGGTGCTACAGCCTGAGAAGTCCGATACTTCATCAATCCATGGCCCGGCTAAGCGCGCCCTGTGATCTGATCCCACTTCCTCTAGCGGACCATGAGCCCGGAGGCAAGGAGCGGGGGCAAAACCTTCCTCCATGTCAACCGTTAGACAGACGGTAAAGCAAGCACTGACAAGCAGATATGATGAAGAGAGTAGTGTCAAGGGATTCTCAGACCTATCTCCTATCTCTATCTCTCTTCGTGCCGGAATCTCAACTGTGATGATAGAGGATATAACCCTTGGGAGCTGTCATCTCGCCTCGGGCATCCCATTTCCCTCCCTTCTCTGCCTCTGCTAGTTCCCGAGCCACATAGCGACCGTCCCTACCGCAATCCCCGGCATCTGCGTAAAACGATCCGCCAACCGAGAGCCATTTGAATACTTAATCTACCGTCATATTATTAACAGCTTATCATTTGTTTAAGAAGAATTTAAGGAATTGCAACTCATGTGAGAAATATGACTAGGTGTACATCAGCAAACGAGGTACATCACGCTAGCTGGGCTCTGCCCTTACAACCAGCAATGCACTAGGCAGTATGCAGTAGAATTGAAATTATTTCGGCACAACATTTTGAAAGTGACTTCGATATAAAAACTATTGATCGTGATATGGCATGACCATCGAACACAAACATAACCGTATTGGGAACAACGGTTCTTTGATGGCGACAGACAGTACTTTAGTGCGCACGTTATATGCCAGAGATCACACGGAGATCGCGAAAGCCTGGCTTTCATGCGGACTGTATACAATGAAAAGGCCAAGAACGGCGTACTCGAGTAGGATTGCCCGAACATTAGATATGCCATTAGCTTAATGGTGAAACGTGAGACTGAGGGTGGAACTGCAGAACCGATGTCCCTTCGAGTCAGCCGCCTTGAATGAGACGGTGAATGTGGGTCCTCTGGCGAGACCAGCGTGAGTGAAGGTCCTCTGGCGAGACCAGTGTGAGTTTGGGTCCTCTGGTGATCTAGTGTGAGGGTCTAAACTAAAGTAGGTGTGGGTCTTGTGTCGAAACTAGTGTGAATGTGGGTCCTCTGTCGAGACTGGTGTGAGTTTGGGATCTCTGTTGAGACTAGTGTGAGTTAGGGTCCGCAGCCGTGACTATTGTTTGTTCTGTCTTCTGTCGTGACTAGTGCGAGTGTAGGTCCTCTGTCGCGACAAGTGTGAGTGTAGGTCCTCTGTCGCGACTAGTGTGAGTGTAGGTCCTCTGTCGCGACTAGTGTGAGTGTAGGTCCTCTGTCGCGACTAGTGTGAGTGTAGCTCCTCTGTCGCGACTAGTGTGAGTCGTCTGTACCTAATTTGAGATTCGGTTCTCTGTCGAGATAAGTCAGAGCGTGGGTTACTCTGTCGAGATAAGTCAGAGCGTAGGTTACTCTGTCGAGATAAGTCAGAGCGTGGGTTACTCTGTCGAGATAAGTCAGAGCGTGGGTTACTCTGTCTAGATAAGTCAGAGCGTGGGTTACTCTGTCGAGATAAGAGTGAATGTTGGTCTTCTTCAATGACAAGGGTTAATGTGAGTCTCTTTTCGTGACAAGTATGTTTATGGGTTTCTTCTCGTGACAAGTGTCTATGTTGGTCTCCTCTCGTGACAAGTGATTATGTTGGTCTCCTCTCGTGACATGTGTCTTTGTTGGTCTTCTCTCGTGACAAGTGTCTATGTTGGTCTCCTCTCTTGACGAGTATCTATGTTGGTCTATTCTCGTGACAAGTGTCTTTGTTGGTCTCCTCTCGTGACAAGTATCTATGTTGGTCTTCTCTCGTGACAAGTGTCTATGTTGGTCTTCTCTCGTGACAAGTATCTAAGTTGGTCTTCTCTCGTGACAAGTAAATATGTTGGTCTCCTCTCTTGACAAGTATCTATGTTGGTCTTCTCTCGTGACAAGTGTCCATGTTGGTTTTCTCTCGTGACAAGTGTCTACGTTGGTCTCCTCTCGTGGCATGTGTCTATGTTTGTCTTCCCTCGTGACAAGTGTCTTTGTCGCTCTCTTCTCGTGACAAGTGTCTATGTTAGTCTCCTCTCGTGACAAGTGACTATGCTGGTCTTCTCTCGCAATAAGGCTGCCGAAACACATATGAATGTGGGTGTTTTGACATGTTTTCTCTCGTGACAAGCGACAATGCTTACAGCCGGACCGACCTCATGGGTGCGATTTATACTTTTGTTCCGCAAATGCGCAATAACTTTAACGAATACACAAATGACTTTTTCGTGTCTACTTTGGGAGACTAGGGGAGAGCTCTAGTGGGTGGCAATAGGCCAGCAGTAGCAGCTGCACTACGGTGTAAATGCAAGCGGTGACGGGTTAAGCATTTGTTAAAGGATATCGGTGACAAATTTATTTGGGGTGCGAAGCAGAAGCATGACAAGTTGAGAATCTGTTAAGGAAGATCGCTGACAGGGTGAGGATTTGGTGGCGGAGAACGTTATGAGTTGAAGAGACAGATTACAGTTATACTGAGGAAGCGTGGGTGTGGTGGGGGCGGAGTAAGTTATGGAAAGGGATGCCTCGCAGAGAATCTGTGTTAGCCAGGGGAATTACATATCTTGCTGATTTCGTTTCCACAACCTGCTTCTGACAGACGCCACATCGTCATTGTCATCTTGTTATGCCACAACATAATGGTGATGATAACAACTGTTCTCGTCGGCCATCCTGCGGTCCTATAGCAAACAAGATTTTATCAAATGTATAGTCGATGTAATACACCCAGGCAGCGTGTACTCATATAAACAGCGTCCTTATAATAATCATCTTCGAATTAATTATTTAAGCGATAAGAAACGATTGATCCCTGATTTGAATTAAATCACAGACACCCATTCAACGAGCGCGTACGCCTGACTCGTGTATATATCTATTATTATACATGTCACTGTCGCTCAGGGAACGCGCTCGTTGAATGAATTGACTTGGGTGCCTGTGTTTTAAATAAACACACGCTATGGTCGCTATTCAAGTTCCGAAAAATATGAGATGCTTTCAAACCCTTCCATCATCGGAAAGCATTGTGTTCATCCGCCATTGTAATGGAGTACGGTACCTAACCCGCTTACAAACTTGGTATCGAATACAATGGTGGGTACGATTAAGGCTTGAGTGACTGTGTGAACGGCGTCGATTCATGAAGTCGCTAACACGGAATATGCAGTGACAGGGGTTTAACTGATGCATAAACCAAGATAGTGGCAGGGCGGTTGCTCTATCGCCTTCACGCGACATCGGCGACCATCCCAGATACACCCCAGTCTGGCTCGTTCAACCAATGTATCACGCGGCGGTTCGTCTTTTCCTGCCCGCGATACAATCCACAGCACAATGTTATCACCTACATAAAACAACTTTACAACTGCTTTGTGTACACACGTCAGCGGTGCCAATGCAAGACGTAGGCGTGACACTGCCTCATCAGGCGCTTAACAGAGATATCAATGTGGCTATTCATCATCTAACGTCGTGTTGATAATTAACTACGCCGCGCTAGTCTGCGTCAGTCCGTGGGAACGCTCACGTCGATATCAAGCTTCATTGTTGATTCCGAACGGGGAAAGATGCCGTCTTAATTGAAAAAGACACCAGGACAATACCGCTGCGGTATTCCTTGAATTGAATCAATTCGTGTTAGTAAGAGGCGGACGCCACGATTAGTCGCGCGATTTGGGTAAGAACGACGCGTCTCACGGGACCGGAACGCTTTTGTTCTGAAGTACATTAGCGGTAATCAGACATAACACGAATCTTACCTGTGGTTATAAGTCCAAGACAAATCAAATAGCAAAGCCAGCAGTGAGTCCAATCGCTGAATTCCTTTAACCTATCCATGGTACGTGTAGGATAAATGCGCGCACCTCCGCCTCAGTAGAAAAAGCAGTAATTGCTATTCCTTTGAGAGCATTTAAGAAGTTATCCGCTTCTCCGAGGCACATGAAGCGTGCTTCTGTAAAGGCAATGAGTTAATCCCTTGAAAGGGTTGCTGAAGCAGATGGATGGGGCCGAACAGTTACTCCCTCTCTGATCATCGCAGCTTCAGCTGCTGGCAAGATAAGCTGAGAGCGCAGGCACTCGGACCAGTTATCGCCATATAAACTGGCGGCAAGATGTGGCCGGGCCAGTTATGAGGGAGTGGTATCCAGTCTAGGTGTTGGGGCCAGTGACAGCGCGATCAGGAGGCCCGCTGATCGATGGCTGATTACGCTCAGCCTCCAGGCTCCTCGTGATAGGAGCTAGGGGCGGAGATCCCTCTAACCCAGCCTCATAAAGCCTACTCGTTAACAGTTGGACTATCCTGGCCCAGCTTCCCATTTCTTTAACAGCCCTTCACAAGGCATAAGGCCAAATTACGAGACCAGACGCGTGTTCCGAGAAGTCGTTACTCTAAGGGGAGTTATTGGTTTTCTCATAGGTAAGTTCATGTGCCCGCCCTATATCATCGAGGGCCACTTGAGTTCCGGTGACCACATTTATCTTAGACGCGGTGCAGCTTATTTAGCCAGTCGCACTGTAGCTTGGTCGATGCTATATTCGGCACTATACACGTGGCCAGTATATGTTATGTCGGGTTACATGTATAGTCAATAGCATGATAAGCTGTTGTTGGCTGGGTTCGCTAACCAAGCTCGATAAATTTATATTTGTGCTATTGCTAGACTCTACTTTTGGTAAAACTCTCAGTTTCCTACTACAATGGATTTATCTGTGGTGCAATAAGGAAATTGACCAACCATTTACATATATTAATGCACACAATGGCGTGACACAGTATCGAAGACAACACGCTTAATTATGCACATACCCACACAGACGCAGAGATATATATGTATATATATATATATATATATATATATATATATATATATATATATATATATATATATATATATATATATATATATATATATATATATATATATATACCATATATTGTTTTATATAAGCATATATAAATGCATAACACATACATGTATATATATAAATATATATAACCAGTATATATTTTTATATAAGCATTTATATATATATATATATATATATATATATATATATATATATATATATATTCATATATGTATACATGCATATATATTTATAGTTTTATGTATATATTATACATATACATGCATATATAAAACAATATACTGGTATATACATATATATATATACACATATATGTATTTCTAAATATATGTACATATGTATATATATACATATATAGACGTACATATATTCATGAATATACGCCTATATGTTTATTTAAATATATATACATACATATGTATATATGATGAATATATGTATAATACATACTTGTCAACGTATATATCTATAAAGATATATATAGATAAATAGATAAATTTATGTATATAAATAAATATATATATAAACATATACACCTATATATTTATATATATCAACATAATGATATAAACATATGCATGCATATCTAAAGCTATTCATATATATATACATGTATATACATTTATCTATATATATATGTATATTTACCTATGTATATGTACATATGTATATCCATATATATATTAACATATATATTTTTATATGTATATACATATATATACATTCATATATAAATGTATACACCCACATATATACATGCGCACGCAAAATTGTGCACATACTAACCTAGACGCACAGCCATATTTATGTGTACATATATATATATATATATATATATAGATATATATATATATATAGATATATATATATATATATATATATATATATATATATATATATATATATATATATATATTTATTTGTATATATATATATATATATATATATATATAATATATATATTTATTTATATATATATATATCTATACATTTATATATAAATTATACATATGTTTATACATATATAAAACAATGTACAGGTATATTTGTACATATATATGTATTTACATATATATATATATATATATATATATATATATATATATATATATAAATATACATATGTGCATATGTAATTATATATACATATATATACATTTATGAATATATGTATATATGTTTATTTAAATATATACATATATTTACTTGTCAAACGTATATATATATGCATATATATAAGTATATGCATTTATATATATGAATAAATATATATGATTAAAACCTATACACATATTTATGTATATAAACTTATAAATATAAAAATTTACATCCATATTTATATCTATATATTAATACATGTATATACATTCATCTATATATATGTATATTTATCTATATATATGTATATATATATGTCTATATATGTATATATACATATAGTTTTATTTATATATACATGTATATTTATCTACACATTTATATATATATATATATATATATATATATATATATATATATATATATATATATATATATATATATATATATATATATATATATATATATATATATAATTATATATATATATGTATATATATATATATATGTATCCATATATATATATATTATAATAGTCTCCTCTATATGTCTCTATATATATCTATATATCTATCTCTGTGTGTATATATATATCTATATATGTGTCTATATATATCCCTCTATCTATATATATAGATTTCTCTATATCTATGATATCTATATATCTCTCTATCTATCTGTCTATATCTCTCTCCCTGTATATTCCTATCTTATCTATATATCTCTCTATTTCTTATCTCTCTCTATCTCTCTCTGTCTCTCTATATATATATCTCTCCCTTATATGTCTATCTCTTACTCTCTCTATATATATCTATATCTGTCTATATATCTATGTGTATATCTCTCTGTATATAGATATCTCTCTACATATATATATCTCTCTCTATCTCCCATCTCTATATATAGATATATAGAGATAGATCTATAGATATATATATATATAGATATATATCTCTATCTATGATATCCTATATATCTCTCTCTAGAGAGAGAGAGAGAGGAGAGAATAGTCTCTGTGATATATCTATCTCTCCCTATATATAGAGAGAGATCTCTCTATAGAGAATATATGTATATCTCTCTATATATATAGATATATCTTTCTCTATATATATATATCTCCTATATCTCTCTCTCTCTCTCTCTCTCTATCTATATCTCTATATATCTCTCTATCTCTCTATATCTCTATATATCTCTATATATATCTATATATATATATATATATATATATATATGAATTCATGTGTGAGTGGGGTGTGCTTTGACATCGGGGAGAACGATGTTACTGTCAATGCGTTATGTTCGAGGCAACATGATGGATTACAGCATTATGATGGCGATGCGTTATGCTCTGTCTATGGAGACTCGTCAAAGTCGTGTACGGCCACAATGCATGTAATTGTCAAATCTTCTAGTGGCAATGTATAAGCTTTTCAGGGTGTACTGAAACGATGCCGCATATAGCGCACAATGAAACCAATGATGATGAGAGATACTAACAAACAGGAACACGCCGTGATATCCAGCGCCTTTCTATTGAAATAGCGACATTTCTTCGTTCACCGAATTGCTGCAACTTTACAGCACATGTAAATATCCTGTCATGTTCAGCTCTATTCTCTTCGTGGTTTGAGTGAAACGCTTTTTATTTATGGTGCATGGTTGCAATGAACGAAGATAGCTCGTATCAAACTGCGCATATGCATGCCAATATCTAAGGTAAAAAACTTAAAGCCTCATAGGCATTATCTGTGCGCACTTGGCTGATAATCTGCGCTTGATGGGAAGAGGGTCGCGTTCTCCAGGATCAGAAGAGGCTTTCCATCTCCAAATCCCCGTGATGTGTCACAATGCCCTGAACTTAGCTTCATCGGAGTACTACATCAGTCCTTTTTGCTTTGTTCTCTGCTGGCGACGACATTAGCGTGACAGATATGGGGAGCATTTCCGCTTCAGCTTTAGTCTGTGGCTCCCCTTTTCCGCTTCAGCTTTAGTCTGTGGCTCCCCTTTTCCGCTTCAGCTTTAGTCTGTGGCTCCACTTTTCTTAATTTGTGAAGGGCATTGGATAGCTTATACCAATTAGATACAGGACCGGGAAGAGCAAAGTCTGTATATAGACAAAAGCGGTTATACAAATGTCATTGAAATAATATATAATTGTAATAATATAAAATAAGTGTGGAAACTAATCGTCTGCCAAGCGAAACGTTTCCACTTCGTGTTTGCGGCAATGCAATTTGATGAGCTCCATTTCCTTTAGGCTCTTTGTGATAAACATCCATTTCAAGCTTAGGCTAGCTCTTTGGATATTTGCCACATCAGCATAAAACGCAACTGCCAATCACAATTCTCCCGAGTCGCTATATACAAACAGAGGCACGAGTAACAATGCACGGACGCTGCATCAACGTTGGAATAACTCTATATTCAAATTATTGGAACGATGGGTAAAAACTTGACAAACATTTTTTTGATCAGTTTGGGATTTGTGATGTAAGTGAACAGAATCACTGAACGAAAATGTTGCATTATAGCGAGGAAAACCGCACCGGGGGCTGATGGAAAAACATAGAACGTCAGCCGTAGTTACGATGAATCTAATACAACCGTAGGGTACTGTGGGGTTATTATTACATTAACATATTGAGAATACAAATTCAAGGCATTGCCCTATAGCGCTACAACTTGGCACGACCTATGGCATAATTGGAAGCTTTTTTTTCAATTTGGTCCCAACATTTCTTGACTATTATCTTTCCAGCACTAAGCAACCGCATACCAAAAAGAAGTAATTATCAAGTAATCACAAAGACGAACTTTTGCTGTCTGGAACACTTCCGGTGCGAACAGTTTGCCACGTAGTTTCTGTAACCATATAATTGTTTTCTTCATATTTCGCACCCAACCACTGGTAACGACTGGTTTACCTCGTGTGTTTCTTCAAATCGCTTGTGAAGCGAAAAATGGTATATTTCATTTTGGTTAAAATACTATACAGCAGGGCTCTAGGGAGCTCGAGCTCCAGGGTCAAAGATTGCCGGCGGACGCGCGATCAAATGACTTCTGGTGGATCCACCATAGCGGTAGTATGATACACGCGCCGACTTGAAAGGTTCAATCAGGTCGTGAGGGCTACATTTTCACGCCTCGCCGCTGAGGCTGTTGAGGCATGATTGTTTGTTTTACCGAGACCAGTGAAGGCGGTTATTAGTGAAGCGATATCACACACTGTAGCACCAATAAAAGCGGATAAGGTGTAGTCAGCTGTTTTACGAGTGGTGATGGCGACTGGTGCTCGGTTTCTAATACTTTGCTTCTGAGACCTGAATCGTTCAACCAACAGGGCTACAAAGTGTGATGTCACGTCGCGGGTAGCGGTCATCATGGGCTCGTTCGCACATTTTTTCTGTAGCATTCTAGTCCTGGGCTCATCCATGCGGCTGCCAATGGCCAGGATGCATGAATAATTCATTAGATTTATAATTGTTATCATTATAGTTTGTTAGCCCTTTACCAATCGCGAACTAGCTACCTAACGGAATCTGGTCTTTGACATACTTGATTCGTTGCAAAACGTCCGATATTGTTATTTACTTGATGGTTATCGTAGTGGTTTCTTGTGTTCAATCCACACGCTCGTTTTTGGACGGTGCACCCCAAGGGGCACTGTCCTAAGTATGCACATCTGATATCAAATCTACAAACCAAACTACAGCCATACAGCTTTCTGCAATGAAGAAAATAGTGCAGTTTTCAATACTTAAATAAGCATGGCAAATTGAATACCCTTCCAAAATTCCAATTAATATGATAAAATGTAGTAAAAATTCATCAATTTAGCATATTTTGGTAAATGCTGCTCGATGATACAGGCTAAATATGATAAAGTATTCATGCGCGAACCGCCGTTCCTCTTGAGTGGTTACAATCTCTACAAACCAAATTACCTAACAGGAAATAGATCTGGTCGCCAGACGAAAAACTGTACTAAATAAAAGATTCCCTTCTGAAAACTTTATGTGCGTGTTACCAAAACAAAAAGAAAATGCGTGTGTATGCTTTTGTTTAAAGGACATGTGTAAAAAGATATATCTACAGATTCAAAACATCGAATATATTACTGCGCAGCGCGGGATGACGGCACCGTCCACCAGCACTTTCAGTGCTTTGATTTTTAAAGGCGCATTGTTACATATGATGTTCCGAAATGCGCGTCCATGTGTGAAGTTTACTATGGACCTCTGACTTTCGCCTAGGATGCTTGGGGTTCAGGAACCCTTGAGAATTTCGTGCTAGCTAGAACCCTGTATAAAGGCGCCTTGTCCACACTCTCAAATGACTATTATTGACCAATTATAACGCGAAAGCTTTGCTTCAGTCGCCATATCCCCGCCTTTGTTTTCTGCAATGAAGCAGATAAATGTTACTAATAACAACTCGGCATCCGCGACCACTGTAATGAATAAATTAATGATAAGTGCATATTTGCTGCCTACGGAATGATATATTACCATGATCAGAAAAGCTGATGCTCGATCTATCCGCCCATTTCTTGGCATTTATCTTTTATACTAACGGTCGATGAATGATTTGTCGTGTAACTCGCAATGAGTCTGCGCCTCGGTTGATCTATCGGGCCAGTCATTCTACCAAAGTACACCCATATACCCTCCCTACAGTAGTTACCAAAGCGTCCTCAGGCTATAGGCCATTTGAGAATGTGAAGGCTGAACAGGCTAAAGTGTATTGACCATGTACGGGTTTCGAAGATAATTCCTTTTCGTCTATTTAATGCTGTTCCCTATATAGCAGATTTGCTATATATTTTAGCAACAATTCATCAGACACTTGAATAAAATTATAAATTACTGAATTTGTAACTTTTCTAATTATGTTTATGTGATAATATGATGATGATAAGTATGAGTTTTAACTAATTATATGACTCTTATGTCTTGATCAGACACGTTGATGAAATATCTACCTTCTATTTACCTAATGACATTGCGTAATTATATCGATTAGTAGTGTTATGTTATATTGATATCATATTCATGATTTGGCGGTGTGCAACGAAATATTACATTATACGTTGCACGATCTGATCCATTACCATTTATAAGACGTTAACGATGTACCTTATACCTGAGAGCCATATTTGCATTTGTTCATCGTGAAAAATACTGACGGAATACTTTGGGTGCAGCGAAAATTCAGCTATTCCTGTGATTAACGGCTCAGCCTGGTAAAGTGAAAGATGAGCTCGAATAACCCTTTTTGACACCACTATTACCACGTTTATTGGTAGCTGTATGTGGTCAAGGTTATAATGATAGCTATATGCGAGCCGGTCTTTGCCAAAGCGACGGGAGCCATGCTTCCACGAGGGGAGAACCCTAATGGAGAAACAAAGGTTATAGCACAAGCAAAGCGGAAGCCACTAAGTATCAAATAAGCTATGTGCACTATAAGAACCTAAGTAAAACCCTTTTGGAATCCGTCATATCCATAAATCTCCATACGATTTGATGTTTTTATGTTGAAGTGCCCCTTATGAAGCTGTCGGTAGCGGGAATTGGCTCATTATTCTGACATGGCTATATATTTGACACAAGCCTTTTACCTAACCTGATATTTTCTCGCTCGTATATAGCAACCTGTTTATGAGCATTGGCACAAATTAGGTGAGATTCTTTTCCAAATCACAAATTATGTCTGGTGCAAATCCCTCCGAATACATTTCTTTATATTCAGGTCTTTCCAATATTGTTCAAGTTTCAGCAAAGAAAACAGCTCCATCAAATCAATGCTGAATAAATTAAAGGTTCATGTTGCTGACTTAGTACATATGTCGCTATCACGTCCGACAATTTTTTTTCAAAAAGGTACATCATGCATGGCTGACGTATGATGAAGTGATTCTCTCAACTCCAATATAATTTTTGTAATATTTTTGCTTCCGTCTGAAATAAGTTAACCTCTGTTGCGGATCAATTCGCATCACCGGAGGGTTATCACATCTAACTCAGCCGGTGTTCTAGTAAACGCGATAACAACTGAATGTCATCTTGGGTCAAGCCTTAATTCCTTGGTGGTCATACTACAACACTTGCTGCAATATGCTGAACAGCTTGGCACACCTGATTAGCGAAACATTATAAATTGGAACAATGATGTGACCTGATAAGGGTTGCTAAAACGGGTGTACTGTATAGGTCTGTTGTGACCTCGGTCAGCTACGCTATAATAGACCTAATCTTTCCTGTCACCATCGTGCTTCGCGCAACTTGTCACAGTGTATTCAATTTTGTGGATATTTCGAAATAACTCCAATGTAGTCTCCGCTGCAACAGCACCTAGCGGCAATGGTTCTAGATCCCAACTGAGGGTATCATTTCCTATCGATGCACATAACGTGTACACGGTTATCCCATACAACGCGGAGAGTGCGTCATTAATCCGACGCGATCACGCTTTAGTGCTAATGCCTGCATCACAATGTTTTTACCTGCGCTGTTGGCAATCAGTTTGTGAGTGACAAACACCCTCCATTCGTTCTTTAAAGCGGTCAATAAAATATCACAAGTGGAATCCTTAACCCCAATAATGCCAATATTTTGTGTTTCTGGGGACATTTCATTGACATTTGAGTCACGCAGTAGAGACCTGTCTTGAGAGAGGCATAGATTCACCCGCATAAAAAGACGGGTTGGTAAGTTTGTCGTCTTGAGCTTATCTGCAGACCCAGTGATTCTGGTCAACAACAAAGCGACAGAAACGTCACGCAATATTAGATTACGAAACCCGAATCCTCGTGCTATCAAATAGCAGATAAAATAATTTATGCGCAGGGCTTCGCTGTACATCGTCTATGTAACAATCGAAGTAGTGATGTCCCTCCATCCTGATATGTTGGCTCTATAGTCAAATACACAAAGACGTTCGGCACATTTACTCTTTTATTTATAATACATCGACAATATTGCAAATATTCAATTTCAAAGGTGATCTGTTTGATAATCATCTAAGAAAGATTTCCACATATCCGTATACATAAAAGTGTTCAAGGCTGTTTCTGTTCACAAGTATTTATTTTCATTATGTAACACTGTGTCCCTATTGATCTGGGTACCCTGTCCATTTGGTGTGTGCAGCGCCTCGGAACTGTTCATTACAGCTTAGTTTCTTTTCTCAGATAAGTGGACCAGTTATGTCGTGAAAGTTTGGCTTAAATCGACCAAAATTTTGTGCTACTACAAATCAGTTTAGTATTTAATGAAAAATACAAATGCAACAATGGTAATGATTGCATCTAGGGCATGGATATAGGAGTAAACCATTGTAATTTAACATATAGTCGTTCAGCAGTGTTGTCTGAATTTAAATATATCCGTCCATCATTATCTAATATCGTTATTTAAAAGTTAATACCGTCGGGGTCTTGGTGTCAATATTGTCCCAACCTGGTAAAAGGAACCTCGTGCCACACGATGAAAAACAAGCCTATGATAACATGAAAATAATTATGGATCGACTCAACACAAGACACTGGCATGCTTAAATGAGGATGCATTCAAGATAAACTGATTGTTTTGCGCCATGCAGCGGAAACATAACTGAATGCAGTTGGAGGACAAATATATTTGTAATAATGTTTTGTTGACTAAAGATGTTACGCTTGAAAGTTCCACACTAATTGCACTATCAGAAAGCACTCAACCAAACAAGGTAAAAGATGGGCTTGAATAACCACTTTGACACCACTTTTGCCACGTTTATGGGTAGATAATTAAATGAGAGCTAGTCGTACCTGAAGCGATGTGAGCCATTATTTAATGGAGGAGAAATCCAATAAAGTAACTAGGGTTGTTGCAAAAGCTATTAGGAAGGAATTAGATATACTATTAGCACTTGATATAAGCAAATCTATATATCATTTTAATGTCAGCATGAATGAGTGTAACGGCGTAAACATCGTTAAGCATTAAAATGGTTAAGCAAACATCTCCACTCAATAACGGGTGGAGTTAAATTGCACTGGAGTAGGCTGTATTCGTGGTATGATGCAGAACACTCAAGTCCATACATGCACATCACACTGATTGGACAATCCAACTCTTCTATAAACGACGATGTGTTTCACATATGCTGCTGTTGATGACCAAAACGTCTCTCGTGTCGCTGATACACAGGCAAAAACACACGGTTTGTCTATACGCGGCCGTATAAAAAGGGGTTTCCCCTGGGTAACCCCCCTCTAAGCGCGTTCCACACTGTAAGAGGTTGCGAAACGACAACGGAGACAAGCACGCGGGTATGAATAGGAAGCAACCGGTGTCGTTAAATATTGACCACGAAGACTAAATGTGTGCACACACACACACACACACACACCCACTCACCCATATATATATATATATATATATATATATATATATATATATATATATATATATATATATATATATATATATATATATATATATATATATATATATATATATATATATATATATATATATGTAGATAGATAGATATAGATATATGTTTATATGTTCGGTTATTGTCGTACATGAACGGGTAATATTCACGAAAATAAAGAATGGAGATCGATCAAAGTTCACAGTAGCATTTTAAAATTACTTATTCATGTTCATCGATGACGATTTTTCGATTACTACAAGAACTTTGGCAATAAAATGCTTACTTTTCCAACGTAACCAGACGAAAACCTGCGTTGACATCGCGCCTTGTGAAACAATAACTAATGACGTCATAAAGATTTCCCCAGTCATACAGTTGTTATGACAGACCGCGCGTTTTCGAAACCTCTCTAATATGTCTCGCACTAATTTGAGCCCTTGTCCACAAGCCCCACACATGCTCTAGGCAGTAGCAATGCAGCGCCAGTTGTGAAAGATTGATCGTGAAGTGTTGCTGCTAGAAAGTGATAACCGTTCCTTGCCGCGTGTGATCTCATTCTACACGGATACATTAGCAACATCGCACACGAATTGGAGCCCTTCTGTGCCTGTATGTTGTCGGCAGTATCAATGAAGCGCCCATTGTGAGAGATGATCGTGAAGTGTTGTTGTTCTGACGCTAAAGATATTTAGTGTCGCATGAGCTCTCAAATTGCACATACGTAAGTGACACAGCTTGTCGATTATCATCACTCACGTAGTGGAGTGGCACCTCCATATCCAAAGAGGTTTGGCAATGATCGCATAGCAGATTGATCTAGGTCAGGAACTGGGCAGAATTTTCATTCATACGGTCCGTTGTTGATACGATACATCACAAAGGAAAATGATGCACATGTTAGCGACCACGTAGTAAAGACGTCAAAGGTCAATTCAGTGATACGACAGCGCAGCGGCTTTCTATTTGGCACCTACTCTGTATTAGGAGGAGGTGAAAGCAATATTAGGGGATGTTGAAGCATCTCGTCGTTGGAGTTACGCAGGGACTTCTGACAACGTTCGCCTACGCATTGGTTTGAGATTCTGGTGACCTGGAGCGTACGGGGCTGATAGAACACGTCATCTATACCGAGAGATGTATGGTCCAAACACAGCCCAGCGACCGTATGACCGGTCTCCATTGGACCTTTGTACGATGCTGGGACCAAGACTCGCCCAAGTAGGCCACAAATGTATGGCCAAAAGTACGCTCTCAAAGAAGATTGGCGCCGGAACAGAAGGTTTTTTCACGAAAAAAGATTTCTTCGACCCACTCGAGCCCACACCCCCCCCCCCCCCCCCCAAAAAAAAAAAAAAATAACCGACAGTCGACTCTGTGCTGCTTCCCACGCCAATTCCCGCCTTATTGGTTAGGGAATGAAGCGGCTTAACAATCTTTGAGAAATTGCTTCTGTACCAGCGGTAATACTAGCGCAGCCTAAGAAAATCATGACGTCTTTCGCATTCGCTGGAGTTGGCCACTCTTTCATTGCTTGATGGCTTATGTTTTCTCTAGATCCGTTAGCAACCCATCTTGGGAAATTATGTGGCCGAGATCTCTAACTTATTTCCTAATCAAGTGACCCTTGCTTGGTTTCCGCCGCAAGGCAGCGCCTCCTAAATGCCTAAACACTTCCTTTTAACGCAGCACACCAAGGTTTGTTCGAATGTGCTCCCGGAAATCACCAGTCATTCAGTTAGATGAAACATATCGATATCGAGATGGTTGCGCGTCCACAGCGTATAAAGGAGGCCGGTGGCTTAACCCTCTACTTGCTTGCTCGCCACCGGTGCTGCTTGCAGTATTCAAATTTACAAGCCTTTCCACGTAGCTCATGTGACCCCAATCTAGGCCATGCACAAGTGTTGATAGCGAGATGGGTAGGTTTATGTAATCCATATGCCATGTGTATACCATATCATTAGTGTTAATGGTTGTTGAATATGGTCACAGAGCAGGGACCCGTTGTATAGAGGCTCGGTTTCAAAACGACCTTTGTACGAGGCTGGGCCCGAGGCTCGCCCCATGTAGGCCACAAAAATGTATGGCCAAAAGTACGCTCTCTAAAAAACGACAGTCGACTCTGTGCTGCTTGGGATGAAAAAATGTGCAGAAGCGCTCCTGACATTGCGTCGTTTATCGACCTCGGCGCCGATATTGGCTGTTTTTGATCCAGAAGAGGACTTGTGTCAAATTCAGGGAGAGGATCAGAGGGTCATGGCGTATTTACGACGCTTGTTGACGAAGTGTTAAAGATTTGCCCGGCGAAGTAATGGTCGTCAAACACTTTTATTTATTGAAAGAAAAGTTTTGTTCGTTCTCACGGCCATCTCGCAAGGTGGAATGATGTCCTATGAACTTATCAACTCACAACACTTATCGAGCGGGAAAGCTCATTAGAAACGTTGCCCCGTAAGCCATGTATCAGTGTGTATAGATCAAGGTTACTGCGATCACAAAGATTACACGGAGAGTGACCCTGGTGGCAGTGTTTAGCCCTGCCTGGCCTGGAAGAAAGGCCTCAACAGTGACAACAGCAGGACCGGAACAGGAAATATGCTCGAAACCATGAGTGATCACGAATGGGGTAATGACCAACCGAAGTTTGCATCCTCGACGTTAGTCGTTGATTTCAAGGCGGTTGACACAGGCAAACAAAAATACACTGCCGGAAGCTCCCGCGATGCAGATATCAAACGCTTGTCGTTATGGGAGATATGTTGTCCATCAATAGTGGGATATCGGCGAGCAGTTACCGAATAAACCAATGCAACGAGTGGTCAAAAGAGTATTCCAAAGGCGCTTCTATAGGTCAGGGTGCGAAAACTATATATGCGGTGTCAGTCATGCATAGAATATTCCGCTGTCAGACCTAGAACCGGCTTGCTCCCATGTCGCAACATCCGGCTGGCTCGCCAAATGAGTACCTGGCATTAGATTTGGTGGGCCTTCTTGCACACTATGGTAGAGGTAATCGGTACATTTTCGTCCTTTTGTGATATTATTCGCGTATGGCAAACCAGGAAACCTCAACCATAGCCGAAGTGTTTGTCAAAGAGTTAATCTATATAATCGGTATACTATGGTTGTTTTTTTTTATACAGCATACATAAAACACGTCCCACAGCGTTCTGACCGCGGTCCGACGGTATGGTTAAAAGATTCAACCGAATGCTGCTTAGCATGATGACCAAGCATGTATACGAGTCTCAACGGTACAAGGAAATTAAATCATATGCAAGGTGTGTACCAACAGGAGCCAAACATACCCAACAGTAAAGTAATTCCTTGTTTATGAAGATTGTGTAGTCGACATGGACTGGTTATTTGTAAGCAGGACGATTAATTCTTCACTGTTGCTAAAGGTGCATTTCATCAAAAAATAACTCGAGTTTTAATTGAAAAAAAAAGTTGCTTTTGTAAAAAAAAGTCTTTTTTGCTAAACGTTCATGATGTCATGTTGTGTTTTTGTGTTTAAAGTGCAAGTAACGTCTTTTTTCGAATCCCTAATCAAAGTTTTAAAAGGTGTATTTCAGCATTTGAAAGACGTTTCCGACCATATTTTCGTTCATCCGCCGATGTCGTAAGCCGGTGCATCTTGTGTCAAAAACATTTTTTTTCCAATGTGCCCCTCCATTTTTCGGACCGTTATTGCATATGCGCAAAAAACGACGGCCATTGGCTCCTGAGTTTGTGACGTCATATGTCACCGTCCAGCCGGATAGCGCAGTCATTTCCGCCTTTGTTTACATGGGAACTATGGTAAGTGTGAGCATAATCGTATTTTATACCGTCATCATGTACATCATATACCACAACGAATCACATAATTTCATATGGCTTGGAGTACTTGTTCGCCTAAAATATGTTTAATTGTGGTAAACTATTATATAGTGTGAAAACGTCAACCAAAGGGGGCCGAGCGGTAACTCAGGCAGTGCTGGAACACAGGTATGCACCTCGATTTCAGGCCCGTTTAATGGTTATCAATGATTGATTCACCATTTGCCTGTCTTGTTACGGAGAATATCTTTTCTTGTGCTTTTATTTGATTCTATGTTAAAATGTTATCGCAAATGAAAACTGATACTACATTAAATGGGGATTTCACTCGATATTTCGTAATTGTATTCTCCTTGTCAACAGATAGATATCATTTTTTTTTTAATATTGGCACTGGTTTTAGGAGCCGAGACCTATCAGGGATAAGCTGTTACAATTGAATATACCTCTCCAGTGAATTGTACAGAGGGACTTCTGGCCCAGATTCCAAGTTCGGTGCCATATGTTTATGGCTACATATATCATAGGCCTTTAAAGAGTTCAAGGCCTTACACTACTTCTTTGAATTACCTGGGGTACCAACCTCAATAATACATACTTTATCTTGTCCTTATTAGTTCTATATTTATTACTTACACCTAGTACAGTGCATAACTGCCATCATACTTTGCCTTTATTATAAGTCAAGGGAGCGAAATGTCCTCATCTTCCTTATATACAGACAACTCCGGAAGCGCTGAGCTGGATTACAGCAGTGAGTGTTCGTCTCACCAAGAAGAGGAACTAGGAGCCTAAGGGGCATACAGCCATGCTGATTTGAGCCTCCAACTAAGACAAGGCCTGCAAATTCTCCTCAAATAGAAGAGGACTTGAGCCGACTGGGTAGCAGCACTTGGTAATAGCACATTTCAGTCCAAACAATCTCCAACCGTTTGCAGATTTTTTATTTTAGTTGTCCTGCTTCAAGTCATCTTCTCGTTCATTTTTTATGTCATTGTAATTATGCCTTGTACTAGGTGCTCAAGTGGCTCATGTGGGCTAATGCTTACAGTAGCAGAGAGTAAATGCTGCCAGGAAATTCCACAAGTTCTCGAGAAAGTAAAATCTATGGCTGTGTCCTGTATTACAGCACACCCAGGATTTGTCACAGGGTGCCTGTGTCCCTGGACACTAGAAATAGCATATAGTGCTTATATCCAGAGGTACCAGAAGAAACATGCTACTCAGCATGAGTGAGTATGCTTAAAAATGGTCTGGTTCCGATGATAACTGATGACAAATATTCATGTACTGAATGAAAAGTTGTAACGATCTCTATATTGCAGGTTATTCCGATTCACTGCATATCGGCAGTTGGTAGAGTGGTGCTGGGGGTATCTAGGCAGACATCATTGAGTGCCACTGCCAGCTTGTGCCAAACTAAAAATTAGAGATGTTTTTCCCGAGGGTGAATCAGTTTATGTTGGTTAAAAGCTGCCAGCGATGAAATAATAAAGGGAAAAAAGCATTATGTGACTTATTCTGTTATTTACATCAAGCTTTGCTCAAATATATTAGAACCTATAGATGATACTACACACGGATGACAACCAGCAACAAAATTCCACCTAATATATTATACCATATGCATAAAATAATAGGAAGTATCAATTCCAAAATAATGACATACCTGCAGGTCATCTTGTTCCTGTATCCTGTATCTCATACAAAAGATGTTGTATCACTCAAATAACAGTATGTTAACAGTCATTCAATAATTTTGGCAGGATATTTTATCTATCCTGTGTCATTGCACATCAATCATCATGATTAATTGCGCGGGCACATTATACAAGTAATGCTTATTCAATTCTGCTAAAAAATACCAACAATGTCTGGTTATTATTCACTTGTCTGTGATAATAGAAATGGCAAAATATATACACCAGTCCAACATATATATTAACAAGATTAGTTCTCAGCAAGCCACAAAGAGGAATCATATAGAAGTTGTTGAGTTAGACCACAGCTTAGCTTATCTTAGACCCATTTAATATTCAAATTAAGTCTTTATGCCATACACATGCTGGATGATTTGAAAATAAAAATGGTTAATGTTGTTGTTTAACATCACTTTCAACATCATAGGTCATATTGTGGCGGTTACCTCACCAATGATGTTTAAGATGATAGGCCGGCAGCTGTGGTCTAGCAGCGTGGGTGTTTGTCTAGCTGCCTAAATGTGGCAAGTTCAAAACCCACTGTGTGCTATGCACAATGGTGCCATTTGGGCGATAGCATCTTAAACTCCAATGTCTGTTCGTCAGCATACACCACCAGTTTGAAAGTGAATTTCAACCCCAATATTTACCATTTATTTTTTGTAAGTATGATGATAAGGAATAGTTATGTCATTGTGCACCTGTTAACAGACAGGTAAAATTAAATGTTACAAGGTTGACTTAGCAGAAGCCAAAGCTGAAAAATTAACAGAGCTTAGATATTACTTGTAAAAAGAAGCAAATATCAATAGACCAACCACCAATATAATGCTTCTACCACCACCATAAACTCCATCACCACCCCTCCCCTACCCCATCACCACCACCATTCATCATCACCTTTAGAAACATTACTACATGACTCATCTAAAGAAGAAACCTATACATATGCTGCCTCTCAGCCTCCTCCTTGTCAGGGTAGTGCTCCTGGTTCATTCTCCGGAATTCTTGAGCAGGGTAGGACTAGCTGAGAATTTTCCAAAAAGGCTCTGGATCAAGCCCTCTATATATCCTGCATAAACATACACATAATTCCCTGGGGAAAAACATGCTCACTACGTCTTGTTAGATGCGAATTATTACAGTACTAGGCCTCACATATTGGTACCATGATAATACAGACTGGAAGACATAAGGGTAAAGTTATATGAAGCAAATTTTACAGTAGGCCAGGGCTGAGCACTGGGTATCGCTAGGCAAAGCCCTCGCCCCTGGTGTTTTGATGATCTGATGCCACCTTAGGTTGTAAATAACGCGGCGCTGTCAGAGGCGGAGTTTCTTTGCCTATGGGTATCACCCGATGATTGTCTAGGACAAGTGCAAGCTACGGCCAGGCAAGCATACATCTACATATGGCAGCCTGACGAGACAAATCTATATGTTATCGGTGGAACAGCCTTACAAAACCGCCCACACTGATTACTATGTCCGGCTATGTCAATTTTGTCAAGGGGCAAGCGCAAATTCTGTTTTCAAAATCAGTACAGAAACATAATTAATGAATTATAATTCAACTTTCATATGGGAAATGTAAGGATGAGTATACTAACAGATTCTCAAGAAACGATGGATACAAAAACGCTAATGAGTGTCTGTAAATAGCGATAAATTAGTACGACAGCTAGTTCGGGAATAGAAACGGCGTCCGTGGTAACATCTTCTGGTGTTCATCTTCGGCATGTGGTCGGGAAGTTCCGGAATGGGTTGTTTGTTTTTGCGTATTTCTTTTTTACTACGCGTCGGATCGAAAAAAGAACTGCACATTATTGATTAGACAATCGCGTTCAATATGATCCCGAAAATTCATATTTTAGCCATTACTTGCACTTTAAGTGGTGCAGATATCCGCAATCCAAAGTTGGTACGGCCGTATATATTTCTTGTTTTTCTTAAATAAACTTTCATTTTCTAAATTTTGCACGTCCCGTCAAAAATAACCCTGATTTGGAAGCTCATATTGATTAATTCCGGAAGCGCAGTACCGTCATCATTCTGTGCTGTTCGCCGCCGGCGGATGTTTAGTTCGTGATATTTCCATTGCGTTAATGGACGACCAAAACAAGAAACGAAGAGATTGTGGAGGGAGAAAGAAGCTTTTAGCAGATTCAACAACTAAGAGAAGGAAGCGTGAGCTAGACCAGCTGCGGTCTAACACGAGGGTCTCTTTGAGAAGTGAGAAGTTTGACCAACGAAGAAGCTGCGAAGTTTTTGCTGGACATGTAAGCAATCTCGTTGTATTATGAATACCCTGCTATCGAATCGACCTGTATCGACTTGTGTAAATGTCACGAATTATATATAATCTAAGGGCCTATTGTGTGTCCATTGCACTATCTTGTTTTGTTAATTGTTGCTGCAAACATACCTTACTTTGTAAATTTCAGGTTGAGAAATTATTGTATCCTCTTGACCCTAATTCAATGGCTGGTGTACAGGTGTTCGCCATACCTTGCCCACAATCAAGTTAGGGCAATGGACCACAACAGGCATAGGGATCGGGCATATGCACTCCAGAAGGATGGTCAGCCAATGTAAGTCTCTCATGACCACTCAACTACACACTGACTAAATGTCCTATCAGAAAACAAAATACTGATGTCACACATGTAATATGTTCTAGCTATTTGGCCATATAATACAATTTTGTTGTGTTACAGGTACAGCACTCCTTCAACAAGCTGTCAAAGACGTGGTCATCGGTGAAGAGGCCAAGGACCATATACCAGATATAATGACAGAAATCTTAAGGCCCAAGCAATGCGTCAGCAATCACAACAACACCCACAACGCTCTGCTGATGACCCCGCAACATCAGCCTGAACATTGCTCCTGTGCCAAGGCCATCTACCCAAGAAACAGTTGAGTTGCAGGTGTCTCGTTTTGATTACAAATATGATTTGGAAATTTGTTTATGTTGAAATGTCGAAATCTTTTATTAATCACATTCTTTTGTTTGTAAATCGAAACTGTAATAGAAGAACTCATGGAATCGACAAATAAATAATACATGAACTCATTTTAATGTCACTTCTTTTTTCATAAGGGCTAGAATTATGCACATAAAAAGTCAAATCTGAAGATAACGTGTCATGACTAATTGACAAAATAATGTGTGCCTAATTCTTTTACTTCCGTATTTGTGAGACGAAAAATTGACTAATATATGAATGCTCATTCTATAAAACAAATAGACAATAAGTTTTGAGATTGTTGAAACAAAAATGTTCAGAACAAATAATACCACATGTTTTGTGATACTAGGAAATTTCCATACTTGGACTTATCAATATAATCCACACAAAAATACAAATCAGAACATTGAGATATTTCCTTATTACAATTACAGATTAACACATTTAAGCTTAGTTAATTACCAAAGCCTGTATACTGTCAATACTTGTCAAGGAAGATGTCTCTGATCTTCCACACACAACAGGAGTTACCCTCCTGTTGCACTCCCCCAAAAAGCCATCAATCCACAGAACCAATTGCTGATAGGCGCCATGTCTAAGCATCTTTGTTTTTTTATCCTCGACAACCGCATATAACTCCCATAGCAAGTCCACCCGGTACTATCAACCAGCAACTGCCGCACTCCATTCAAATCCAGCCACCGCACAAAATTCTGAAAATACTATGAGTAATCAAAAGTCTTCATTTTGATGGATTGAATATCACCAATGCAAATCGCTCTCTGTGACCAAAATTGCGTGAAGGCTTTGGAGCAGCTGAAGAGTGCTAAGTGATGAATTGTACAATACCTTCAATTTCTCTTTCCGTGACAGCTCTAAAGATTTAGCAGCCACTCTACCCTGCTGTAGGGCCTGGTTAGTTATTGGTGTGTTGCCAAGGTAGCCTCTGCGAACACGATTGACTCGCTTTCGGCCTGTCGAGGTTTACAAACAAATGAGAACCAGTGGAAATATATGGTTCGATACGCCCAACATGGGACCCCCTATTTACTGACAAAATGATTCAATTAGGTAAGGCAAGCCCAATAATTCAATGAATAAGGTGGGGCTCCTCTGCCTCCTCTTCTAGCTGGTTTGTAACCTCCACCGACTTGGACACCTGTGTCAACAATTTCGATTCCCTGAAAGTGGGAGTTCATGAACATAACAAGAAAAAATCAATAATGTTTGTGAGCCAAAAGCCTGAAAGAGTCAGCCAAAAACAATTTGTAAATAATACAGATTTAAGGTCATCTCTGTCACTAAATTTCACCAAATTTATTCAAGCTATCCAAGGCTTCTACAACACCAGCATGGTGTTAAAGTAGACAATTATAGACACACAATCTAAACCATGCGTATAAGTCTTATCAAATTGGGTTGCAACAAACTTAAAATAACACTAATCAGAACAAAAACCTCCCTCCCTGTCCCTATACGATAATGCATACCACCCCAAACTCCTAGCGCGGACGTTTCAGTACACAGGGATTTGCATAGGCCGGCCTCTATCTTCTCTGTAGGGTTTATGTATGCATAGAAGATAGCGACCGGTCGGCCAATTCTAATCCCTGTTTCAGTTCACTATAACCAGATAACGTAGACGTCCTGTGGGAGACCCCAGCCATCTTGATTTATAATACAATGTATGAGTTCATTCAGGAATATTCCAATAGTTTGCGATAAAAAACCACCGATAATTGCATATGAAATCAACCAATTTCGAACAAGTCTCATGGCTCTATACTCCAAAACATGACAGACTAGTCAAGAATATCGTTTTAACACGCTTGAACATGCGCAGCGTCAGGGTGAGCACCGGACGAACGGTAATATAAATATATAATATAGGAAGTCTGGTAGAGGGCTACCTCAGGATTTGTTCGGAGGTGTAACGCTATTTGTTGTTCAATTTACGGTATTCTATTGTAACGATACTGTCCACTATATTGAGGGGGGTACTTTTTTTTATGTAACATTCGAAAACTCCAATCAACGAGGATTCATACAAGAAATGTAGGAATCAAAAGACTCACCATTTCGGCTGCTTGCTTTTCCACCTTCTGTCGAATCTGTGCTGCGCGTGACGTCACGACTATGCGATGTAAACAAATGATCCTTCCATACGCATGCGTCATTTTCCCATCGCCATGTGCACATGTTTGTAATCATGGGTGTGACCGACCGATTTCGATACGGAGTAATCGACGATATAGTGTTGAACCAGTCCGCAAAATGGTTACACAACATTGATATATATGCACGGGTTCCAAAAGAGTATATATTTATATTACCGTTGTTCGCGCTAGGTAGAGGGCATCAGGGGGGCATTGTACAGCAGTGTATGATTAGCAGACCCAGCTATGATTGCCAATAAATTCACGCATTGATTATTTGTCCCGAGATGGCAGGATGTGTCACCGGCGCTACGTGATTGATTTAGTTCTGTCATATCATGGTCAAACACAATATACTGCATCAGTTACGCTTTTCCAAACACCTACAATTTTTTTTTTTTTTGTACCGGCTTTATGAGGAGGTTAATTGCCAATAGACAGCATTATTAGTATGATGTACCGGCGCTACGTGATTGATTTAGTTCTGTCATAATGATTATGACGCTTTTCCAAACAACGAGGCGAGGTGGTTCAGTGCCTGCTTATATATATATATAGAAAACAGGCGTGCGTCTCTGCCAGGGCGCTGGAAAAGCGATGGTGTCAAAGTGTTATGTGTGAGTAATCTGATGGATTACCACATACTGATGTCGATGCGCTCTGTTTCGTCGAAGCTCTGCACAGCCACATTGCACTTATTCATCATAAGCTCAACTTGCTGCCCGTAACCAATACTGGATAATTAGTACAATGGAACCAAATTGCCAAGCGGTTGGCTTATGTGTTTGTGGTCAAATAAAAAATGTGTGGACCCTTGGAGGTGAATGGTTTCCAGTGCTCCCAACGCATATTTCTATCTGTACAACAAGCGCATAAAACACCACAACCGATTACAATTATGAAGAGTCTCTACTGACAAAATGAAGCACAATATGAACGCTACAGCGGACTAACAAAGACTGAACCCGTCAGCGATGACGAACAAGTCCCTTGTCAGTCATTACGATGGGCGAAAACTTGACTAGTGTGCTGTGGTCAGTTTTGGATAAATGATGAAAGCGATAGCATCACGGAACGAAGATCGCGGGTTATCGTGAATGAATTCACACTGAAGACAAATGGAAAAGAATGGAATGTCAGCCGTGAATAAGATGAATCTAATACCAGGATTAACAGATTGGTAATATTATTTACCGGCGCCGCCTATAATGCTATGATTTGGCACGACATATGGAATATAGGTAGCAAAGTTATTTTTTACGGTTTCATCCCAGCTTTTCGTTCCACTACTAAGTGAAATATGAGCTCAAATAACTCTCTTTGACACCACTATAACCACGTTTATTAGCAGTTGTATATGGTCCAGATCAGAATGATAGCGATATGAGATCTGGTATTTTCCAAAGCTCCTGGGGCCATACTTGCACGAGGGGAGAATCCTAATAGAGTAACAAAGGTTATAGCACAAGCAAAGCGGAAGCCATACAATGTCAAAGATACTATGTGCACTATCAGGACCTTAGTAAAATCCTTTTGGAAAATCCGTCATATCCATAAATCTCTACACGATTGAAGTGCCCCTTATAAAGCCGTCGGTCGCAGGAAATAGCTCATTATACTACCCTGATATCTTCTCGCTCGTACATTGCAATTTGTTTATTGTTTATGGGTTCAGGTTATGGGTGTAGGTTCAATCATTAGGCGAGATTCTTTTCAATAACACATTAATTTTTGTGCAAATCCCCCCGAATATATTGCTTGATATTCAGGTCGTTCCAATACTGTTCAAGGGACAGAAAGGCAAATAGTTCCATCAAATCAATGCTGAATAAAATGCAGGATGATGAAGCTGACTGGGCTCATATATAGTTATGTGTTGAATGCTTCTTCTTAAGTAAGGAAACACTCAATTCAAGAGATTGACCTTCTATGTTTGCCCCTTCACAATATTCACCAACATCTCACTTTATTGAACAAACCTATCACTTCCTACAATTTATGACTGACGGATGACGAATTGATTGACTCAACTCAAAAATACATTTGAATTATCTTCGCTTCTGTTGGAAATAAGTCAACCCCTGCCGCGGACCATTTCGCATCATTGTTAGGTAAGCACATCCAATTATGTCGATTTGCTAGTTAACACGATAAGTATTCGGTATCATCTTCTCTCAAGCAGTTGTAATACAACACGTTATCGAAAGTGCTGAGCAGCTTGTCACATTATATATTAAAACAATTATGTAGCCAGATACGGGCTGCTAAAAACGGATGTACTGTACAGGTCCGTTGCAACCTCAGTGAACATCGCTGAGAATTGTTCTATCAGGCCATCTTCTAGGAAGCTCAACTAAGGTCATTATTCGTTCACCAAGCTTGTCATTGCGTATTGAGATTGTACATTTGTAAACTCGAATGATTTCGAATTTGAAGTATTTGTTGCTAGGCGCCATAGATCTGATCTTTTACATTCTTTATTTAGACCGAAGTTTTATATATCAGGGATGATATTTTGCACAATGCCCATCCTATTCAGACATCATACTATGTGAGGCATTGTGTCTTGAAATAATTGTCCGGATGAGTCAGATTTCCTTGTCATTATGTAAGATATGATCACAGATATCCAGCTGCGGTAGCGAACAACTATAAGGTCACGTGCTGAGCCAACCTAGTTTTATTGTTACATTAATGGGAAGTGTTTAGAGCCGTACCAACATTCAGCGTGACACCATCGGAGGCATAATCTAAAGTAACGCGTTTCAACATAGGATCTAATAAGCGTCAGCTGCGAGCGTTAATGGCTACGGGTATCTTTACCGATCGCTGCTAAAAAATATATGGTCGGTGATCCCACAGCGATGATATCATGTCACAGCTGCGACACCAGAGTGCCTTGGTACTAATGGCTGTCTCACCATGGATTGACCAATATAACCTGCGCTGTAGGCAATGATATGTTGGATGATAAATATATTGTGGCTCGTGGTTAAAGCGGCCAATATAAGGTACAGGATGTCACAACCCCTCAAAGTGCATTACATATATATATAGATAGATATATATAGAGATATATATAGAGAGAGAGAGAGAGAGAGAGAGAGATAGAGAGATAGAGAGAGAGAGAGAGAGAGAGAGAGAGAGAGAGAGAGAGAGAGAGAGAGAGAGAGAGAGAGAGAGAGAGGAGAGAGATAAGAGATCTCTCTAGAGATGTAGAGAGAGATACCTCTTTAGGGATGGGAGAGAGAGGGAGAGAGTGAGAGAGACAGAGAGAGAGAGAGATAGGGAGAGATCTACGGAGAGACAGATAAAGAGAGAGGAGACGGATAGAAAATAGATATAGAGAAAGAGATCGATCGAGATGAAAAGATATAGATGCATATAGAGACATCGATCGAGCGAGCTATCTATCGAGCGATCTATCGATCGATCGATCGATCGAGCGAGCTATCGATCGATCGATCTATCGATCTATCTATCTATCTCTCTATCTATCGAGCGATCGATCTAGCGATCGAGCGATCTATCTATCTATCGATCTATCTATCTATCTATCTATCTATCTATCTATCTATCTATCTATCTATCTATCTATCTATCTATCTATCTATCTATCTATCTATCTATCTATATATATTATATATATTTATGTATATATATATATATGCATATATATATATATATATATGTATATGTAAAGGGATAAACGGATAGGCAGACGTTTAAATATGCATATGTATATGTATATTGTTATGCGTGTATATGTGGATATATATAGATAGAGATAGAGAGAGATAGAGAGAGAGATATATAGAGAGAGAGATAGATATAGGAGAGATATATATATAGATAGATATATATATATATATATATATATATATAGATATATATATATATATATAGATATATATATATCTCTATATATATATATATATATATATATATATATATATATATATATATATATATATATATATATATATATATATATATATATATATATATATATATATATATATATATAGCTCGAGAAAAAGCTCGGTCATTTTCCCCTATAACCGGCTAGCCGTACGATAACAGAGACTCAGTATCTCCTAGCTTTCTTGTAGATTTAAAAAGAACCCTTATCGAGCAGCGCAGCTTTGACATAGCCAGACTATAGAGACACCTCATGTTGTTAACATTTTGCAAGTGTTAAAAATGGGGTTTTCTTGCCTTGGTTGCTAAACGTTCATTTCGTAGCGTGTTGGTCAACGGGAAGTCACGGTATCACCAAATCTCTCCGGTTTCACGCTGAGATGCAAAACTATAAAATCTGCAAAGCCAGACAGCACTGCTCGGATGTCCTGCTTAATGGTCGACAAGCTCGGTTAGGATTAGGTATTGAAAAACGGAAAAAACTAGGTCCTAAGTAACATCGAATAAAAAGCATTACAAGTGATTTCTAAAATTAAGAGTAAAATGAACAGTTTATGTGAATAACCGAATAGACAACACGGCATAAAATGCATTTTTACTTGATTTCATCTTAAGTTCTTGTAGACTTTTAATTTGTATTGATGCCTAAGATTTAGCATAAGTTTGTACACAACAGATAACATAACGCACATTACTACGTCTCAAAAGGAATAACCCAAGGATTGTGGACGTCTAAGAAACATGGAATAGTTTATTACGGTACCAGTTACGTATTAATAAGACACTCGCTCCCTTACGTGAAAGTTCGTGCATTATTTGAGATAGACTGGTTATTTGCACATAAACTAATCCACTTTTCTACTTTTGGCAAAAGTTATAGCTAGCTGCTTCTGTGTGTTACAATTTAAATATATCCCGCAACCACCAGCGGATTTGACATTACAAAAGGCAATCAAAAACGACTTTGCTTTCGTGTATCTAACCACAGACATTAATAAACGCAAGCATTTGAAATATATGTGTTTGGTTCGATATAGGTATTGTCATCGACAGAGCCAATAAACATCAGACCGTCGATCACTTCTGAACATAAGCCTTCCTGGTTTGACTCGATAATCAACTATTATGTCTATTCAATGGTGCATTTTGTGGCATCAGCAACGTTCAACAAATTCGACATGAAGATCTGTAATTTTATCGCTGTGTAATCGGGCTTTATTCACATAAAAAACAAATTGTTCCGTTTACATACAGTAGGTGGAATGTAATTTGATTTATTTGGTATAAATAGGCTGACAATTATGGCAAAGCACAATTTTACCTATGATTAAGAATACCCAAGGATGCAGAATATGAACAAATGTTTCAGGTCATGTTTTAACGAATGAGTTAGTCTCTGATGAATGTTGGGAATAACCTATACTTAATCTCCTCCTGCTTACATACGTTATGTTATGCCGCGCATACCCTGTGTAACAGGCTTATAGCGAAATCAGCCACTAACATATCGCCATCTGTAAGTAGCCGCGATAATTGCTTAATGTTTGGCTTCCAATCCGTGGTCCTCGTGTGTTTCATTGAACAGCAAGCCTGCGCTTATTACGTGTCGATGACAATTCTCTACGCTAGTTAAGTAGGGGGATATGGCGCCGCGCGTTTCTTTTGGCCGAACAATCGACTGTGTTCCGGTACTAACGACCACACCGGAAAACAATATCGGCGTGCTATTTTGACCGGGCGTACAAGTTGGTCGAAAGCAAGTACTGTAAGATGCATAATAGACTACTTTAAGCGCTAACAAATTATTAATACGACACTACAATACTATTCGGACATGTACTTAATCAAACAGATAAGCTAAAAACGAGCGAGTTATTAGCGAAAGTTATCTTGTGAAATGTTTTTTCACCACTAGCACAACTGCCACCAGTATTGATAATATTCTTTTTTTTAACTAATTGTTATAAATATTGACAATATTACTCAGCTTCTTTTATTCTCTCCTGTAAACAGCTGTATCTGGTCCTTGCTTCCATAATTATGACTACGATGAACGATTCGTCGGTGAAATGTCCTAAGGTACACATATAACGTTTGTAGAACCTAGTAATTAACCTTTTACTGAAGCCTTTACCCGTTTCAAAGTAAGTATATATATGATATATATATATATATATATATATATATATATATATATATATATATATATATATATATATATATATATATATATATATATGTGTGTGTGTGTGTGTATATATATATATATGTATTTAATATATATATTTATATCTGTATATATATATATATACACACACACACACATATATATATATATATATAAAACATATATAAACATATGCCTATATGTATATATGAATATATATATATATACTTATATATATTTATATATGTATATATATGTATATATATTTGTATATATATATATTTGTATAAATATAAATATATATATATATATATATATATATATATATATATATATATTATATATATATATATATATATATATATATATATATATAAGGTTTTTAACCGTCCAAAATTGCATCTGCTTTGTTTAAAACGTACCGTCCAAAACAAAACGTACCTGACAGTTAATTCATTCCTAGTCTTTCCACACCTTGTGAAGTTATAATTGACAGGGCATATGTAAGCAGACGATCTACTCTTCAGTTTCGTTAACAATAGCAGTGAATAGCTGTTTGTGCATGAACGTGTCAGTGTCATAGAGCCGTACAATAGCACTTCTTGGATCTCCATACCACAAAATGTCACCACAATGTCCACCTGTTTCGTCTTATGCATCCAAAGGTTATCAGTGAGTTTGTTTAAAGCTGATATAAAACACAGTGTGTGTGCGGTTGTAATCGATTTCCTCTATGATAGCGCCCATCATTATATTAGTGAATATGGCGTAAATTGTTACGCAATCTTTTGCTTGCTATTTATATTATGATGAATGTTCAAATACATCTGATCTTTGTTAAGGCTGTATAAGACAATGATATATGGATATTATCTATATAATGGTCACATCAGATAAACACGATGCATATGTGTCTTCTGTAATATACATTAATGGCGTTGTTATGTGCAACGTGTAACGCAATCAATATACCCAGTGATTTGGCATAACTGCGCACGTTTATGTTCGAACTGTAATGATTGACCAGTTTATAGGTCTGACCATTATATAACTGCAAAATACAATTAGAATGCGCTAAATGAACTGAGATAAGTAACAAATTAAAAAACCATACAACGTGCGAATTATCGCGCATCAGCGACTAGCTCCATCAATAGAAACAACGCGCATGGAACTTCTGGCGATGGTTTAATGGTTCATTGTCAGTTCGGCAGTGTCGCACTAACGACTCGATTGACCATGCCTCCGAAGTCGTAGACGTTGCGATTGTGCCTTTAATTGTATTTCCTTTGACTGTTTCTACTGAAAATCAATCAAAAGGGCAAACCAGCACCAAGAACTTGTTACATAGAAAGGGCCACTTGTTAACACATGTAATATATACAACCTGTTATGCGTCTAGTGCAAATGAGATAAGGAGAAGTTCGAGAGAAATCACAACAGAACTGAAAGACACTCGATGTCTAGTCTTATTTGTTTTAAATTTATTTGGTAATCAATAATTAGCTTTCTGCTGCACAATTGGCATATGCAGTTTCAAGCATGCATCGAACATAAGCGGTTGGAGAAGTTAGCTGTCATTGTGTCAACTATCAAATCACCAAGCTTTATGAATTGAACACATTACAAACTCTCCTTTCATTGTGATGCAGGTGCTTAAAATGTACGCAACTGGTCTATGCAAAGATCGTAAAAATAAATAAGCATCTGTACCGGCTGATAACGTTATTGAGTCTAGAAAGAGCCATAATGATGAACGCAATTGCCAAATGATTTGATAGAGCGCCTATAAATATTGTTTCTAATATATTCACTCACAAGTGCATAGTTTTTCTCAGCTAAAAAATTTATGTGGCATTGCAGTGTTTGAGGAACGTCGCTAATTCTTACCAACAATATAACTACAGCAGCTTGATGCGAGAATCAAGAATATGTGCATTTTGTCCAACGAATTTGAATGCTGATGCAGAAAGTATCATCCGCGCAACTTCATTGATCTTTTTCTTTTCTATCGAGGTCAGATACATTACATATCCATACCAATTACGCTTTCCCGAACACCTGAAATACTGTTTGGGTTCTTATTAATACATTCATGGTATGAAATGACTATGACTATACAAACAACGTGAACAGTGCCTGTTTATGTATTACATGCCCGCGTTTCTGCCAGGCTGCTGGAAAAGCTATCGGCTTGCAAGCGTTATGTGTGGGTCATCTGATGGATTACCGCATCATGATACCGATGGGCTATGTTTCGTCGAAACTTTGCACAGCCACATTGCATGTATTCATCATATTGTCCAGAAACGAGGCATAATCTTTACTGTCCGTAACCAACACCGTTATTAAATACAATGAATCCTAATTACATTGCCAAGGGGTTTGCGTACGCTTTTGTAGTCCAATAAAATATGTGTGGAAACTTGAAGTTGGATGGGTTCCAGTGCTCACAATGATTTACAATCTTTTTTTTTCAATTTTAGTTACCCATTCAATTTTAAGTTAGCTCATTTGAGTATGTACCACAAACACATAAAACGCTACTAATTATGTAGAGTCTCTACTGACATAATGAAGCACGAGTAACAAACAATGGACGCTTCAGCGGACTCACAAAACTGATCCCGTCAACGATGACGAAGAAGTCCCTGGTCATTCAATACGATGGAATATCACGATATTCATCTCATTGTACCGGTGGATGAAAACTTGACACACGTTTCATGGTCATTTTTGGATTCTTGATCAAAGCAATAGAATCACTGAACGAAAATCGTGTAGGAAACCGCACAGAACACAAATGAGAAAAATGGAACGGCAACCGCGAATAAGATGAATCTAATACCACCGTTGGGTACTGTTAGACGAGCACTGTGAGGTTATCATATCGACTAACATATTGATAATAGCACGTCAAAGTGTTACCTATGGCGCTATAATTTGACACAACATATGCCAAATATATAGCACAGTTATTTCGTTTTTCATTTTGATCGAAGATTATCTTACTAGAACTTGTTGTTATGTATTTCAGCAAACCATACCTCAGACATTTGCATCAATTTCCGTCGTGAATACACATAAGGATAAAACGTACTGTAGGTGTTACATTTGTAATTCTGTTGTTGTGATAATATGATGATTACAGACGTATGACTATTACGGCTTTATTGGAAGTTTTGATGAAACATCAGCCTCTCATTCTTTAATGAATTTGCTTAATCACAGTGATCAGTAGTGTTTCGTCATTCATGATATATTCGTGGCGCTATGCAAAAAAAATATCCCTCCATATGTTCCACGGGCTTATTTGATTATACTCACCGTCATCTGACAGCTCTACTAGTCTTTGTCCATCGTGTAAAAATATTGTCTGTCCATTAGTGACAGTCCTATTACTTTCTTAAATCGAGCAAGAAAATGACAATGATTTAGACAGGCATACATTAATTAAATTTTGTTTCTTTGAAAATTGATCATTTTGTATCATGCAGACAAATACAGCCTGGAATAGGGAATGATGAGCTCGAATAACCCTTTTTTGACACCACTATTATCACGTTTATTGGTAGCTGTGTGTGGTCAAGGTATAATAGCTGTATGCTACGCGATCTATGGCGAATCGACCATAAAAGAGTATCAAAGGTTATTGCAATGCAAAAGCCATTAAGTGTCGAAGGTAAGCTATGTGCACTATGAGTAAAACCCTGTTGGAATCCAGCATAGCCATTAATCCCCATACAATTTGGTGCTGTTATGTGGAAGTGCCCGTATTAAGGCGTCGATAGCGGGAAATGGCGCATTTTTCTGACATATATTTGAACAATGCCTTTTAGCGAATTTAGTATTGACTTGCTTGTATATAGCAACTTGTTGATGGGCTCAGGTGTTAACTTTTGGCGAGGTGCGTTTCCAAAACGCTATCTTATATTTTAGGTCTCTCCAATATTGTTAAAAAATAAGGATGATATAGCCAACGGGGCACGTGTCATTACGAGTTTAATGTCGCTTAAGTAGATATCTTAGCGAAGACACACTTGCATGAACGTAAGCATTCAATCCAGCGATGACAACCCCTATTGATGCCTCTTCATTATATCCATCTCATCGAACTAATCTATCATATCCAACTACTTAAAAAACTCATCAAGTATTTCCGTCTTGGATAAGTTAACCCTGTTGCATACCATTCTTCATTAAACTAAGATTAGCACATCCAATTTGGCCGATGTTCTAGTAAACACGAGTGCAACTGGCGGTCATCTCGCGTCAAGCAATAAATGCTGGTAAGCGATATCCCACTGCTGTATTGAACAAGCATTGGGGTGCGTGGTGAGACTGTAATCCAATCATGTTTACTGCCACATTAGGGGTTAGTGTCTAGGGGTGTACCATAATATCAGCCGTCGGTCGGCTGTAGACACACACACACACACACGCACACACACACGCACACGCACACACACACGAACGCACACGCACGCACGCACCTCGCACGCATGCACCTCGCAAGCACCTCCCACGCACCTACTCACACACACCTCACACGCACCTCGCACGCACCTCCTCGCACGCACCTCGCACGCACTTTGCACGCACACACGCACGCACGCACGCACGCATGCACGCACGCACACCCACACACCCCACACGCACCTCACAAACACACGCACATGCTCCTTAATACACGCACCTCGCACGCACCTTGCACGCACACACGCACGCACGCACGCATGCACGCACGCACACCCACACACCCACCCACACGCATATAACACAAATATATATATCTCTATAATATATATATATATCTCTATATATATATATAATATATATATATATATATATATATATATATATATATATATATATATATATATATATATATATAGTTATATGGCGCATTGTATAAAAATAACTACACTCAATGTATTTGACATAAAGGCTAGAATAGGCTTTAAATATTTACACGGAAATCTATTATCACAAATAGTTATCGGAATGCATTTTGACTATCAAGGAACGAAGCAACTATGTTACAAACCATCAACAGTATTGAAGGGACGCCAGAAAATATATGAATGTCACATCTAATGTTCGGAACGCTAAAATGCCATTATAGTCAGTACAGTCAAATTAAGAAACATTCCAAAAGGAGAATACCCTTACCTGTTTATCAAGTAAATCGATGTCTAAGGGTTTGAAATAGGTCATCTGACCCTTATGGTACAAAACAGCATTTGTCAAGCAAACGCGGACATCAAATTCATAATTTGTGCGATCGACATACAATATGTGCCTCTATAAATAGAAATGTCAAAAGATGAATTGGCAATTAATTGTTGAATGCGTTGGGCCCTGGTAGTTGACATGGCAAGTTTCTGTTGTGCAATCATTGCTTATAGTTGGAATACTCTTGTATTTATTACAAGCAAATGTCATTTGTCATCATATTGCTTTTCGATGAACATTACAGTGCTCAGTATTTGTTCATGTATATCATACATAAATTTATGGCAGCTCTTTCAACTGCATATCAAAGATTATCGCTCTTCTGCAGACACGATATCCAGCTCTTTCGATATCGGACTATCGTGGTCACCATGTTTCCGGTAAAATAATGACGAGACAAGTTGCACCAAAGCCAATTTTCATTGAGCGTCGACTCAAGCAGCTGACATTCACCCCAAGACAGACATAGATTCTCTCGTATAGGGATTTACGCTTTGGTGTAAAATTGCCGTCATGAGCATATTGCTTTTCGAGGAACATTACAGTGCTCATATAGAGTTCATGTATATTAGATATATATTTATGGCAGAGAGAGAGAGATGCAGATATAGATATCGAGAGAGATGAGATAGAGAGAGAGAGAGATCGAGATATCGATCACCATGAGAGAGTAAAAGAATGACGAGAGAGAGAGCACCAAAGAAGAGAGAGAGAGTCAAGAGCGGAGAGAGAGAGACATTCAGAGAGAGAGAGAGATAGAGAGAGAGAGAGAGAGGAGAGAGAGAGTAGAGAGAGAGAGAGAGAGAGAGAGAGAGAGAGAGAGAGAGATATATATAGAGAGATAGAGAGAGATAGAGAGAGAGATAGATATAGATAGAGAGATAGAGATAGAGAGATATATATATAGAGAGAGATAGAGATATAGATATAATAGATATATATCTCTATAGAGATCTCTCTCTCTCTATAGATATCTCTCTATATATCTCTCTCTCTCTCTCTCTCTCTCTAGATCTCTCTCTCTCTCTCTCTCTCTCTATCTCTATCTCTCTCTATCTCTCTCTATCTATATATATATATCTATATCTATCTCTCTATATATATATATATATATATATATATATATATATATATATATATATGAAGCCGTGTTGCCGGGAAACTGGATCCCCTAATCCGGGTATCTTTTATTTAGAGCTAGAAGGGTTGCAATTGAATGAGTTGAATTGCTCACAGAATAAGACATAACAAGACAATATAAATGCATTTCTAATGTAGGTAAGCTTATATAGATATCCGGCAAAAAGACATAAGCACCACTCACCTTTCAGACGAGTCGCTGTCACCACAAAGTCACATTTATAGCCATATACTGAAGCTATCCAGGACAACAAAAGCGCATTCGATTAATTCCATCCCTTGTCATCAATAATCATGGATTTAGTCGGTATTCAAATACGTGGATTGATGGATGAAAACATAATGATCACCATGGGGCGCTTGATGTACGAGATAACGTCTCTGAACGAAAATCTCAGGATATTGCGAGGGTGATCAGGCCGGAGGCAATTGCAGAAGAATAGAAAGGCATCCGTAAACGGGATAAATTTAATGTCTCCGTATGGTGCAGCAGTATGAGCGCTATGAGATTACCAAATCGATTAACATATTGGTAACATGAATTCATCGTGTATTTGGCGCAGTTGTAGGCACCAATAAGGCATCCACAGTGGTGCATCATTGGTGATGAATGCATTTGGGGTATGTGTATAAGGGCCAACACATTTAATGAAACATGACATTGATTAAAACGGTCATATTAATTAAAATCCATTCACCCGTCCATATCATATAATTTAGTTGTAACTAAGAGACCGTCCGTTTCATGATGAAACCAGATGTACATTCATGCCATGCGATGAAAAACTAGCCTATGATTCCCTTCAAAAGCACTCTGCTTGACAAGACATCAGAATTCAAAATAGAGGTTGCATCAGGGATGTTTGGATTATGTTTCGCAAGCGCAGGATACTAAGCTGAATATATACGGAGGACACATCTCTGTACTACATGTTTGTTGACTACAGATGTTACGCTTAAAAGCACAATACTGATAACACTATTAGAAAGCGCTCAACCAAACAAGGTAACTGATGAGTTTGAGTAACCCATTTGACATCACTGTTGGCACGTTTATTGGTAGTCAGGTAATGATAATTAAATAAAAGCTGGTCGTAGCATAAACGACACGAGCAATCATTTAATTGAAAAGCAATCCAAATAGAGAAAGTTGGGTTGTTGCCGCAGCAATTTGGAAGGTACAGAGTGCCGTATTAACACTAGATATGTGCACCATGAGGTAACGAATTCAGATGACATTCTGTTGCTAAGTGTCATTACGCGATTAACACCTGCTACATAATGCATAGTGGATAAAATTCATGTGATCTTTGTTATGGCTATAACTGAATAATGATACCATCTGTTATGGAGATAATATTAATGTCGTGGTCACTGCAGAGAGTAACATCAGTTAAAAACGCTGCAAATGTGTCTTCTAGGTAATAAATGTATGGTATTGTAATATATAAAGCGTCTGTGAGTTAACTTTCATCAATGAAATTATTCACAACCAATTAAGCAAGCCGTTTTGTAGCGCATTTTAATGCTCGCACTTAAATGATTGATCAGGTTTTACGTCTTAATTACACACCCTTTCATATAGCTACATAGCACAGCTACAACGTGATAACTATATAACAATACCCAAAATTATACAGCATCTAAACTGAACTGAGACAAAGCATTTAGCAAGCCCGCAAAGCAAGGGCAAAATAGTCAACAATACAACGTGCAGCTTATTGTACATTACCAAATACCTCCACCAATAGCAACTTCCGGTGACTGGCGAATTGTTGCGTTATCAGTGATCTCTTGACTTTCTGCATTGCTACAGTTACCACACAATTAGCCTTGTTCCTGCGGCTTATGAAGTCTGGATTTGCTTTGTATTGTGTTTGTTGCAATATGTATCACTTCAGATGAGCAAACATACTTAGCATAGCGGATTGCTGAAAAAATTATCTTGTCAAAGAGCTTTACTCTGCACAGTCTGCTAATATTCCTTGCCCAAAGTAGTTCAGTGTCTCAAACATACTTTCAAATAAATGGTTTAGCCCTGTACTATATACCCAAGCAATCCTCTGTACTAAAATATTCATGATCTAGAAATTACGACATTATTTGTATGATCACCAAATTAAATTACTATGGTCACACAAACAAAATGAACAGTACCTGTCTATTTACTACATAGATGGGCAGCCACATTTTATTTGCATTATAACCTAACCTCTTTTGTAAGACTGATTATGATATATTTTAATCCCAGAAATATATTACTTAATTCATCATATGTTTAAACGATCTCAATTTGCAAAAGCCCAACAAATATCTCCTTATCGGAATCGGCATAGCAATCCCAAAGCCAGCGACCGTTTGCACTGTGCTCATCTCTTTAACGGTACCCCAATGGTTGTGCAATGAGGATTACTACCCCACATGATCTCTAGTGACTAATGGTAAGTTTTTGTGACCTCAATCGACGCGAAGCTGAATCACATTGTTGCGTGAGGTTACATCATGGATTACTGCATTATGATGGCGATGCGTCAAAACTATGCACATCCACAACAGATGCATTAATCATGGTGTCGAAAAGCAAATTGTATCTTCCATCGTAAAGGAAACAAAGTTAATGAGGAATACGCAGCGATAACAGGCGCTTTAAAGCACAAATGGCGGCGTTTCGTAGCTCACTGCATTGGTGGAAGCGCAAAGTACGTGTAAATACCCTGTAATGTTCAGCAATATTCTCCTGATGATATGAGTGTTTGGATCAATCGTTCAGAAATGCTATTTTTCATAATTCTGCACATTTGTCGAGGCGTTTCATAACCCTTCTCCTCCAATGCATGATTGCATTGTGCAATATCGGGGATTGCTCATATCATACTTCAAACGCATATGCAAATGGTTAGTTTGGAAAAACTTACAGCTTCACCGGTATTATCTGTGCGCACATGTCTGATAATCTGCGCTTGATGGTAAGAGGGTCGCATTCTCTGTGATCCGATGAGACTTTCCATCTCGAAATCCCCGTGATGTGTCACAATGCCCTGAACTTAGCTTCATCGGAGTGCTACATCAATAATTTTTGCTTTCTTCTCTGCTGTCAAAGACATTAACGTGACGGATAGAGGCAACATTTCCGCCCCAGCTCTTGATTCCCTTTTTCTTAATTTGGGAAGGACATTGGATGCATGTTTTTAACATTTAAACACAAGGCTGCACAAGCACAAGCGGTATGATGAAATGACAACTGACCTTTCGTAAGTGCAATCCCCATGCTATTTGCGCCATATATATCCGTTTAACGTTTGCACCATTTCGGGTGGATCGGTTTCATTGCTCAAAATAATTTCCATACTTTAATGATCGATACCTATTCGGAATTTAAATTGGCGTTTCTTGGCATGTAACACAAACGCATCCAATGATACTACTATTTACATTCTCTATGACTCACTATTTCCGAAATCGGCACGAGTATCAATATGTGTACGCTACAGCGGGCAAACTGCATTAATGATGGTGAAGAGTTCCCTTGTCAGTCACTATGGAGGATTAACGCGATATTCAACTTATTGCAGCGGTATGTGAAAACTTCACAAAGGTTTTATGATACTTGATTCAAGGGATAAATTCATTGTACGAAAATCCCGGCTTATCGCGAAGGAAACCGCGTAGATATCAAATGCAAATAAATTGAATCTCGGACGTGAATGCGATGAAATGAATGCCTCCATAGTATATGGCATAATGGAAGACAGCTTTATTGTGGCTCATTTTGGTCGCAACTTTTGATATAGTTTGAATATTAGAAGACATCACATAAACCCGCATATAACAAATCAGCGTCATAATCTTATGACCGGGTCGCACTCGACAGCGGCCAATTCGGTTCACGACCTCGACACAACGATTCACGAACATATCTAATGAATAATTGAATGCACCAGATTTAAATATAACGTGGTAGCAGACTCGCGTAGTTGAACCCCTTGAGTCAGGGATGTCGACCATGATTGCCATATTGCTCCTACGGATGGATCGGACGCATTTTATTTCGTTTAATAAAATTGCGTAATCATAGTGATCAGTGGTGATGATTACTTATTGTGATATCATCCATGCGCCACGTACGTTACGACTTATTACGAAATATTATATCATGCGCTCAACGTTCTGATAAATACAGTTCATCTTCCACGTCATCAGACCTCCTTAATCGTCTTTGCTCTTTGTGGCAATGATCGCAACAGATTTGTAGCAAGCGTATCGCTACCTTTATGGCATACGATGGATAGCTAGCCAAAGAAGCCATGGGACGTGAGAATGACTGCGTTCAAGCAAGTCACCGAATTACATTCCGTCAGGTTTTATCGAGGCAAACTGATCGTTTAGGGCCATACGCCACAATATACGCTAGCTATCTCTGTGATTAACCGCACAGCCAGAAAAAGTTAAAGATGGGCACGCCTCTATTGTTGAAACTGTTACTTTTTTTCATTTGTCGCTGTATATGGTCAAGTTATACTGATTGCTAAATGAGCGCCGCTCTTTGTCGAAGTGACAGTAGTCATACTTCCACGAGGGGAGAACCCTAATAGAGTAATAAAGGTAATAACACTTTATTTAGTGTCGAATAAGGAATATGCACTTTAAGGACACAAGTAAAACATCTTGGTAATTTATCATATCCATTAATCCCCATGCAATTTGATATTTTGGTATTGAAGTGCCCCTGATATAGCCTGATGTAGACATATAATCATAATTCTGACCTGGCATAACATTTGACTCATATCTTTTACATAACTTAATATTTCCCTGCTTGAATATAACAACTTATTAATGGGCATGCGTGCCGATATAAGACGAGATCATTAAGCAAATCTCAAAACTCGCGCTATAGATTCCTCTGAACATATCTCGATTTATATCATTCGTTAAGCTAAGCCAATTGTTCTATCAAATCAATGTTCATACAGTACAGGTTAATTCTCCATAATGCTAAGTTGTGCTACATATGAAGCTCACACGGCCATTACGAATGTCTCCTAGGTAATAGCGAGGAGACATGCATTAGCGTAAGCATTCTCTCAAGAGATAACACCAAGCCATCCACAATATCCACCTCATCCTGCCGAGCTAATCTTTTACTTTGTACATTCAAAAAGGCTTATAATAAATAACTGATGTTTGATCAATTTCTTGACTCAGCTCTAAGAATCTTTTAGTTTAAGTTGTATTGTTGTCTAAATGAACATTTGGTGCGTACAATCCTGCACCACAGTGAGATAAGCACATCTAGTTATGCCGATGCTCTAGTGAACACCAGAACTACTGACTCTCATTTTAAGCCAAGTATTAAGTGTTCAGTGCTTATGGTAAAACACCTTGTATGCAATATGCTGAGCAGTTCAGCCCATCAGATTTTCGACATGTTATATATTGTAAAGATAATAGTCGCAAATAAATACTACACTGAATAAGTTATTTGTGACCTCCATCAGCAACGCCATCATATACCTAATCTATCAGGCCACCTTATTGGATGCTCAACCAAATGCGCTATTGATTCTCCCAACTGTTCATAGAGCATTAGATTTTATAAATTCAACCACGTTTGATTAACAATATAATTGGACGGTTTTCATCATGTACCACATGTTGTCCATTTAGCAGCAACCTCCAGCGGCAATGACTGTAGATCCCAACTGCACATAGCACTCATAGTACCCGGTTATCCCATACCACGTGGAAGCACGTCATATTCCTGACAGAGTGATGTAGTGCTAATGTTTCGACTCACCATGGGTTGACCAATATAACTTGCGCCGTTGGCAATCATTTGTTGAGTGATAGATACCTTGCATATAGTATTAGTAGTCCGTTTTTAACTTTTTGTCAACACTTAAACAACACTTATCGCATGGCCCTCTACTGTCAGTCATTCAGAGCTCGAGAAAAAACTGATAAGATAACTGCGACTGCGTCGCAATATCACTTAGCACCAACCAGATTTGAGAAGGTGAATCAAAGAGCATCCCTGCTCTAGCATGGCAACACTAGGGAGTGTCTTAATAACACGCACACCTTGCAAGTGTTGTAACGAAGGTTTTCTCAAGAGTCATTTGCTTGCCAGTCACTAATCTGGTTGCGTATCGCCCATCGGTAAGTCACGGTAATATCCCATCTCCCCGGAATCTAGCTGAGGCAAAATGTTAACACCTGCCAAGCCGCTTATACGGTGGTACAGTGTCGCCAGCACCAAACGAAGACGAACGCTGCTGGGAAGTTGGCGGTGCTCCAATTGCCGGATTTGGGAATATTCTACAATTCTCACACAAAAAATTATCGGAGCACATTCCAACATAATAAACAAACAAGCAGTAAAGCCAGTGGTCTAGTTACTGGAACAAATCTTGCCCATTACGGTCCCTCGCAGTTTCCGGCTAAGTCTGCCTCCATTCCTGTCAGTCTTCTTAAGCAGTCACAGCCCAACATTTAGATCTTCTAGTGTTTCTTTGCACCCTGTTCTTCAATTATTCTTCAAATTTGTCCGTTGTCAGCTGAGGGCTGAACCGACAGGCACAAGAAGCACCTCCTACTTTCTATTTGGTATCTGTAGATGAATCCAAGGGAGCAACAAACGCACCAAGAACACTAAAATCCGTCTCACAATCATTGGCGTCGAAAAAGGAAAAATCTCCCACATCTCCTATAGATGAACCCATCATCACAGGCAGCTGAGGCCGAATGGGGGATTAAGCGAATATCTCTCATATTTACAGGTCCCAGACAGATACCTTACATAACTAGGTTCATGCTTATTATCAATATTAGGGGACTAGGTCTTGCGCTTGATTACCGCGTGTAGGTGCCATCGCGATAGGTTTATGAGGCTGTAGTTGGATGTTTTGTTGTTTAGTGAATTAGCATCAAAATTTAGATAGTATTTGTGCAATGCAAAATGATATAAATGTTCGATCAGTTCATTCATAAATATTATAAGCATACTGAAAGTTGTTATTCGGAAGAGTTGCTACTTCAAAAAGAGTGCATTCCATCAGCGATGGTGAAAAACCATCCCTATCCATCAAATATTATAGATTGTCGCGATATTCAAATTACTTGACCGACGTGTAAGAAATTTACGGTCAATTTGGGGCGCTTGGTGCAAGAGATGAAACTCAGGTTATCGGGGGAGTAATAGTGCAGAAGGCAATCATGGAACAGTAGAATGGCATTCGTAAATAAGATAAAGCGAATGTATCTGTAGGGTGCTGTAAGACGAGCGCTGTGCGATTATCATATTGATAAACAAAAACATAACGGTAATTAGTGGCATTGGTTGTGGATGCAATATTTGCCTCGGCTTATGGTGCAATAATAGGGACTGTACATCGCGTTTAAGACATTTGCCTGAATATGATCATATCAGAACCAAATTAACAAATATCGCCAAAACAATATTTGCACTGCGGTTTTGTTTCATAGTTAATTTATGCATTTGTGCCACAATGGAGCAGATGCGTTTTATATCAACTATTAGATAGGCGTTCATGAAGGCACATTGTAAGTATCAACACATTTAAACTGAGTGTGTTATGAAAATAACACTGAAGTACAGATTCGACATATGGTGAGATGATTGGATATGTAGATGAATATGCACTCCTTTGTCAAGGATCAATTATTTACAGTTATTCACAAAGGAGATGCCAATGGACAGCCTGGTATTTGTTTCTGTTGTCAGACACATGGCATCATAACATCTGCTTATTTACATTGTGAAAATGGATGCCATTAATGTTAATCATTATGACATTCAAGAGTTCATTATGAGTATTGGAGGCAATGTCATTTTTGTATATAAGTAGTGTCCAGTGCCTAATTAGAAGCTAATATATACCGCATGAGACGGAGGTGAACAGCGAGAGTAAGTATATCGAATGCCACACCTAAACCAATTAGCAGCGAGTATTATTCATTTACAGAGTGTATGTGCATTCTGATATCAGCTTTCAGTTAAACCTGAAAACGGCAACATAAGATCATATTAGTCTTGCTCCTATACACAAAGGTTCCCCTAATATAAATTGGTCATAGCCGTTCATTCATTCCAACAAACTTATTTTCATGGCATTATTAGGAGTTATATACAATACATATCAACCATTCTAGTTAAGCCTTAGTGAGCTGGTTTACGGCACGTAAACCATTTACAAACCGTTTTCTTGGATTACTTGATGTTCGATTAATTGCTGTATGCTTGCTATTGAAATGAGCGCTGGATTTGCTGAGAAAGCTTTACTGTGACTTGTCGCCAGAATGCGATTGTTTGGTTTCCGGGTTAAGCACCTTAGCACTTCATTACGTATCTAATGAGGGAATTGAAATAAAACGTAGAAATATACGTACATGCTAGACAAGAAAAGAATACAGTATATATATATATATATATATATATATATATATATATATATATATATATATATATATATATATATATATATATATATATATATATATATATATATATATATATATATATATATATATGAAATATATATATATGTATTTTATATACATATATATGAATATATATATATCTAAAAGTTTATATATATATTGATATGAGCATGATATTTATATCTTTTGTATGCGTATCACGGAATTCATTAATAAGCTAACAACAACGGAACCACAACGGTTCAAAAAGGGTATTTGAGACTATTTATATCGAGTAATACCTTCTACCCATATGCCACCAGTCATTCATTGTGGAGAGAGCATTATTCATTGACAAAGCTTCATTTTACATTTTTTGGATAGTTGACATCCACTCATGGTCAAAGAAATAATAGACCGCATTTTTCATTCGATAACCATTCTTGAAAACGTCTTGCGGAAATTAGAAAACCTGCTCTCATACATATGGATGACCCGTTTCATATGTACCCAAGCGACCACTCAACGTCGCTCCCTTAACGCATATTTGTAACGATTGAATGGAGACATAATTGATAATATTCGCACATTCTTGATGACTCGTGGCGTTCTTTTTGGCTATGACATAAATGCACAGAACCATAAGGAGCATGATATAGACTGAAACAATGAGCGCGCGGCAATAATTGATACATATAGGAGCCAACGTGACCGCGCCCACCTGACATCATTCCTGAACATCTGAACGATGTTTGTAATTGAGAATGTAATGCGTACCTGGTGCTGACAACAGTAATATGCATTGACTTTTGAAATAGGTTCTATTTCGTTGTTCTTGAACAGCGTCCCGGTCTTGTGCTTAATGCTATGGAGTGTAACCATTGGGGGAGAACCCACCAGCACACACACGAAATGAGACCAACAGGGCCAACGCTATAAATATCTAGTTCAACCAAGGAACATACTTACCTTCATAGATTGCACCCCCTAGAACGCGTCGCAGATTTTTTTACATTTTTATAGTGCACCTCTGAACACGAAACATATATGACATCTACAGTTGCAAGCTATTTTTGGCTGACTTTTGATACGATTTACGCCAGAGATTTTAATGACTATAAGATGACGGCAGAAAACTACTATCGGCAACAGCAAGGACAAACAGGGTCGTACATATTATAGCAAACAAGAGAATTATACGGTAGTTAATGCAGCGGAATTTAGGTTGTATATAATGCATGACGTACAAATTGGGTGCTGCAAATAATATACCGCTCTTTGCGAAGGCTTCAGTGCACCTAAAATATGATGGCATCCTACCTATATTGTATGCCCTTCCCTGTACTGGAAACATATTGATTTATCTGCGTTTATTTTTGTCCATATACATTTATAATGATATGAATCAAATTGCAGCAGTTACAAATACAGCTTTACTGCATAAAGCATGTAAACATGAAACATTACTCGAACGTTATGGCTCGTAGTCCATGTAAACAAATATTCTAATGCTTGCAGTAGTATTCATAAGTCCTTCATTAGATCCGTGATAAAGTGCTAAGGAGTTCAACCTCGAACCGATAGCTTACATTCTGGTATCAAGGAGCAATAAAGCTTTCACTGAAAATCCAGCTCTGGTTTTCATATTCGCCGGGCTGCGATGAAACGAGAATAAAGTAATCCAATTAAATGGATGCAAATAGGTTTTTATCCTTTGCAAGCCATAAACATGTTCGCACCGACCAACAAAATAAGCCATCTGCTTAGCTTGAATTTTGTGTCCAAAATCCTCAGGCAATGTCACGATATGATTATCTCTTGGAAATATAATTGGCTGCTGCTGGTTGCAGAAAGGTAATTGCGAAGAGGCATAATGTCAACCACCAGCTTACCACATACTTATCATGAGAAAGTTTGTAAATGATGAGTATGAGTCAGCAAACATAGACTGGCTTCTCTCTGCTCCGGATTTGTCTACAATTCCATAGGCTTACAGTGTAAGCAATCATCTTCAACGAGTGAATAAAATTGCAAGACTTTAGGTGAAATAATCCCCACTCTTTTTTGTAAAATATCAATCACTCTTAAATGATCAAAATACGTGGCATCGGAAATATTTGAATGTATCGATGGTATGAAAAAAATACAACCACGGCAGAATATTCATTTTATGTTAACAAAAGCTCGATTGTATGGTAAAACCCTTATATAACATCACTGTATATTATATCTGGTAGACGACGGCACAGCACATTAACTAAAGCCGAAATGTTGGATCGGCTACTATAAATTGCAGGAATGTACCTGCCTGCACAAAGAGTTGATGACAGGCCCGCAATAGCGCGTTGCTTATTCTGGCTTACACTGACGCCTATTACTTAGTCATCTGATATGAAATGAGCTTGTCCTAAACATAACATCTCGTCAAAGCACAGCATGTTGTATCTATGCTTATATTACCATATGCCTTCCAGTGGTCACTCCACTTTAAATAACATCCCCTTTGTAAAACAAAACGCGTACGAGCAAAAAAATCTTATTCGGGACATGGACTGATCGAAGACAGTGGGGCAACCTGCCCTAAGTATGCGGTAAAATACTATCAATAATGGAATATAAGCATTAACACTACAATGCGTTCCCAATGCAGTCCGTTCTCGACTTCGTACAGTAGATAAATCATATATTACACAACGAAGAATCTCTAAAATCATACCATATTTAAAGCGCATGACTGCGCTAATAACGTTTGATGTTTTCTAATTATTCTATACCTTTATCACTGCATTTCACTGGCCTTTCCAGATGCATTGTTGTAGTGTATTGCGTCGCGGGTAGAAAGCACACATTTAAATGTCTAAATAACGTTCAAATGCATTATTTTGGGACAGATGGAAGATAATCAGGGCTTGATATGAAAAGCGTCGTATTCTTTGTGATGCAAAGGGGCGATTCATCAGACAATCTCAATGATTTTTCACCGTGTTGAAGAGACTTATTAACCCTTTTTGCCTTCTCCGTTGCTGGTCGTGACGATCATAGCAGTAGATGTACCGATGCTATTAGTTGCTCGGCTTGCTCTTACTACGTCTACATCAAATAAACCTTCAGCGCAGTCAGGTGATCATTTTTTAATGAATTCATTAAGGGTAAGTCATCGGCGTAGCTCCAATAGGCACGGTAGGCCCGGGCCTACACATCGTTTCCAAAAATGAATCGCACCATATTGGATCTATAGTTTAAAAAAATCTCGGGTAGGTCCCCCAAACCCCTCATACAAAGGCTTCGTAATAGGCCCAGCTACGCCCCTGTAAGTGCATGCGGTATATCATTTCAATGAAACATGACCTCGACGAGAAGCCCTAGCTAAAGATCAATCTATATGTTCATTTCCCGGCATTTCATTTTTTTTTTGGCGATCGATGAATGATCTGTAGCTTAACTGCAGTTGAGCTCGCACTAGCACTAAGGTTGATATATATCGGGCCAGCCATGCAGCCCGAGTATATCCGTTTATAACCCGTACAGTCCTAAGCAGGGTGTACATATCCGATAGGCCGGTTAAGAATGAACAAGCTGCACTGACAGATCAAAGTCTAAGTTTATATGAGATCCCACGCATCTTTATTTTTTATCAGAATGCTCGGATGACACTTTCTAAATGTTATGCACGTTTTCATAACATACCTCATAATCCCTCTCCCAGTTTAATTCAAGCTGCCTAATCATACACGCCACGGTCGAGATGTCATTGTTTTTGGTTGTGGTGCAAATACTGTAGAATATGGTCGATATATCGTCGTGCAATGTGTTATTTCGAAAGCCAAAGAATGCATTCGAAATACAGTGATTAAGCTGAAGCTGTTTTGGAAGTCGAAGTACAATTATTGAGGTAAAGCGTCGCAACTCCATGAATTCATACGTGTTATATTGGAACAAATGGGTTCCTTTGTTCCATGCACCAATAGGGAAGCTGAATAGAGACTGAAGACAGGTTCCTGTGATTGATGTTTGTTGACTCAAGATGTCACGCCTGGAAGCACTACACTGATTTCATGATCTAAAAACGCTCAGCTGGTGAAGGTGAAAGATTGGCCAAAATATTCATAATGACACTACTATTACAAATTGTATTGTTTACTAAGCGTGGTCAATGCACTAACGATTACTGAAGGTGGATCGTAATTCAACTGGCTGGTGCCATACTTTCACGAGGGCGATATTCGAGCAGAGTAACAAAGGCAGCTATGTCTGGTTGGTTTTAATCATCACTTAAATGTACATAACGACATTATAACACATGCTTTAACATAACCGTCCACGAATACATTCTCAACCCGACAGACGGAGCCGTGCAGTATTTGTAAAGTAAATTCAAATACCGCAATCCATTTAGGCATCTGCCAATGCAAGGCGAGCTGCTTTCTCAAATCGGATAATTGTAAATTTCCGAGTTTGAGGGCACTGAGAGCGGAATGCAACCTAGAACAGCGAAGTCATTAATACTCACATCCAGTACCCCTTTCACGTTAACCTATCGATGGCAATTGCTCCATGTTTCAACCTCTACTACTATATACATGTTGTTTAGACATTAAAACTAAATCAACAATGTTCGGTTCTATTTTCAAAAAACACCGTCGCAAATTGATACAAACTGATGCCGCCACAATCAGTGCTGATTTGACTACTCAATGATCACCTAACCGACCCTGAACGCAAAACAAGCCCATATCAGACCCGTTGGATCACCAGTACGGGATCCACAGACAGTCCGACCCGCGCTGGCCTGGGCGGTGAAACATTGAACTATTGACTAGAAAAAAAAGGCATTTAATTTGGTCTGTCTCCTTCTATTCTGTCATGCTGTATTAATCCTGTCACACAATAAGAAGATTGCTATACCTTATAATTCCTGTCACGCTCATAGAAGCGTGGAACGCAAACACACTCTGTCATCGTATGGGCGCCTCGGCAAGTAAAGCTTTTACAACATTTTGTTATGACTTGCATGTTTACCAGCGTCGCCTTGCCTGTCATCCAAATTTGGTATTGTTTTTTCTCCTCTCGTTGCTTGGGTAAGCCCTTTACATCACAAGGTACCTTCGCAGAAGTCAATGACCTCTAAGGCAAGGCAGTTAAGGTAATTAGGGTCGTGGTCCTTCAATGTATAGTTACCATACATAACCGGGGCGACGGAGTAGGCATTCGGGTAGAATATCTTGTCGATACCAGTAAGTGCGCCTTGAGCAGTAGCTCGGATAAGCTCAGGCGTTCATCGGCTGAAGGTCGTCAGCCATGGGTCGGGGCTGCTTGTTAGCTACTATACAATGCAAAATATAGAGAAAAAGGTGGACGATATAGACAAAAAGGTAGACACTATTGCAACGGACATGGAATCCGTAGAGGAGGAATTAGACGACAATTTGTCGGTTCTGGAAGACGATATAGAAGAGGTTGGAACCAATCTAGGAATCATTGCGGACCTAGCGTCGTTTTCGACAAGATTGCAAATGGCAGGATGTGTAGGATTACAAAAAGCCACATGGAAGCCGCATCGAATTTCCTACCGACCCCAAAGCCTACTCCAAGTCGGGACAATGCAACCCGGCCTGCGCTAGATAGGCGGGACCCTTTCTACATGGAATAGGAGCCAGGGCAGACCAGGTGTTCGAGGCTGGAGGAGGCCTGTAGGCTGGAGGAAGCTGGCCTGGTGGTGGAGCACGTTCGCCACCTGTGACTGGGGGTGGTTTGCCTTGGGTGTTCGCTACCTGCTACTGGGGTTGGCTGTAGGAGGCTGGCTGGTGGGTTGCAGGAGGCTGGCCTGGGTGGGGCATGTGTGGCTGGTAGAGTTGTGGCTTTCGTTGCATGTCCAGTTCTGTCTTTCTATCGTCTTTCCTGAATGTGGCCGGAGAGAAGCAAAGGTTGCCTAGCGTGCAGGAGAATGGGGTTTTGGCTATTCGGAGGGCTTCTATTCCACCATGTGCTCGAAGGGCTTCTTGTATCCTGTATCCATGGACCTGGACTGCAGATGGGCTTTCTGGGGTTTCGAAGAACAAGAGTACTCTGTTTCGATTTTGTCTATCTTTGGCGACAGCAAAGTTTCTACAAAGATACTTTCCAGCTGGCAACGCCGATGCTTTTCGCTGCCCCTCCTTTCGAGGTGGTGGCAGTTCTAGTTCTGTAGGACCTCCATAGTTTGGCAATGGTTTCCCCGGGGGCGGTGGGCCTTGTGGCAATTTTGGAAGATCTGGATATTTGTCCTTTCTCCGCTCGTTGTTCGAAAGATGGCAGTGGAGCCTTTGAAGCCGAGGTTAGTATTTGGAGGTGGAACATTTTCTGGGGCTATTCCACGGATTTTTGTGTACCTTGCTTGCGAAATGTGGTATTTCTCTTTTGCTGCACGAACAGACAAGGCTCCAGATCGTATCTCGGTATAGGCTTCTCGTGGTAGGGTTGTTTTTGGCATGGTATATACCTATGTACTCGCAAAGCTCTAAAAGGGGGTACACAGTGGGTCGGAAGGCTCTGTGGCCTGTAGGCTGGTACCTGCGACTCGTGGGCCTTCCCTATGGACTCCCGTGGCTCGTGTGGTCGTGAAGCGCCAAGTGGTCGACAGCGAGTTATACCTTTCGTGGTGTCTGCTGCGATCCAACTGGATCGAAATATTCACCTCAAAAGCCTTTTCACCGCTTTTATGTAATGAAACAACTGTAAACAGTATATTGTTGACAGCTTTCTAGACTGAAACGTTTGAAAGTTTTATACTACGATACGGTCATGCTAACAAATATCTGCCCCACCCCGGAACTAATCTAGTTTGAATCCGAACTTTCAACGCCAGAAATATATGCGCTGCGACACAGCTCTTGCGTGATAGCACCCGGAGACACCGAGCTGAACCCACGCCATGAGCATCTAGCAAACGGTGAACAAACTAATTCTATGTGAACTTACATTTTCCAATAAGATGGTCATCGCATCACTACTTTTTGGAAGTCGATTAATATATGAATTGTTCTAAGGAATCGCATCGATCGGGGTACACAGGCTCTTAATGTGTGTTGTTTTCTAGATGCTAAATCGAGCGATTCCTGCCAAACCCATGATCGAGGCCAATGACGATCCTGGTGCCTAGTCTAGCGTCACGATGCATGTATGCACGTTTGCCATACACAAAGCTTACTTGGGACTGTAGCCATTGGGTCAGGACCGTGGGAAACTATTTCTTTGCCCTGTACGCATGGGCACTGTGAGGGTCCCAGCACTTCACCCGCACGGTAAAGAAACAAGGGCGCCCCTTCTCTGTTGGGTGTGGTGATAAATCACCTAATGCCAACTTCTCGTCACTGCAGTAATGGTTATAGATTCGCCAACTCACCGGGGTATTGCTTCGTAAGCATTATCGGATGGGCAAGTAGTGTGGCGGATTATTGGACTGATACCATGGGTTGATAATGGATTATTGCACTTTACACTTAACGCACAAAAAACAAATAAATAGCAATAAAAGTTACAACGTAATATCTTGGTGCATTTGATTAATGATATACGCCAATCTGATCCCACGTTAGCTCTAAAAATACCGCAATCACTACTTTGAAATGCGTGCACGCGTCTCTCTATGTGTTGATAGCGACACGCGACATTATTTGGAATAAAACAGTGGTCAAGGGTGCTTAATATTTGATGGTTACCTCTTCCGTTGTCCATAAGCCATACTACTACTTACATTAGGCAGCTACTTATAGTGGCTTGAATAATTTAATTGACAATTATTGTGAATCAAGTAAATATAACCACTCGATGGTTGCATTCGTACCACAGCTGTTAGTCTGAAACTCATTTACAGCAAATGTATATCAGTTCTTTTCCATCACAAACCTGATTTCCACCCGTCGTTTATCAAATAATTTAATTTTTTGATAAGGACCTTGCGTTTAATGATGAAACCAAATGTGCACTCATGCCACACGATGAAAAACTAGCCTTTGATTCTTTTCAAAAGCACCCAATTGACAAGACAAAATCATTCATATTAGAGGTGGCATCAGGGATGTTCGTATGATTTGTTGGAGGGCAAATATGTTTGTGCTAAGGATGATACGCTTAAAAACACAATACTGATAACACTATTAGAAAGCGCTAAACCAAACAAGGTAACTGATGAGTTTGCATAACCCATTTGACATAACTGTTGGTACGTTTATTGGTAGTCAGGGTCAAAATGATAATTAAATGAAAGCTGGTCGAAGCGGCAACGACACAAGCAATCATTTAATTGAAAAGCAATCCGAATAGAGAAGGTTGGGTTGTTGCAGCAGTAGAGAGGAAGGTATTAAGTGCCATATTAACACTAGATATGTGCACCATGAGGTAACGAATTCAGATGACATTCTGTTGCTAAGCGTCATTACGCGATTAACACCTGCTACATAATGCATAGTGGATAAAATTCATGTTATCTTTGTTATGGCTATAACTGAATAATAAAACCATCTGTTATGGAGATAATACTAATGTCGTGGTCACTGCAGAGAGTAACATCAGACGCAAGCGTTGCAAATGTTATAAATGTATGGAATTGTAATGTGTAAAGTATGCGAATACATATATCGTCTGTCCGAGTACAACCAATATATATAAATAAATGTATATATATACATGTAATAAATATATATATATATTATATATATATATGTATACATGAAATATATATATATATGTATATATACAAATATCTATATATATATATACATATATATATATATGTGCAATATTTATATACATATATGTGTATATATATATTTATGGATATTTATAAAAATATATTCATATAATCAAATATATATATATATTTATTTATATATACGTATACATATATATATATATATTTTATATATATATATATATATGTATATATATAAATATATATACAAATACGTATATACATTTATTCATATATATACCTCTATATATATATATATATATATATATATATATATATTTATGTATATATATATGTATATATATATATATATGTATATTAATACATATATAAGTCGTAAATGGGATAAATGTTATATATATATATATATATATATATATATATATATATATATATATATATATATATTAATACATATATAAGTCGTAAATGAGATAAATGTAATGTCTCTGTAGGGTGCAGTTAGATTAGCGCTATGAGATTACCATATCGATTAACATATTGGTACCATGAATTCATCGTGTATTTGGCGCAGTTGTAGGCAACATTAGGCATCCACTGGTGCATTGTTTGTGATGAATACATTTAGGGTATGTGTATAAAGGCCCACAAATTTAATGAAACATGACATCGATTTATACGGTCGCATGAATATAAATCCATCCACCCGTCTTAATCAAATAATTTAGTTTTAAGAAAGGACCTTCCGTTTCATGATGAAACCAAATGTGCACTCATGCCACACGATGAAAAACTAGCCTATGATTCCTTTCAAAAGCACTCTAACTGACAAGACAAAATCATTCATATTAGAGTTTGCTCATCTGAAGTGATACATATTGCAACAAATGCAATGCAAAGCCACAGACTTCTTAAGCCGCTATACTTTTCAAAGCGGATTGCTGTAAGAATTATCTTGCCACAGAGCTCTATTCTGCACGGTCTGCTAATTTTCCGCGCTCAGTAGTTCAGTGTCTCAAACGTACTTTCAAATAAATGGTTTGGCCCAGTAATATATACCCAAGCGATCCTCTGTACTTAAATATTCATGATTTTTAAATTAAGACATTATTTGTATGATCACCAAATTAAATGACTATGATTATACAAGCAAAATGAACAGTGCCTATCTATTTACTACATAGATAGACAGCTACATTTCATTTGCATTATAACCTAACCTCTTTTGTAAGACTGATTATGATATATTTTAATCCCTGAAATATATTACTAAATTCATCGTATGTTCAAGCGATCTCAATAGGCAAAAGCCCAACAAATATCTCCTTATCGGAATTGGCATAGCAATCCCAAAGCCAGCGACCGTTTGCACTGTGCTCACCTCTCTAACGGTACCCCAATGGATGTGCAATAAGAATTACTACCACACATGATCTCTAGCGACTAATGGTTATTTTTTTGTGACCTCAATCGACCCGAAGCTGAATCACATTTTTACACGAGGTTACATAATGGATTACTGCATTATGATGGCGATGCGTCAAAACTGTGCACATCTACAACAGATGCATTAATCATAGTCTCGCAAAGCAATGTATTATCTTCCCTCGTAAAGGAAACAAAGATAATGAGGAATACGCAGCGATAACAGGCGCCTTTCAACACAAATGGCGGCGTTTCGTAGCTCACTGCATTGGTTGAAGCGCAAAGTACATGTAAATACCCTGTAATGTTAGGAATACTCTCCTGGTGATATGAGTGCTTGGTTAAATGGTTCAGAAATGCTATTTTTCATAATTCTACACATTTGTCGAGGCGTTTCATAAACCCTCTCCTCCGTGCATGATTGCATTGTGCAATATCGGGGATGGCTCAAATCATACCTCAAACGCATATGCAAATAGTTAGATTGGAACAACTTACAACCTACCGGCATTATCTGTGCGCACATGGCTGATTATCTGCGCTTAATGGGAAGAGGGTCGCATTCTCTGTGATCCGATGAGATTTTTCATCTCGAAATCCCCGTGATGTGTTACAATGCCCTGAATTTAGCTTCATCAGAGTGCTACATCGATAATTTTTGCTTTCTTCTCTGCTGTCAAAGACATTAACGTGACGGATAGAGGCAACATTTCCGCTCCAGCTCTTGATTCCCTTTTCTTAATTTGGGAAGGACATTGGATGCATGTTTGTAAAAATCTAAATAAAAGGCTGCACAAGTACAAGCGGTATGATTAATTGACAACCGACCTTCTGTAAGTGCAATCCTCGTGCTATATGCGTATATATTTGTAGTCAAGCCATACATATCCGCTTAACGTTTGCACCATTTCAGGTGGATTGGTTCCATTGCTCAAATTAATTTCTATTGTGTAATGATCGATACCGATTCGGAATTTAAATTGGCTCTTTTTGGCATAAACGCATACAATAATACTGCTATTTACAACTCAGAGGACTGACATTTTCCGAAATCGGCACGTTTAGCAGTATGTGTACGCTACAGCGGGCAAACTGCATCAATGATGGTGAAGAGGTCCCTTGTCAGTCGTCATAGAGGATTAACGCGATATTCAACTTATTGCAGCGGTATGTGAAAACTTCACAAAGGTTTAATTATACTTGATTTAAGGGATAAACTTTGTGGACGAATATTCCGGCTTATTGCGAGGGAAACCGCGTGGATATCAAATGCAAATGAATTGAAAGTCAGACGTGAATATTTATAATATTTATAATACATATTTATAATATTTATTTCAGACACCGCGAATAGAGCTAGTATTATCATAGTATATGGCATGAAAATGACCCTATAAGAAGCCCACAATCACCGAACACAGTGTTACACGAATTGTTTACCCTGTTGCTTGACGCGTCGTGACTGCTTTGCGAATTTTCCAACTTGGGCAGAAGACAGATTTGTACAGTGACCCAAATCTAGATGGCGGTTTACGAAACGAGGCCGGTTAGCTGATCGATTCCTTGTAACTTTACATTTGATGAAGTTTGAATATTATCACATAAACCCGCATATAATACGTCAGCGTCCTAACCTTATGACTGGGTCGCACTCGGTTTAGAGGCCAACTCGAATCACGACCTCGGCGCTGATAGGACACGACGATTCACGAACATATCTAATGAATATTTGAATGCATCAGATCAACATATAATGTGGTAGCAGACTCGCGTAGTGCAACCCCTTGAGTCAGGGATGTCGACTGTGATTGCCATATTGTTCTTACGGATGGATCGGACGCATTGTTATTTCGTCTTGGTTAGAAATTAATATTGCGTAATCATAGTAATCAGTGGTGATTACGTATTGTGCTATCATCCATGCGACACGTACGTTACGACTTACGAAATATTATATCATATTATATCATACTTATCTTTCTGATAAAATACAGTTTCTCTTCCACGTCATCAGACCTCCTTAATCGTCATTGCTCTTTGTGGCAATGTTCGCAGCAGATTTGTAGCGCGTTGGGCGTGTCGCTACATTTATGGCTTATGATGGATAGCTAGCCAAAGAAGCCATGGGATGTGAGAATGATTGCGTTCAAGCAAGTCACCTACATACATTCAGTCAGGTTTTATCGAGGCAAACTGATCGTTTAGGCTCATACACCGCAATATACGCTAGATATAGAGAACAGCCAGCAATCTCTGTGATTAACCGCACAGCCAGGAAAAGTTAAAGTTGACCACGCAAAACCCTTTTTATAAAACATTATTACCGCCTCTATTGTTTACACTGTTACATCTTTCATTTGTCGCTGTATACGGTCTAGTTATACTGATTACTAAATGCGCGCTGCTCTTTGTCGAAGTGACGGTGGCCATACTTCCACGAGGGGAGAACCCTAATAGAGTAACAAAGGTAATAGCACAAGCTAATAGGAAGTTATTCAGCGTCGAATAAGCAATATGCACTTTAAAGACACAAGTAAAACATTTTGATAATGTATCATATCCATTAATCCCCATGCAATTTGATATTTTGGTATTGAAGTGCCCCTGATATAGCCTGATATAGACCTATAATCATAATGTAACCTCAACAATATTTGACTCATGTCTTTTACATAACTTAATATTTCCCTGCTTGAGTATAACAACTTATTAATGGCCATACGCGTCAATATAAGGCGAGGACCTTACACAAATCTCAAAACTCGCGCTATGGATTCCTCTGAACGTCTCTCGATTTATATAATTCGTTTCAGAATTGTTCATACGACAGCTAAGCAAATTGTTCTATCAAATCAATGGTCATACATTACAGGTTAATTCTCCATAATGCTAAAGTGTGCTACATATGAAGCTCACACGGCCATTACGCATGTCTGTCAGGTAAGTATCGTAGCGATGAGACACATGCATCAATTAGCGTAAGCATTCTCTCAAGAGATGACACCAACTATATTTGCCCCTCCGTAATATCCACCTCATCCTGCCGAGCTAATCGTTTACTGTACATTCAAAAAGGTTTATAATAAATGACTGATGTTTGATCATCGTTAAAAATCTTCTAGTTTAAGTTCTATTGTTGTCTAAGTGAAAATTTGGTGCGTACAATTCTGCACCACAGTGAGATAAGCACATCTAGTTATGCCGATGCTCTAGTGAGCACCAGAACAACTGACTCTCATTTTAAGCCAAGTATTAAGTGTTCAGTGGTTATGTTAAAACACCTTGTATGCAATATGCTGAGCAGTGTGGCGCATCAGTTTAACGACATATCATATATTCTGAAGTTAGTGGCTGCAAATAAATACTACACTGTAATAGTTGATACCTAATCTATCGGGCCACCTTCTTGGATGCTTAACCAAATGCACTATTGAATCTCCAAACTGTGGATAGCGCATTAGATTTTTTTAATTCAACCATGTTTGATTAACAATATAACGGGACGGTTTTCATCGTGTACCACATGTTATACATTTGGCAGCAACCTCCAGCGGCAATGGCTGTAGATCCCAACTGCACATAGCGCCCAAGTCTACAGGTTATCCCATTCAACGTGGAAGCACGTCATATTCCCGACACCAGAGTGATTTAATGCTAATGATTGCCTCACCATGGGTTGACCAATATAGTGTGCACCTTTGGCAATTATTTGTTGTGTGATAGTATTAGTAGTCCGTTTGTAACTTTTTGCCCTCAAACGTGAACTTGACTGGTACTGTGCACATGCGACCATGTATGTGTCATTGCCTGGTAAAATTCAAAGTTAATCGAGCTGGTTTGACACTGCTACAAGAATTTATAAAGATGTTATATTTGATTTTCTACATCCAAACACGGACAATAATCGGCACAAGCGCGTGTAAATTTCATATGAACTGATATCATATAGATCATTACAATTTAATTACGAATCATATCAGTTTTGTAACTAGGGTGAAAGCAGAATGTTATTTGCTTTGCTCGTAACAATATTCTGACAATAAAGGTACGAAGCAATTGTGTGTGCATCTTAAGTGACCAGACATTTAATGAATGTCACACGGTATGCTTGAACGATAAATTCATGACTTAATTCATGACCTGTACAGTCATAATGCTAAGCATTATGACAGGAATATAGCTTAATCTTAGTATATGGATTAATATTGGTAACACAATGTGGTTGCTTTTCGACGAAAGTATTTTTTTCTATGTAGTACACCTGTCATTCGCGCTAACACTTCCCGAATTATTGCTCTCATTGCAAGAAACACGACGAACGCTTTGATTAATATCGAACGGTAATTCCCAATATCGATTTGTCAAATATACGAGGTAAAAATGAAGACATACTAGCATTTATTTACCTGATAATCGTCGTGTGCATTTACAACTGCATTAGACAATCCCACACTTACGTTCGACAAATTGTTAGTTGATTAACGAAATAAAAATATATTAACCAATGTATTTATATCCCTATAGCGCAACATTCGGTACTTAAGATGGCTCTATAGCGACCACAAGACATGCAGGAAATGACACTGACTTAAATACTACACATACAAGCGGCAGAAAGTGTTCTGAATATTTGCCAAAAAATAGTGAGACAAAACAAGTGTTTGGGGCGGTCTAAAATAATGGCTACGATAGTACCCAACATATAATATTGCTAATTAGATTGACCGTCGCTGATATATTTTGCAATCATGTAAATGATTCTTATCAACGACATCAACCAAGTTAATTTTAAAATATATATGTAAATATATATATATATATATATATATATATATATATATATATATATATATATTTATATATATATATATATATATATATTAAATATATATATATATTATATATATATATATACATACATATATATACGTATATATGTTTATATATATATATATATATATATGTTTATAAATATATATATATCTATGAATATGTATATATATCTCGATATATATATTTATATATATTTTTATGTATATATGTATTAAATATATTGACATATATATATAATATATAAATGTATATATAGACACAATATATAGCCATATCTATGCATATAAATATGTATATACATATATTATTAGATATTTATATAAATATATATATATTTATATATATATAAATATATACATATATGAATAAATGTCTATATATTAATATAAATGTATATATAAATACTACACGTACAAGCGGAAGAAAATGTATCTATGATATTTGCCAAAAAATTTTGAGACAAAACAGGCGTTTGGGGCGGTCTGAAATAATGGCTACGATAGTACCCCAACATACAATATGCTAATTAGATTGACTGTCGCTGATATATTTTGCAATCATGTAAATGATCTTATCAACGACATCAACCAAGTTTAATATATAAATATATATGTAAATATATATATATATGTTATATATATATGATACTATATATATATATATATATATTTATATATGTATATATATTATACATATATTAAACATATATATATATATTAATATATATATATATATATATATATATATATATATATATATATATACATATATATATGTTTATAAATATATTATATATATAATATATATGAATATGTATCTATATATATATATATATATATATATATATATATTTTTTTATGTATATGGGCATTAAATATATTGACATATATTTATACCTATACATGTATATGTATACACATATAAATGTAGCCATAAGTGCATATGAATATGTATATACGTATATTATTAGATATTTATATAAATATATATATATATATATATATATATATATACATAATGAATAAATGTCTATATATTAATATATATGTATATATATGCATAAATATGTTTATATATATATATATATATATATATATATATATATATATATATATATATACATATAAAGGGATGTATTAATATATATTTAGACCTATAAGTAGTTATGGCCTACATATAAAAATGTTTGTAAGTACATATGTATAAATATATTTATGTATATATATTTATATATGTAAATTTATGTATATACATATGTTTATCTATATGAACTATATATATATATATGTTATATATATAGATATATATATTATGACATATATTTTTATATATATCGGATATACACATAGGTATATATGTAGCGTATCATATTATACATATATAAGTGCTTATATAATACCGACTTATATGTGGGACTGATATAAATAAGATTATATACTATATATGTATATATATATATATCTATGCATATATTTATATAAATGGGCCTTATATTTATATATATTTAGACACCTATACATAATTTATGGTGTACACATATAAATGTAAGTACGTGACATATGTTTATGTATGGTTTAAGGTATGAATACTTATTGTACCCGATAAACATTTTGGTAATTAGATAGTAATGTCGCTAATTGATGTTTATTTTGTAATGATTTAAAATAATAGGTAGCTATACTGTCAACGGTGTGTTACCCAAGTTTATATATATATATATATATATATTATATATATATATATATATATATAAATATATATATATATATATTTAGATATATATATATTATATATATATATATATATATATTATATATATATATATATATATATATATATATATATATAGAGAGAGATATAGAGATATATACATATTATATATATATGTTCATATAGATATATATAAATACATATTTATATATATATGTATATATGTATAAATAAACATATGGGACTGATATTCGTATATATATGCTCATACACATATATGGAGAGTATATATATATGCATATATATACATATATATAAGTATATATTATAAATATAAGTAATATATAGAGAGATATATATATTTTGGTATATAGATATATAGATAATTATATATATGTATGCATATATATATAATACATATATAGATAGTATATTTATATATATATGTATATATACCTATGTATATCGATATATACATATATATAATTACATATAGAGAGAAGGATTATATTATTTATATATCATAGATATATACGGGATAATTTATATGATATATTTATAAAAATATATACATAGATATATATATATATATATATATATAGATATATATATTATATATATAAATCATATAATATATATATATAATATATATATATGTATATATATATATGTATATATTAATAATATATATATATATATATATATTATTTATATATATTTATATATATATATAAATAGATTAGTTCATACTTGTTCAATCGCCAGACCTTTCTTTTATGGTGTTGTCCGTATTGTCCCTCGTCATTTTGGAAATATATATTAAGCGTCACTATAGATGAAACTGATATTCTGTAAGCTGATAATCTTTTGATTCACCGCTTATGAGGCTGTAGTTGGATAAGTTATGTTCTTAAGTGAATTAGCATCTTACACTTAGATAATAATTGTGCAATGCAATATGATAGAAACGTTTGTTCAGTTCATTCATAAATCTACTGCAAACTCATTAGCATACTTCAGGTTGTTATTCGGAAGAGTTGCTACTCCAAAAAGCCACACGAATTATACAAGAGTGCAATCCATCAGCGACGCTGAAAAAGCATTCTTTTTAATCAAATATTATTAATTGGCGCGATATTCCAATTAGTGCACCCTCATGTAAGAAATGTACGGTAAATAATACGAAACAATCAGGTTATCGCGGCAGGTAATCATGCAGAAGGCAATCATAGAACAATAGTGAAGGGACGCTAAATAGATCAGTGATTCGAAAATGATTGACATCGAACTTTTCTGCTTTCTATATACACTATAGTATCGGTGCAAGTTTATGCGATGAAAATTAACCGTTTACACAATCCCATATATTTGGTATATTATTGTACAACATAAAAGGCGACATAAAGCATAGACAGCGTAATCTATCCCAAACAAACACATATTTTGTACTAACTCATAAACGCACACACACATGCACGCACAGTCATGCATTTATGAACGATAGCCTTAATTGCACACACATCATATGCCATCATGTCGACGAAAGTGGATTGCTGGATTGATATTGTCGGAACAAAATGGCGTGCTTTCCTCTAATACTCGACGTAAGTGATCGACAAACTAAACTATAGTCAATGTTTCTGAGGTGACTGTCGTTTATCGTATCAATGTTATACCATGATCACGGTGTACTGTCAATATAATATCATCGAGGAATTAACCAATGGCCAAATGAAAGACATTATTGGTACATACTGCTTGTTTATCAACGTAGATGAATATGCATGCATAATACAACTGTGAGAAGTATTGCATATGTCAACTGCGGCATCTTGGACTAAGATCATCGTATCAAGTCACCAGCAGTGATAGGATTTAATAACTGGGGTGTTCTGTGGTCACGTTTTCGTGTACACGGTTGTGAAGACTCCATACGTTATATGATGTGCATCATTAATGCATATAAGTCATTATGGTTATAACCAATAGTTACAAGTGTATCACATGGAGAGGAAAGTTGGCTTTACTGTCGTTGATAAGTCCAGGTAAAAAATGATAATTTCTTTTGAGGAAATCTTTTGATTCCTGCTGACTAATAATGACGACTTAAATAGTTGAAGTTAAGAAAAGGTGGTTGCCATCAAATGTCATGTGCTAATATATATATATACATATATATATATATATATATATATATATATATATATATATATATATATATATATATATATATATTCATATATATATATAAATATATATTATATATATATATATATATATATATATATATATATATATATATATATATATATGCATATGTGTGCATTTTTATAAGTAATTTTACTACGAGTTCAAATGATTTGAATTTGCCTCTTTTAACCTATTCATCGGGGCTAGCGTCAAACGAGTAGTTAACCACCGTTTCAATATGATTTTGTTATATTGTTGCTCTGGCTTCTAAGCTTTTTGCGGATGATTGTATGCACCGAAAAATCTTTTCAGTTGTGTATTGATCACGAGCGGAAGGAACAGACTAAATTCGATGGCTTTAACTCTCACTTGCGTTCTGACAACTATATCATTGTTTGCTGCTGTGAAACACTGCTCGATAGCTTACTTCATTCCTCTCCTCTATTTCTTTTGCTTAGTTATGGCTGAACATGATATGCCAACAAAATAAATTTTCATGGCATTATTACTGAGTTAAACACAATACATATCAACAGTTCTAGTTAAGACATAGCTAGCTTGTTTACGGCATGTAAAGGAGATATATCAACCATTTGTAATCTGTACTTGGATTACTTGATCCTCGATTTATTGCGATATGTCTGCAATTGAAATGATCACTGTTTTTGCTGAGAAAGATTTATTGGGCCTTGACACCAGAATGCGAGTGTTTGGTTTCCAGGCAAAACACCTTACCATTTCATTACGTATCTAATGAGGGCATCAACATTATGCGTAGAAATATAATTAGATTCTAGACACAGAAAAGAAATATATATATATATATATATATATATATCATATATATATATATATATATATATATATATATATATATATATATATATATATATATATATATATATATATATATATTTATATATATATATATATTCTATATATATCTATATTTATATATATATATTCTATATATATATTTATATCTATATATTTATATATATATGCATATATATTCATTAATATTTATATTTATATGAATTAGCTTCTAAAAGTTATATATATATACGCATATATAATTTATATATTTGACATTTTTTGGATAGTTGATGCATATATGAAAACATAATAGGCAATGACAGCAAATCTGCTAACGTATTTAGACCCGTTATCTAATAGGAATAATAGCAATATCACATATTTGGAGGATTTATATAACGTATAATATTTACCATAATTTTGTAGGAGCATATCACGCAATTGACATTCCTTTTTTGGATATAGGCAACGACAACGAATCAAATAACGTATTTGAGACAATTTATAATGAATAATAGCTTCTTTTTTTATTTGGAGGTTTTTATAACGCCTACGCATAAACACCAGTAATTCGTTGTGGAGATATTATTCAGTCGCATAGCTAAGGCATTTTTTGGAGTAGTTGATGCATTGTCAAAAAAACATATAGACCGCATTGTTCATAAGATAGCCATTTTTGAAAACATCTTGTGGAAATGAGCAAATCTGCTCTCGTACATATGGAAGACCCGTTTTATAGGTACCCAAGCAACTGCCCAATATCACTCCTTTAACGAACGAATGGCGATATTATTGATAATATTCGAAAATTGACATTCTAGACGACTCATGACATTTCTTTAAACAGTTTAAATACATACATGCACTGAAGCACAAAGGAGCGTGATATAGACTCATACAATGAGCGAGTGGCGATAGTTGATACATACAAGAGCCAACGTGACCGCGCCCATCTGACATCATTCCTGAACATCTGAACGATGTTTGCAATTAAGAATGTAATGCGTACCTGGTGCTGACAACAGTAATATGCATTGACTTTTTAAATAGGTTCTATTTCGTTTTCCTTGAACAGCGTCCAAGTCTTGTACTTAATGCTATGTAGTGTAACCATTGGGGGAGGGCCCCACTAGGACCCACAGAAACAAGACCAACAGGTCAAAAGCTATACGCACCTTGTTTAACCAAGGAACATTTTTAGCTCCATAGATAGCACCCCCAAGAACGCGTATCAGATTTTGTACATTTTTATAATGCACTTCTGTACACGAGGCATATATGAAATCGACAATAACAAGATATTTTTTGCTGACTTATGAAACGATTTACGAAAGAGAATTTAATGACTATAAGATGACGGCCGAAAACTACTATCGGCAGCAGCAAGGACAAACAGGGTCGTACATAGTATTGTAAACAAGAGGAATTATACGGTAGTTAATGTAGCGGAATTTAGGTTGTATATATTGCATGACGTACAATATGGGTGCTGCAAATGATATACCGCGCTTTGCGAAGGCTTCAGTGCGCCTAAAATAAGATAGCATCCTACGAATATTGTATGCCCTTCGCTGTACTGAAAACATATTGATTTCTCGGCGTTTATTTGTTTGTCCATAAACATTAACAATGATATAAATCTGATTGCAGCAGCAGTTACAAATACAGCTTTACTGCATAAAGCATGTAGACATGAAACATTACTCCAACGTTATGCCTCGCAGTCCATGTGAACAAATATGCTAATGCTTGGATTAGTATTCATACGCCCTTCATTAGATCCGTGATGAAGTGCCAAGGAGTTCAACCTCGAACCGATAGCTTACATTGTGGTATCAAGGAACATTAAGGCTTTCACTGCACATCCAGCTCTGGTTTGTATATCTGACGGGCTGCGGCGAAACGAGAATAAAGAAATCCAATTTAATTGATGCAAATAGGTTTTTATCATTTGCAAGCCATAAACATGTTCGCACAGACCAACGAACTATGACATCTGCCTAGCTTGAATTTTGTGTCCGAACTCCTCAGGCAATTTCATGATATGATTATCTCTTGGAAATATAATTGGCTGCTGCTGGTTGCAGAAAGGTAATTGCAAAGTCAATGTCATAATGTCAACCACCGGCACACACTTACTTATCATCAGAAAGTTTCTGTATGGCTATATGTAAAGGTTGGGTATGAGTTCGCGAACCTAGACTGGTTTTCTTTGCTCCTGATCTGTGTTCGATTCCATAGGCTTACAGGATAAACAAAAAACCCTACGAGTCTCTAGAAGTGATTAATATTGCAAGACCTTAGGTGAAATGATACCCATTCTTTAAAAAAAAATATTGATCACTTTTAAATGATTATAATACATGGCTTCGGAAATATTTGAATGTATCGATTGAATGAAAAAATACAACCATGACAGAATATTCATCTCATATTAACAAACTGCACGATTGATTACAATAGTATGGTAAAACCTTCTTATAACATCACTGCATATAACATCTGATAGAAGACGGCACAACACATTAACTAAAGCCGAAATGTAGGATCGGCTACTATAAATTGCAGGCAGGAATGTACCTGCACAAAGTGTTGATGACAGGCCTGCAATAGCGCGTTGCTTATTCTGGCTTACACTGACGCCTATTACTTAGTCATCTGATATGAAATGAGCTTGTCCTAAACATAACATCTCGTCAAAGCATAGCATGTTGTATTTATACTTATATTACCATGCAGTCCAGTGGTCACCCCACTTTAAATAATGAGTTTAAGCATTAACACTACAATGCGTTCCCAATGCAGTCCGTTCTCGACTTCATGCCGTAGATAAATAAAATATTACACAACGAAAAATATCTAAACATCATACTTTATTTAAAACGCTTGACTGCGTTGAGAACGTTTTGTGTTATCCAAATATTCCATATCTTTATCATTGCATTTCACTGTCCCTTCCAGTTGCATTGTTGTAATGTATAGCGTCGCGGGTAGAAAACACATTAGAATGTCTTAATAACGTTCAAAAGTATTATTTTGGAACACATGGAAGATAATCAGGGCTTGATATGGAAAGCGTTGCATTCTTCGTGGTGCAATGGGGCGCTTCATCTCTATGATTTTTCACCGTGTGTAACCTTTATGAGACCTATCCGCCATTGTTGTCCTTCTACATTTCTGGTCGTGACGATCATAGCAGTAGATGTACCGAAGCTATTAGTTGCTCGGCTTGCTCTTACTACGTCTACATCAAATAAACCTACAGCGCAATCAGCAGATCATTTTTAATGAGTGTAATTAGCAAAAACGCACGTGGTTTATCATTTCAATGACACATGACCTCGACGAGAAGCCCTAGCTGAAGATCAATGTATCTGTTCATTTCCCGGCATTCACTATTTATGTTGGCGATCGATGAATGATCTGTAACTTAACTGCTGCTGAGCTCGCACTAGCACTAAGGTTGATATATATCGGGCCAGCCATGCAGCCCGTGTACAACCGTTTATCACCCGTTCAGTCGTAAGCAGGGGTGTAAACATCCGATAAGCCGGTTAAGAATGAACAAGTTGCACTGACAGACCAATGTCTAATTTTATATGAGATCACACGCATCATTGTTTTTATTAGAATGCTCAGATGACACTTTCTAAATGTTATGCAAGGTTTCACAACATACCTCATAATCCCTCTCCCAGTTTAATTCAAGCTGCCTTATCATAAACGCCACGTCGTGCAGTGTGTTATTTCGACAGCCAAAGAATGGATTCGAAGTACAGTGATTAAGCTAAAGCTGTTTTGGAAGTCGAAGTACAATGATTGAGGTAAAGCGTGGCAACTGCGTGAATTCATACGTGTTATATTGGAACAAATGGGTTCCTTTGTTGCATGCACCAATAGGGAAGCTGAATAGAGACTGAAGACAGGTTCCTGTGACTGATGTTTGTTGACTCAAGATGTCACGCCTGGAAGCACTGCAATGATTTCATGATCTAAAAATGCTCAGCTGGTGAAGGTGAAAGATTGGCCAAACTATTCTCGACGACACTACTATTATAAATTGTATTGTATACTAAGCGTGGTCAATGCACTAATGATTACTGAAGATTGATCGTAATTCAACTGACTGGTGCCATACTTTCATGAGGGCGATATTCGAACAGAGAAACAAAGACAGCTAAGTCTTCTCGGTTTTAATCAACACTTGAATGTGCATAACGACATTATAACACATGCTTAAATATTACCATCCACGAATACCTTCTCAACCTTACAGACGTATCCGCGCAGTGTATGTAGTGTAAATTCGAATATCGCAATCCATATAGGCATCTGCCAATGCAAGGCGAGCTGCTTTCTCAAATCGGATAATTCAAATTTCTGAGTTTGAGGGCAATGAGGGGGGGGGGGGAGGGGGGATGCAACCTAGAGCAGCGATATGATATTGCCATTCGTTCGAAGTCATTAATACTCACATCCAGTACCCCTTTCACCTTAACCTGTCGATGGCAATTGCTCCATGTTTCAACCTCTACTACTATATACATGTTGTTTAGACATTAAAACTAAATCAACAATATTCTGTTCTATTTTCAAAAAAACCCGTCTCAAATTGATACAAATCGATGCCTACCAATAGCAGCGGGGGATGGGGTGACGTGACTACTAACCGAGCACCTAACTGACCCTATCTAAAGTTCCTGAACCCCAAACAAGCCCAGTATCAGGCCCATTGGATCACCAGCATCAGTACCCAGAGACGGTCCGACCCGCGCTGGCCAGCGAAGTCAAACATTGAACTACGGACTAGAAAATTAAGTATCAGATTGGGTCCGTCCCCGTCTGTTCTGTCATGCAGTATTAATCCAGTCACACAATAAGAAGATTGCTATACTGTATTACTCCTGTCACGCTGAACGAAGTATGGAACGCAAGCACATTTCCTCACCGTATGGGCGCCGCAGTGAGTAAAGCTTCCACAGCATTTTATGTCTTTGCATGTTTAGCAGCGTCGGCTGGCACGAGAATCATCCACACATGGTAGCAATGAACACACTGCACTTAAAATCAGGAGTGATGTATTCACCTGACATGGATAACTACTACGGTTGCGTTCGATGAGCACATCGCGCCATATTTATCTATACAACGAGATGGTAGCTGAGCCCATGCACAACTCGGGCTATTTCAAACAGGTTGTCAGTTGGAATAGTATGGTTGGCGTTCAATACGGCATCAGGAGTCACAGCCTTGCCACGCATATGCTTTTGTTGCAATGGTTATTGAGTAAAACTGAACATGTCTGCTACAATCCAACTGTATCAAAAGTGGGCAAGTACCGAAATATTCACCTCAAAAGCCTTGTAATGAGACAACTGTAAGCAGTATATTGTTGACAGCTTTCTTGATAGAAACGTTTGCAAGTTTTATACTACAATGCGGTCATAAAAAAAAATATCTGCCCGCCCGCCCGCGGGACTAAGCTAGTTTAAATCCGAACTTTCAACGCCAGAAATATATCCGCTGCTACGCATAACCCACGCCATGAGCATGTAGCAAACGGTGAGCAAACAAATCCTATGTGAACATATATTTTCGCATAAAGTGGTCATCGTATCACAACTTTTTCAAGTCGATAAATAGATGAATTGTTCTAATGAATCGTATCGATCGGGGTACACAGGCTCTTAATGTGTGTTGTTTTCTAGACGCTAAATTGAGCGATTTCTGCCAAACCCGATATGGCAAATTTACCCATGATCGAGGCTAGTGACGACCCAGGACGTTATAATGAAATGGTACGTCCCCGTAGGGAAAAGCCGGCAAAAGTGCTGGGTCTAGCGTCACGATGCATGTATATACGTTTGCCATACGCAACGCTGTAGCCATTGCCGAGGCAAGCCATTTCCTTGCCCTGTGCGCACGGACCCTGTTAGGGACATATCACTGCACCCGACCGGTAGAGAAACGAGGGCGCCCCCTCTTTGTTGAGTGTGGTGTTTATTGACGCACTCAAACACAGTTATACATTGTTGCAAATGCCAGTCTTCGCATACATAAACAAGCTGCTAGGGATCCACAAGGGCGACTTTTAGCTTGTTCAAGAGTTGGGAACAAGGGCTCTTAAGTTGTGGTCCCATCATCCCCAGCATTGCGCATCTGCTGCTGAACAACGATCCGTGACAATTTGTTGCGGGTCAGTTCGCCCCCGGGCCGATTCGCCCCCGCTGGGACAGTTCGCCCCCACCGGGTCAGTTCGCCCTCGCTGGGACAGTTCGCCCCTGGGTCAGTTCGCCCCCGGGTCAGTTCGCCCCCGCAATGCTACGCCCATGTTTTACAGAAAGGAATATAATGAATGCTACATATTTCATTTAATAAAGGAACAGTATTAAACTCGGACTCGGCGGCCCTGGCCCTGGCCGATCCGTTGTCTCAGGACGATATGACCCTTGAACAAAACGCGTACCGATACAGAAACCGAGCACAAGAAGAATGTGTGGTATATTTTTTAATGGAAGTTGCATATGTTATAATTGATCACTTATAAAAATCAGTAAATAAATCAAGAATAGAGGAATACTAACTTAAAGCGCACACAAAAATAGATATTACTCAATACGACAAGGGCTCTTTATTCACACATTCATAAAACATACATCAAACAAACCAGTGAAATAAAACAAGAATACGAAATAAATAGAGGAATATTAACTAAAAACGCACACATGCATACACAACTTAGGCTCTTTATTCAACATTAATAAAAACATACATGACAAGAATATAAGAACAGAGGAATATGAACTAAAATGCATACACAACTCAAGCTCTTTATTCAACATTCATAAATCATACATATCAAGAATACAAGAATACGAAGTAAATAGTGGCATATGAACTAAAAGCATACATGATACTACGTTGTTGGTCCTGATGGAACGTCAAAACACGCTCCAACTGGCGATGTCCCAGGTAGTTGATGTGAGCCAGGTGGTCGAAACGTAGACGAAGAGCTCCTGCAGTCGTTGATGGTCCGGTCTTGAAGTTTCCTCCAGCTCATCAAACAAAAGGCAAGGGGCACTTGCTTCATGCAATCACCTGACTTGATGAAGCCATGCACACACAGCAGTTGGGTTAACGGATGTCGAACGACTTTGGAGGTGGCGTCGACATATCATGTTTTGGCTGAGGACATGATAGCCAGTTGGTACGGTGACGCGAAGAGCAAGTGCCTCTTGTCATCAACGCGGACATCTTTCAGGAAAAAATCGGTTGGAACATGCTCTTCTGCAAGCTAAACACAAGAACAAATACAGTATTAGTGAACATAATTCGAACCAACTGCCTATAGTATCGGGCATCACTGACAATCACTGTTTACACTTAGTATTATACGCAGCATTACTTAACATTCACTACTCCTGGTACAGAGTTATCTAACATATTGTACCTCGATCATGAGATCCGTAGGATCCTTAGGGCGTGTGGCCTGTCGGGTGCGGTTGGCCATCCTCTTGAGGTTGGCAGGATTTGGTAGTTCGTGTACATTTTTGGGCAGACGCAGGAGAACTTCATCCACTAGGGACATGGCCGTTCGGAATGGTTGCGAAGACGCCTTGTCTTTGACATGGGCACTCAGGGTGGTGTTTGACCTCTATTCCTGGGTCGGCGGGATGGATGTGGTCGCGAACTCCCCGGACGAAGGAGCCATCCCTCAGCGATTCACCCGCGTAGCATCGTTGGTTCCTGTTGCGGACGCTGCAAATCCACTGGCTTGTAGTAGGGCCCTCCCTTTTCAGGCAATACGCGTAGCCTAAGCTATCCACCAGTTTCGACTTCCCTCGTCGGCTGCCTTTCTCGAGTATCTTGTAAGTAACTGGGGTGGGGTCGGCGATCTGAGTTGGTAAAGTTTCGTCCTCAACGGATTCCTCAGCAGGGTGGCTGGGGGCGTTAAATGAGAATAAAGTGACGGAGAAGGATAGGTCATCCGCCGTTTAGCGATGAGGTTCTTCCGTGTCACTTACTTCGGACTGCCTATCTGGGTTCATATCGGCGAGAGTGGTTGGCGTTGGAGATATTCTAGAGCTCTCGGCTAATGGGCTGAATATGCTGACTGTTGTGCTGGTCCTTGATAGCTAATCTGTAGTTGGTCTGGCTCACTCCTGTGTTGCAAGTTCGGTGCTGCCAACGGCTGCACCACTCGCACTCAAGAGCTTGCTGCCTTCTTCTGACTTCAGTAGCGCAAATTATGCAGATGTTCATGATTCAGGATTGTGACACTTGAGCAGAGAAAATCGGATAAGTGAATGATCAAATGCAAACATCAGTACCATCAGTATCAGTTCTTGACGCTTCCCGCTCACAACTCACAAAGTATCACGTCGTGATGTGCTTTGTACTCATGACGCTTCCCGCTCAGAACTCACCACGCGTCATGTCGCAGAGCACTTTGATCATATCCACGTGCTCAGCCTATCTACTCCATCTGTCAAACCGCATTGCGTAATGGTATAAATGTAGAGTCCGACTTGTATCATGTTTGTTTTGCAGTGAGTTATACGTATGCATGTGTGCGCTTTTATTCTATTCTTATATTCTTGTCATGTATGTTTTATTAATGTTGAATAAAGAGCCTGAGTTGTGTATGCATGTGTGCGTTTTTAGTTAATATTCCTCTATTTATTTCGTATTCTTGTTTTATTTCACTGGTTTGTTTGATGTATGTTTTATGAATGTTGAATAAAGAGCCCGTGTCGTATTGAGTTATATGTATTTTTGTGTGCGCTTTAAGTTAGTATTCCTCTATTTACTTCGTATTCACGTTTTATATACTGATTTTTTATAAGTGATCAATTATAACATATGCTACTGCCATAAATAAAATATACCACACATTCTTCTTGTGCTCGGTTTCTATATCTGTACCCGTTTTGTTCATGGGACATATCGTCCCGAGACGACGGCCCGGCCAAATGCCCTTACAGCACTCTACAGCACTCCGGGGACGATGAACGGTAGACATTATGCTTTAAATTTTTTTTCATATCAAGATAATAAATTCATTAATACTGTTCCTTTATTAAATGAAATATGTAGCATTCAATATATTCCTTTCTGTAAAACATGGGCGTATCATTGTGGGGGCGAACTGACCCGGGAGCGAACTTTCCCAGCGAGGGCGAACTGACCCGGGGGCGAACTGTCCGAGCGGGGGCGAACTGACCCGGGGGCGAACCGTCCCGGGGGCGAATTGACAACGATCCGTGACAATTGCTACAATGCCTCATTGACCTACCTGTTTTAATGGGCTCGTCCAGCTTAACTTTAAAGAATAGCCGACCGGCATTACGAGCACAGAGAGGCGGGGATTGTGCTTGTTATACTTGCTAAGATATATGACACATAATATGCGACACTTAATGTACATGAAAAATAATGTAGACTAAATAACATTGACTTTATCCGCATTCGTAAATTGTAGTACATCTGTTAGATTTCATGTATATTATTGACAAGGTCTACATATTTTCATGGTGTGATTATCACATTGCTCACCTGATCCAAACATCTCACAGTGATCAATCGAAATGGTCTGTAAGTCACATATTGACGACATAGCTAATGCTGGATGATGGTAGATTCCGAATCTGGTGATTACAGCATATCATGCTTTCTGGACAGGCGCAAGGTTTTGCCCAAAACCGTTTGATTTACCGAAGCCCTATATTCATTAATGTTGATGGTTAATACTATGGACATGCTGCTGTCCAACATTTGCAGCTAATGCTCGTAGATTGCCAACAAAAGCCATGGATTAATGTAGCGACCTGCAGACATTACTTTGAACATAATGATATCATCAAATACGCACATTGCCACTCAACGATATCACTGGCGAAATGTTTTGCTTTGTTTCAATCAAGGTATTTTTAGCTTCAAGGTCAATGGGAATTATATAAAATATGAATAATGCGCATAAGGGTGGCAGCAAAATTAAATGAGTGTCATATGCAATATCCGGCCCAAAGCACAATGTCATGCTTATCATATCCAGTACAATTATATTGCCAAGCATTATGACGTCAATTTATTGTGCTCATACCTTGCATTATGATACAGTTGTTTGATGGGAATTGATCTGAGCTAAGCACAGTCAAATATCCGCCGCGGCTGATAAAAGCATTGAACCTGTCTTTCAACAGCAATGGCAACACTGAGACGGCATTGATCTCTGACAACGGATCATCAAAAATCGTGCATTCAGAGGAACAGGCTGCTACACCGACATAAAAACAAACAGACATATGTAGGTATTTGATATTCGAGACTGTTGCAAATGTTGGGAGCAATATTATCACATTCGACAAAATAAAACACACATGCAATACCACGATACCTCTAAGATCAGCCATTATCGTGTGTTACTGTACATTTTTTACTCGATAAGACGGGTAAATGACAAAAATAAGTAGCTTTACGTAAGTACTTAAAATTCATATTGGATTGTATTATCGCTTTCAGCAATCATTATCCACAACACTTTCTGTGTGTTTTATTTAACGCTGCAGTGACGGCATGACTGTTAATTAAATCAACCACTTAGTTTTGCAACCAAGCTCAGGCAACGGATTTGTGCACTCATGCTCTGAGCACCGTTTTTTTGCAATCACATCAGCCTTTTGTTTTGTAGAAACTGGAAGTAAAATGCCAAAGCGTGGCTTATATTTAATTTAATGCCGCCTGACTTCCTAGAAATAGGCCTTCTATGGAGTTGAGTCTGCGTTTTGTACCTTTTTTGTCAACGGAATGGTTATATTTCATTTTACCGTTGGTCGTCGCGAAAAAACGCACGAACAACCACGACCAATGCAACTCATAAAATGTAATCGGCTCATCTACATCAGCGTGACAAACACTTCTATTGATGCTTTGCGTCGGATTATTGTGGAGAAAGTGCGCATAGTTGTATGTAATTTATGCCTAATCGCTGTGCCATTGGTCCAGTTAAAGATCCGAAAGCATTAGCAATATAGTTTGGCGTCTTTAAATGATTCAATGATCTACTGATTTCCTGCACCGAAACTAGATCACAAACACACTTCCGTGTAGGTACTTTTTCTGGCGCATAATTGCCTAAATTGTATATCATTCAGAAAATGCATTTAGCATGTTTATAGCAGGTCTATATGCAAAGGTACCATTATGCGATACATTATCCTTGACGGTAATTACTTTATGGATAAAAGTAATAATTGATTACCTCATAGGTAAGTGTCGGTCCATCAAACCTGGCAGATTTTTGCAATTGCATTCTTTTAATCATCGAACACGGTGTTTCGTGCCATTGAAACCTCCGTTGGAACATAGCGCTGCTTAATGATTGACAGGCGACGAACTTGAGGAAAACGGGTCATATTGTGCCGACTTGACAATGTCTTTGTGTATCACGGAAGATCAGGACAAACAGGCGCCGTACGAACTTTTCTCTGCTATAAAGCACCGACAAATGATGAATGCAGTGATAAATGAACACGCAAACTTTATAGCATACACACGCTCAAGATGAGACAGGATCATTCCATTAAAATCAAGGTATACACCGTTAATTCGTTTTTCAATTTCACAAATGCAAATAGAAAATGGGTAAGCAACCCATTTTCTATTTTATTATTTTGCAAACATATATAGAAAAATTGGTATACATTCCATTTTCGTTTCGCGATATTAGATTTCATTAAACAAAAAATCAAAATGGAAAATGTGTTTAGTTTCGTTTTCCTATTTTTTGATCAGATAACTCGATTTCAGTTAAAGAAGGATCCCTGAGATCGCGCTTTTTGCGCTGATCCGAGCGGCGAAAATAATTTGAGTATTTTAACAGTCGTTGGACTCCGCCCGAAGATGTCTGTATTTTATTCTGACAGCAAACGCATCACACTTGATCTGACTGACGTGACAATACGAAATATTGCCAGCATAAGTTGAAAGTTAATTTATATGCAGTTTGTGTCCGAAGTAAGAACCTAGACTGGTTTTCTTTGCTCCTGATCTGTGTTCGATTCCATAGGCTTACAGGATAAACAAAAAACCCTACGAGTCTCTAGAAGTGATTAATATTGCAAGACCTTAGGTGAAATGATACCCATTCTTTAAAAAAAAATATTGATCACTTTTAAATGATTATAATACATGGCTTCGGAAATATTTGAATGTATCGATTGAATGAAAAAATACAACCATGACAGAATATTCATCTCATATTAACAAACTGCACGATTGATTACAATAGTATGGTAAAACCTTCTTATAACATCACTGCATATAACATCTGATAGAAGACGGCACAACACATTAACTAAAGCCGAAATGTAGGATCGGCTACTATAAATTGCAGGAATGTACCTGCACAAAGTGTTGATGACAGGCCTGCAATAGCGCGTTGCTTATTCTGGCTTACACTGACGCCTATTACTTAGTCATCTGATATGAAATGAGCTTGTCCTAAACATAACATCTCGTCAAAGCATAGCATGTTGTATTTATACTTATATTACCATGCAGTCCAGTGGTCACCCCACTTTAAATAATGAGTTTAAGCATTAACACTACAATGCGTTCCCAATGCAGTCCGTTCTCGACTTCATGCCGTAGATAAATAAAATATTACACAACGAAAAATATCTAAACATCATACTTTATTTAAAACGCTTGACTGCGTTGAGAACGTTTTGTGTTATCCAAATATTCCATATCTTTATCATTGCATTTCACTGTCCCTTCCAGTTGCATTGTTGTAATGTATAGCGTCGCGGGTAGAAAACACATTAGAATGTCTTAATAACGTTCAAAAGTATTATTTTGGAACACATGGAAGATAATCAGGGCTTGATATGGAAAGCGTTGCATTCTTCGTGGTGCAATGGGGCGCTTCATCTCTATGATTTTTCACCGTGTGTAACCTTTATGAGACCTATCCGCCATTGTTGTCCTTCTACATTTCTGGTCGTGACGATCATAGCATTAGATGTACCGAAGCTATTAGTTGCTCGGCTTGCTCTTACTACGTCTACATCAAATAAACCTACAGCGCAATCAGCAGATCATTTTTAATGAGTGTAATTAGCAAAAACGCACGTGGTTTATCATTTCAATGACACATGACCTCGACGAGAAGCCCTAGCTGAAGATCAATGTATCTGTTCATTTCCCGGCATTCACTATTTATGTTGGCGATCGATGAATGATCTGTAACTTAACTGCTGCTGAGCTCGCACTAGCACTAAGGTTGATATATATCGGGCCAGCCATGCAGCCCGTGTACAACCGTTTATCACCCGTTCAGTCGTAAGCAGGGTGTAAACATCCGATAAGCCGGTTAAGAATGAACAAGTTGCACTGACAGACCAATGTCTAATTTTATATGAGATCACACGCATCATTGTTTTTATTAGAATGCTCAGATGACACTTTCTAAATGTTATGCAAGGTTTCACAACATACCTCATAATCCCTCTCCCAGTTTAATTCAAGCTGCCTTATCATAAACGCCACGTCGTGCAGTGTGTTATTTCGACAGCCAAAGAATGGATTCGAAGTACAGTGATTAAGCTAAAGCTGTTTTGGAAGTCGAAGTACAATGATTGAGGTAAAGCGTGGCAACTGCGTGAATTCATACGTGTTATATTGGAACAAATGGGTTCCTTTGTTGCATGCACCAATAGGGAAGCTGAATAGAGACTGAAGACAGGTTCCTGTGACTGATGTTTGTTGACTCAAGATGTCACGCCTGGAAGCACTGCAATGATTTCATGATCTAAAAATGCTCAGCTGGTGAAGGTGAAAGATTGGCCAAACTATTCTCGACGACACTACTATTATAAATTGTATTGTATACTAAGCGTGGTCAATGCACTAATGATTACTGAAGATTGATCGTAATTCAACTGACTGGTGCCATACTTTCATGAGGGCGATATTCGAACAGAGAAACAAAGACAGCTAAGTCTTCTCGGTTTTAATCAACACTTGAATGTGCATAACGACATTATAACACATGCTTAAATATTACCATCCACGAATACCTTCTCAACCTTACAGACGTATCCGCGCAGTGTATGTAGTGTAAATTCGAATATCGCAATCCATATAGGCATCTGCCAATGCAAGGCGAGCTGCTTTCTCAAATCGGATAATTCAAATTTCTGAGTTTGAGGGCAATGAGGGGGGGGGGGGGGGGGGGGGGATGCAACCTAGAGCAGCGATATGATATTGCCATTCGTTCGAAGTCATTAATACTCACATCCAGTACCCCTTTCACCTTAACCTGTCGATGGCAATTGCTCCATGTTTCAACCTCTACTACTATATACATGTTGTTTAGACATTAAAACTAAATCAACAATATTCTGTTCTATTTTCAAAAAAACCCGTCTCAAATTGATACAAATCGATGCCTACCAATAGCAGCGGGGGATGGGGTGACGTGACTACTAACCGAGAAACCTAACTGACCCTATCTAGGGTTCCTGAACCCCAAACAAGCCCAGTATCAGGCCCATTGGATCACCAGCATCAGTACCCAGAGACGGTCCGACCCGCGCTGGCCAGCGAAGTCAAACATTGAACTACGGACTAGAAAATTAAGTATCAGATTGGGTCCGTCCCCGTCTGTTCTGTCATGCAGTATTAATCCAGTCACACAATAAGAAGATTGCTATACTGTATTACTCCTGTCACGCTGAACGAAGTATGGAACGCAAGCACATTTCCTCACCGTATGGGCGCCGCAGTGAGTAAAGCTTCCACAGCATTTTATGTCTTTGCATGTTTAGCAGCGTCGGCTGGCACGAGAATCATCCACACATGGTAGCAATGAACACACTGCACTTAAAATCAGGAGTGATGTATTCACCTGACATGGATAACTACTACGGTTGCGTTCGATGAGCACATCGCGCCATATTTATCTATACAACGAGATGGTAGCTGAGCCCATGCACAACTCGGGCTATTTCAAACAGGTTGTCAGTTGGAATAGTATGGTTGGCGTTCAATACGGCATCAGGAGTCACAGCCTTGCCACGCATATGCTTTTGTTGCAATGGTTATTGAGTAAAACTGAACATGTCTGCTACAATCCAACTGTATCAAAAGTGGGCAAGTACCGAAATATTCACCTCAAAAGCCTTGTAATGAGACAACTGTAAGCAGTATATTGTTGACAGCTTTCTTGATAGAAACGTTTGCAAGTTTTATACTACAATGCGGTCATAAAAAAAAATATCTGCCCGCCCGCCCGCGGGACTAAGCTAGTTTAAATCCGAACTTTCAACGCCAGAAATATATCCGCTGCTACGCATAACCCACGCCATGAGCATGTAGCAAACGGTGAGCAAACAAATCCTATGTGAACATATATTTTCGCATAAAGTGGTCATCGTATCACAACTTTTTCAAGTCGATAAATAGATGAATTGTTCTAATGAATCGTATCGATCGGGGTACACAGGCTCTTAATGTGTGTTGTTTTCTAGACGCTAAATTGAGCGATTTCTGCCAAACCCGATATGGCAAATTTACCCATGATCGAGGCTAGTGACGACCCAGGACGTTATAATGAAATGGTACGTCCCCGTAGGGAAAAGCCGGCAAAAGTGCTGGGTCTAGCGTCACGATGCATGTATATACGTTTGCCATACGCAACGCTGTAGCCAGGGCCGAGGCAAGCCATTTCCTTGCCCTGTGCGCACGGACCCTGTTAGGGACATATCACTGCACCCGACCGGTAGAGAAACGAGGGCGCCCCCTCTTTGTTGAGTGTGGTGTTTATTGACGCACTCAAACAGTTATACATTGTTGCAAATGCCAGTCTTCGCATACATAAACAAGCTGCTAGGGATCCACAAGGGCGACTTTTAGCTTGTTCAAGAGTTGGGAACAAGGGCTCTTAAGTTGTGGTCCCATCATCCCCAGCATTGCGCATCTGCTGCTGAACAACGATCCGTGACAATTTGTTGCGGGTCAGTTCGCCCCCGGGCCGATTCGCCCCCGCTGGGACAGTTCGCCCCCACCGGGTCAGTTCGCCCTCGCTGGGACAGTTCGCCCCTGGGTCAGTTCGCCCCCGGGTCAGTTCGCCCCCGCAATGCTACGCCCATGTTTTACAGAAAGGAATATAATGAATGCTACATATTTCATTTAATAAAGGAACAGTATTAAACTCGGACTCGGCGGCCCTGGCCCTGGCCGATCCGTTGTCTCAGGACGATATGACCCTTGAACAAAACGCGTACCGATACAGAAACCGAGCACAAGAAGAATGTGTGGTATATTTTTTAATGGAAGTTGCATATGTTATAATTGATCACTTATAAAAATCAGTAAATAAATCAAGAATAGAGGAATACTAACTTAAAGCGCACACAAAAATAGATATTACTCAATACGACAAGGGCTCTTTATTCACACATTCATAAAACATACATCAAACAAACCAGTGAAATAAAACAAGAATACGAAATAAATAGAGGAATATTAACTAAAAACGCACACATGCATACACAACTTAGGCTCTTTATTCAACATTAATAAAACATACATGACAAGAATATAAGAACAGAGGAATATGAACTAAAATGCATACACAACTCAAGCTCTTTATTCAACATTCATAAATCATACATATCAAGAATACAAGAATACGAAGTAAATAGTGGCATATGAACTAAAAGCATACATGATACTACGTTGTTGGTCCTGATGGAACGTCAAAACACGCTCCAACTGGCGATGTCCCAGGTAGTTGATGTGAGCCAGGTGGTCGAAACGTAGACGAAGAGCTCCTGCAGTCGTTGATGGTCCGGTCTTGAAGTTTCCTCCAGCTCATCAAACAAAAGGCAAGGGGCACTTGCTTCATGCAATCACCTGACTTGATGAAGCCATGCACACACAGCAGTTGGGTTAACGGATGTCGAACGACTTTGGAGGTGGCGTCGACATACCATGTTTTGGCTGAGGACATGATAGCCAGTTGGTACGGTGACGCGCGAAGAGCAAGTGCCTCTTGTCATCAACGCGGACATCTTTTTCAGGAAAAAATCGGTTGGAACATGCTCTTCTGCAAGCTAAACACAAGAACAAATACAGTATTAGTGAACATAATTCGAACCAACTGCCTATAGTATCGGGCATCACTGACAATCACTGTTTACACTTAGTATTATACGCAGCATTACTTAACATTCACTACTCCTGGTACAGAGTTATCTAACATATTGTACCTCGATCATGAGATCCGTAGGATCCTTAGGGCGTGTGGCCTGTCGGGTGCGGTTGGCCATCCTCTTGAGGTTGGCAGGATTTGGTAGTTCGTGTACATTTTTGGGCAGACGCAGGAGAACTTCATCCACTAGGGACATGGCCGTTCGGAATGGTTGCGAAGACGCCTTGTCTTTGACATGGGCACTCAGGGTGGTGTTGACCTCTATTCCTGGGTCGGCGGGATGGATGTGGTCGCGAACTCCCCGGACGAAGGAGCCATCCCTCAGCGATTCACCCGCGTAGCATCGTTGGTTCCTGTTGCGGACGCTGCAAATCCACTGGCTTGTAGTAGGGCCCTCCCTTTTCAGGCAATACGCGTAGCCTAAGCTATCCACCAGTTTCGACTTCCCTCGTCGGCTGCCTTTCTCGAGTATCTTGTAAGTAACTGGGGTGGGGTCGGCGATCTGAGTTGGTAAAGTTTCGTCCTCAACGGATTCCTCAGCAGGGTGGCTGGGGGGCGTTAAATGAGAATAAAGTGACGGAGAAGGATAGGTCATCCGCCGTTTAGCGATGAGGTTCTTCCGTGTCACTTACTTCGGACTGCCTATCTGGGTTCATATCGGCGAGAGTGGTTGGCGTTGGAGATATTCTAGAGCTCTCGGCTAATGGGCTGAATATGCTGACTGTTGTGCTGGTCCTGGTTGATAGCTAATCTGTAGTTGGTCTGGCTCACTCCTGTGTTGCAAGTTCGGTGCTGCCAACGGCTGCACCACTCGCACTCAAGAGCTTGCTGCCTTCTTCTGACTTCAGTAGCGCAAATTATGCAGATGTTCATGATTCAGGATTGTGACACTTGAGCAGAGAAAATCGGATAAGTGAATGATCAAATGCAAACATCAGTACCTTATATAGGGAAGCATACCAGGTCACAGCATTCTTGACGCTTCCCGCTCACAACTCACAAAGTATCACGTCGTGATGTGCTTTGTACTCATGACGCTTCCCGCTCAGAACTCACCACGCGTCATGTCGCAGAGCACTTTGATCATATCCACGTGCTCAGCCTATCTACTCCATCTGTCAAACCGCATTGCGTAATGGTATAAATGTAGAGTCCGACTTGTATCATGTTTGTTTTGCAGTGAGTTATATGTATGCATGTGTGCGCTTTTATTCTATTCTTATATTCTTGTCATGTATGTTTTATTAATGTTGAATAAAGAGCCTGAGTTGTGTATGCATGTGTGCGTTTTTAGTTAATATTCCTCTATTTATTTCGTATTCTTGTTTTATTTCACTGGTTTGTTTGATGTATGTTTTATGAATGTTGAATAAAGAGCCCGTGTCGTATTGAGTTATATGTATTTTTGTGTGCGCTTTAAGTTAGTATTCCTCTATTTACTTCGTATTCACGTTTTATATACTGATTTTTTATAAGTGATCAATTATAACATATGCTACTGCCATAAATAAAATATACCACACATTCTTCTTGTGCTCGGTTTCTATATCTGTACCCGTTTTGTTCATGGGACATATCGTCCCGAGACGACGGCCCGGCCAAATGCCCTTACAGCACTCTATCCGGGGACGATGAACGGTAGACATTATGCTTTAATTTTTTTTCATATCAAGATAATAAATTCATTAATACTGTTCCTTTATTAAATGAAATATGTAGCATTCAATATATTCCTTTATGTAAAACATGGGCGTAGCATTGCGGGGGCGAACTGACCCGGGAGCGAACTTTCCCAGCGAGGGCGAACTGACCCGGGGGCGAACTGTCCGAGCGGGGGCGAACTGACCCGGGGGCGAACCGTCCCGGGGGCGAATTGACAACGATCCGTGACAATTGCTACAATGCCTCATTGACCTACCTGTTTTAATGGGCTCGTCCAGCTTAACTTTAAAGAATAGCCGACCGGCATTACGAGCACAGAGAGGCGGGGATTGTGCTTGTTATACTTGCTAAGATATATGACACATAATATGCGACACTTAATGTACATGAAAAATAATGTAGACTAAATAACATTGACTTTATCCGCATTCGTAAATTGTAGTACATCTGTTAGATTTCATGTATATTATTGACAAGGTCTACATATTTTCATGGTGTGATTATCACATTGCTCACCTGATCCAAACATCTCACAGTGATCAATCGAAATGGTCTGTAAGTCACATATTGACGACATAGCTAATGCTGGATGATGGTAGATTCCGAATCTGGTGATTACAGCATATCATGCTTTCTGGACAGGCGCAAGGTTTTGCCCAAAACCGTTTGATTTACCGAAGCCCTATATTCATTAATGTTGATGGTTAATACTATGGACATGCTGCTGTCCAACATTTGCAGCTAATGCTCGTAGATTGCCAACAAAAGCCATGGATTAATGTAGCGACCTGCAGACATTACTTTGAACATAATGATATCATCAAATACGCACATTGCCACTCAACGATATCACTGGCGAAATGTTTTGCTTTGTTTCAATCAAGGTATTTTTAGCTTCAAGGTCAATGGGAATTATATAAAATATGAATAATGCGCATAAGGGTGGCAGCAAAATTAAATGAGTGTCATATGCAATATCCGGCCCAAAGCACAATGTCATGCTTATCATATCCAGTACAATTATATTGCCAAGCATTATGACGTCAATTTATTGTGCTCATACCTTGCATTATGATACAGTTGTTTGATGGGAATTGATCTGAGCTAAGCACAGTCAAATATCCGCCGCGGCTGATAAAAGCATTGAACCTGTCTTTCAACAGCAATGGCAACACTGAGACGGCATTGATCTCTGACAACGGATCATCAAAAATCGTGCATTCAGAGGAACAGGCTGCTGCTACACCGACATAAAAACAAACAGACATATGTAGGTATTTGATATTCGAGACTGTTGCAAATGTTGGGAGCAATATTATCACATTCGACAAAATAAAAACACACATGCAATACCACGATACCTCTAAGATCAGCCATTATCGTGTGTTACTGTACATTTTTTACTCGATAAGACGGGTAAATGACAAAAATAAGTAGCTTTACGTAAGTACTTAAAATTCATATTGGATTGTATTATCGCTTTCAGCAATCATTATCCACAACACTTTCTGTGTGTTTTATTTAACGCTGCAGTGACGGCATGACTGTTAATTAAATCAACCACTTAGTTTTGCAACCAAGCTCAGGCAACGGATTTGTGCACTCATGCTCTGAGCACCGTTTTTTTGCAATCACATCAGCCTTTTGTTTTGTAGAAACTGGAAGTAAAATGCCAAAGCGTGGCTTATATTTAATTTAATGCCGCCTGACTTCCTAGAAATAGGCCTTCTATGGAGTTGAGTCTGCGTTTTGTACCTTTTTTGTCAACGGAATGGTTATATTTCATTTTACCGTTGGTCGTCGCGAAAAAACGCACGAACAACCACGACCAATGCAACTCATAAAATGTAATCGGCTCATCTACATCAGCGTGACAAAACACTTCTATTGATGCTTTGCGTCGGATTATTGTGGAGAAAGTGCGCATAGTTGTATGTAATTTATGCCTAATCGCTGTGCCATTGGTCCAGTTAAAGATCCGAAAGCATTAGCAATATAGTTTGGCGTCTTTAAATGATTCAATGATCTACTGATTTCCTGCACCGAAACTAGATCACAAACACACTTCCGTGTAGGTACTTTTTTCTGGCGCATAATTGCCTAAATTGTATATCATTCAGAAAATGCATTTAGCATGTTTATAGCAGGTCTATATGCAAAGGTACCATTATGCGATACATTATCCTTGACGGTAATTACTTTATGGATAAAAGTAATAATTGATTACCTCATAGGTAAGTGTCGGTCCATCAAACCTGGCAGATTTTTGCAATTGCATTCTTTTAATCATCGAACACGGTGTTTCGTGCCATTGAAACCTCCGTTGGAACATAGCGCTGCTTAATGATTGACAGGCGACGAACTTGAGGAAAACGGGTCATATTGTGCCGACTTGACAATGTCTTTGTGTATCACGGAAGATCAGGACAAACAGGCGCCGTACGAACTTTTCTCTGCTATAAAGCACCGACAAATGATGAATGCAGTGATAAATGAACACGCAAACTTTATAGCATACACACGCTCAAGATGAGACAGGATCATTCCATTAAAATCAAGGTATACACCGTTAATTCGTTTTTCAATTTCACAAATGCAAATAGAAAATGGGTAAGCAACCCATTTTCTATTTTATTATTTTGCAAACATATATAGAAAATTGGTATACATTCCATTTTCGTTTCGCGATATTAGATTTCATTAAACAAAAAATCAAAATGGAAAATGTGTTTAGTTTCGTTTTCCTATTTTTTGATCAGATAACTCGATTTCAGTTAAAGAAGGATCCCTGAGATCGCGCTTTTTGCGCTGATCCGAGCGGCGAAAATAATTTGAGTATTTTAACAGTCGTTGGACTCCGCCCGAAGATGTCTGTATTTTATTCTGACAGCAAACGCATCACACTTGATCTGACTGACGTGACAATACGAAATATTGCCAGCATAAGTTGAAAGTTAATTTATATGCAGTTTGTGTCCGAAGTAAGCAGCATGATATGGTATGCTGTTCTTGTTCCTAATGTGCTGTAAGTATATAATAATAAAATAATTTAAACTGTGGGTCATCTGTGTACTTACAGTGCACTTAATATAAAATTGGAAGAAAACCAAGGTAGTTGAAGCTTCATAACTTTGAATACCATGCAGTTACATTCTATTATCCTCATGATTTCATTTGCATGAACACCTGTAGTCTCTGTTGTCGACTAGTCCTCTTGAGAGCCGAACCAACTCTGACTTCAGCAACTTGCTAGGCAAAGTTTTGCTAGGCAAAGAAACTTCGCCTCTGACAGCGTCCGCGCTATTTACAACTTTCGATCTCTCAAATCCGCGCTGTAGAAGCGAAGAGCCGCCTGCGAGATTTCTCAGGTTCCGAAGTCAAGATGACAGATGAACACGACAAAAACTTACAAAAGCCTTCCAGGCCATGAAATTTGTGACAAAATGAAAGGTTATATCACGAAAAGACTGTTTCTATTACTACAGTATTGCCTAATTGTTCAGTTTCATTACGAAAGTGCGGCACGTCGAGAAACTTTTTTCAAAACCTCAACATGGCCGACTCCCAAAATGCAACATAATTTGGTGGAGCTCGTGATTTCTACCAGAAAGCCGAACCAATACGGGTTATTTTTACATTCAAACCTGCAGTATGAAACAGTATTTTATCATTTCTGACCCATTTTCTTAGTACATCACCCATTAGACGCGTGCCCAATTGAAAAGCGCGAGTTTCTTGCTGGCTCCTCCACCCAACCTCGCCCCGCAGATACAACACTCTGCTACCTCTGTGATATCGGTCTCGTTTTCGATTCTCATGGTAGCCATGTTGGACAACAATTCTTGAAATTGTGTTGAATTTCGTTGATTCTGTTAATAAAGGCGTATGACTGTTGTTGTACTCTTGGCAAGATTGATGTTAAGACATTTATGGATATGAAAATATATGTTTTTTAAACTGTCCCTTGTCTGTACTGCTAGAATGAGCATATTTGCTTATATCCTTAAAGATTCTGCCATTCGACCCCTCGCCCCTAAGGTGGCATCAGATCATTAAAACACTAGGGGCGAGTGCCTTGCCTAGCAACTTGCATGCCCTGTGATGATAGATAGCCTGCCATCAGCAGTATTAACGGATAGTCGCTGTGGATGAGCCCCTCTGAACTCCGAGAGAAATAAAATGCTCAGAAATCACTGAATAAGAGTGTCCATCTTGAAACATTATCAAGATAACATCGCCGAATTCATCTAGCGCGGACGCCATGCTTTTTCGCGACGCGCTTGTACTCTGCTTAAACCATCAGGGAGCGTCCCTTAATTGATTAACTTACAAAAATCGAAAATGGGAAAACGGAAGTGAACTCATATTCCATTTTCGTCTTTAAGATTGTTAAATGCATGACAGGGAAACGAAAATGGAATGTATGCCCATTTTCTAATTGTGTTCGCCAAATACAAAAATAGAAAATGGGTCGAATACTAATTTTCCATATGCATTTGTCAAAAACATAAATAGAAAATGAGTTGTTTACCCATTTTCCATTTATAGTTGTGAAATGGAAAAACGAATTAACGGTATATACCTTAATTCATTAAGTTTAGCAATTAATCAGAGGCAAGGTAAAATACTACTATTAATGCAACTTACCACTTTTGGCATTGCCGTAATGTCAGTCATGACGATTATCAAATAAAGTGCTCCTTCGGGTTATTTATTGCATGTGTTATTGCGAAATCTGGTCAATGCTTATAGCCCTCATATCATCTCTCGGCGGGATGATAAATACATTGGTACACCATCTTTGTTTGTGCAGCCAGGAGCTGCAAGTGCAAATACACGGCGCTTTATGTTGAACTAATCATAATGAATGCGAAAGTATTCGATCAAGGGTGGACCAATAGCACATAACCCGTGATAATTCATTTTATTAATGTAATGCTATGGTGATTACAGGATGCAGAGCCGATTAGATAAATTTTCCATGCCAACGACGTATATGTATCGGCAGCATTCGTCCACATACATTTCACAACTCAACATCTGCATGTTCTGAATGCACCGTATTGCACCTCCAATATTTACCCTGTAAGAGAGCACAACCACGTAATCAGCGTGTTTATGCGCCGGCAATCGTTTCATTTTATACGCTGTAAAATGGCGTATCGATTCTTTGAACTACCATTTCATGACTGTTGAATGCAAAGCATTGTGGTGAAATAATGTATAGTAAATATTACGATCAATCAGCGAAGGGATGTTACCAAACCTGCATATGATAAGAGATGGACCAAAGCGAGAGCTAAATAGCCAGAGTGTGTATAAAAATAAGTACATTGACGCTATTTTATTTATGTTTTGGATTTGCGCAACAGATTGCACAGCGCTGTTTTGAATGAATTCTTTCTGCAGTCTTTGTTCAGGTGTCTTAATTGTGAACAGCCCGCGTGGATACAATATAAGCACATAATACATTTACTATGTCACAGAAAGACAAAGTTATGATGCTGTTCATCTCAGGCATGACTTGATGCGGTAATCGGTGCGGCTCAAATTTGCACCCATTATTCAGTAACAAGTCGAGGCTTTCAATTTCACCTTGTGCTATGACCCGCAAGGCTATATCCGGCTTGCCGTAATATATCTTTTCTTGCCTCGTTGCTTACACAAACAACTTGATGAATATAAAAGGACGAAGGGCAAGCGATACTCGTTGGCAAATATTGTATGACTCGAATTATATCAAGCCGATTACATATTCCTCTAAGCGTTTATGCAGATGTTATCAAACATTTTCACGTGTTATAATCTATAAATGTGCATTAACATTATCCTGTCGAATGCTACTTGTCATTAACGCGTTTACATGCGTCAGGTCAATATGCGCTAACGAAAGGTTAAGCTATATGCAGAGCGTATATATGACAGCATCATTCCAAAACGAGCAATGCAGCCATCCGTACTGCCCCATGCCGTGTTATGTTTATCATGTTCAGCTTATCTGAATAATATTGAAAGAATCGCATTTCCAGCAATACGCTATAATAACAAAAATCATTTCGTCACCGAATATCATTTGCATATTATGCGACATTTAGTGTGAAAGCATCAGATGAGTCCGATAAGATCTCACCGACGCGGAATGAGCGTGAGGCGATTGAGCTATCGCGCAATTTTGAATGTTTCCAGAAAATTCGTCAGAAATTTGAACGTGGACTGTTCCGTTGAATTAGCACTGAATCGCTGTTCATTCATCATAAGTGGCCGACTTATGGCCTTGACACTCGTTTTTATTTGATTGCATTTATTACTATAAATCATTGATTGGATTCATGTAGTGGGAGATGATACGAACAGTTGGACATGTTCTCGAGTTAACACATGCCAGTCTATACCGAAAGTTGATGCTCACTGTGAGGATGAATGAGGTGCTGGATAGCTAGGCGCCAGCAACATCGATATGACATTTTACTTTCCCGCTATGAAGCAATGAAACATTTCAGGATTATTTCAGCTTAGATTACTTAAATATGAATTAGTGCAATTAGCCACATACCTGTGACAAGTTTATCATATAATGGCTCTTGTTCTTAAATAAAACGTCTCTTGTGCTGTGCAAATTCTTTTATTTGTGGCTTCATAGAAATGCTCACCTCGTTTTGTATCACCGAGATCCAAACGCAGACTTGCGATTGATCAAATAGATAGTTTATCAGTTAAGATCAGTTTGTCAAAACGAAATGTGTTGTGTACGGAAAACAGCTTCAACGATTGCGTAAAACAGAATGACCATGTTGACCCGTAATTGTGTAATTTGAATTTGTGAATGACAGTGTGTGTTTACATGACAATAGTATTCTTACATACAGGAACAGTTGCACTGTCAATTTGTTAGTTCCACGTGAATTGCCTTACGATTTCTTAAGATTTCACTAGACGTGGGTGATGATTGAGCCATTGAACAAGTGTTAATTCGAAACATGTTTGATATTTTGCTTCTGCAGCTGAACAAATCGGATAAGTGATGTTGGTTTGTGTCACGCTGACAACTAAATGCGGATTTCATCGACACTATGTGATACGTTACCAGAATAGAGTGAATCGACAAGTACAATTTGTCACATTGTCGCTTAACCACTTCATAATCTATCCGTCTAATTGAAGTAACCGTAGTTTGTTAATAGGATCTGCCTTTTTCTATCAAACTATTTATTGCAATCTGTGTTGTTACCGTAACACAAACAGCTCATTTGAGATAGTCATCAATAAAAATGCATTACAGAAAGATGGTAGAGATTAGGAAAATAGCGCATTACAAACATGTGTCACTTCCATTAGCATGCTTATGTGTGTGAGTTGATTGCTATAAGGTTTGATGTGGGTCAGTAGTTGCTTTCTTAATGCGGTGTAGGTTCTGGTGCGCACGAATAATCCCGGAACGACTTGTTGTGTGATAGTCGGTTTATTTTGTAAAAAAATCGGTCTGTCAACGTTAGTAATTAAGATGCTGTGCGACATATTTGTCATGATAGTGTACACAAAATCGGCTTATCATTGCGATCGCTAACAATCTATTACCATCAATTGCATGTGACACACATAACGCTACAATACAGCGCTTTGGTGGTCCTACAAGTTCTTCAGTGTTTTCTTAGTTATTTAGGTTTGCTATATGTGAAATAAATGGCTGATTGGCTATATTTGCACAGTAGCTCAAAGACGTTGAGATACTCCGAATACAGGAAGGAAAGATAACATTACTGGCTAAGACTATCTTCGTAAACGCTTTTCCCTGTTAACTAACTTTATGTGCAGCTGCTACACTCATTCGCTCTATCTGTTATTAAACTCTATCCGTGGAATGTAATACAATGTGTCGATAACCGTAAAAAAGACAGCCACAGTAACGACGCAGGGCGGTATGGGATGGAAGCTTATGTAGAAATGTTATTGTTAGTTTGACTGATGCCACTATGCATTTCCATTTCAATTAAGAAGTTTTCGATGTTTCATCGACTTTCGAATGTTACGCAAATTCATATGCTACCAACATGCAAGATAAATGTCACATAGGAATGATGGCCGGATAGTTAGAGCGGATAGTATAAAATATATCGCATTAGTCATTAAGAAACATTCTTGTCAGCATTATGGCGACTGATGCTGAACAAAACCTGGTCTGACAAATAAGCCTGCTTGATCTACAGTATAAGTGCTTTTGTGATCAGAGACGGTCTTATATCAAGACTTTTGCACAAATAGAGAAAATGTAGTAATCGGGTAACAACCTTCGACTATAAAAACGTCCATATGTTAACGCCTTTACCAGTAATTTCAGTACCATTATCTGAAGGACGACCACCGAGACACCTGCATTGTATATAATGAATGTTATGGATAGTAAGGGGTAGTATGTAGAACCACTTGTAATAAACTCATTGCAGCGTATTGCAAGTACTTGCAATGCACGTAACACGTTGACCGATAGTAACGAGGGATGATGATGCCCGCACAAATCGCGCATCAAATAATTTCAGGGTAACTTGGCTGCTCCAGAAAAACAAACGCCAAAACCATGAATCGACACTTTCCTAAGACGAATGCAGAGATTATTTACAAGCAGCTACTATATAAATCAACTCTCCGAACAAAATTATTTTGAAAGCAAGCCGTGCGTCTTGTCCTCGGGCTAAATTATCAATGTTGTTTCAAGGGCTTAACGCTTAAATCAATACTTAGCACCACGAGTTGGTATTTATCAAGTCGACAACTAAATTATCGAGCCAAATCTCACCCGGCGTTTGCAGCATTTTGGAATTTCGGTCATTGAGGAGCAATTTGTCTCTGGTGGTATCTGCTATATGCCATAGTTCAATTTGCCTGCGGTAACGTAGACGGCCTTACATATGTTTTGTTGGATGTAAACAACAGCTGTGGAATATTTGATTTGTCTTTTTGTCGAATAATGACTGGCATATTGAGTATGCTGATGGCTTGATAAAATATCTCAAGTACGACGTGTAATAAATGCGTCCGGAGGGGTAGGTCGGTTTTATACAACTTGTATAGATGGCAATGAAAATCAGGTAATCTGAACGGTTAAATGCCCCATACTTATGTCCGATATTGTGTGATCACAAGCTTGACATGACAGCCATTTCATTGAGTTCGTTGTGGACCATGCAAGTGGCAATCGATAGCTAATAATTCCCGCAAACACAATCTCGATTATTTTGAAGCTTATGTAAGTCTGACAGGAAAAGACACTGCTCCAAAGAGACATGTGGGAGCCAATTTGGATATGATTGCAGACTTGCATCATCGTCATGGCACACTGTTGCGTCACGGCACGTCGCGGATAGCCGTCGCCATTCACAGTCTTCTTCTTCCATTATCCCAGATTTCTGTCCATATTATTCCTAGCTTTATCAATATCTAATAATCACATACAGTTAAAATAACAGGCAATTATATCAGCCTATTAATGCGGTGGACAATTTGTGCTAAGTTGATAATAAGGTTGATCATGTGAAAACGGTCCTCCTCTCCTAAATCCAGGGATGCTTCTGCTCCAGGTCTGAGTACAATAATAAGAAGCGTATTGAGCTGCAATAAATGCATGCAGTCGCAAATGAATTATGTAGTGCTACCTACACAAGCAGCTAGTTAGATAATGCGATCCTGTCATGAGTTCAACTGGACATTTGTTTACAGCAATGTTTCGAAGTAGCTCATTGTATTTGCATCATGCCTCATAAAGTTCATTTATTTTTATCTCAGCAGTCTTTGCGAGCAATATATAATTACAAATATAAGATAACAAGCTTAGCTTTAGCGATATAACTTTGTCAGTAATAAATATATTCATAATATATAGATAGTTAGATTCATTCAATTATTGGTTGGAGACAACCAATCAATGCACCCTGTAATTTCTTTTGGGTCAATTGGATACTTGTGCTTAGGCAAGTAATTGTTACTGTAGTAGATTTTGTTTTAAGTACAAAAGTCATGATAACGGATACTGAACGATAATCCTTGTGATATTTATATGTTTACGTTTAATAATTGGCAATTAGGCAGAATAATTGGATTTCAAATATATGCTAGGCAGGTTAACATCCATATCATTGCCTCACTGTCTATGTTATGGCGTTATTAGACCATTTCCGCTTGATCACCGTATGCGCATTGACGAAAAATCGAATATGCAGCGCTGATCAAACTTCGTGTGATAAGCTGTATAGCTAAACTATCATGGTGGTAACTTTATTGCGCTTCTTAATACGCTGATCACCTATAATTCTACTTAAGCCGGCGTGGTATTAATACCAAATCCAACTTTGAAGTGTAACTGACGATGTTTTTCATTTGCCACATGAGATTCATTATGTGCATGTTTGGTCATAATGCTTAAAAGGTGGTCACCACAGTCACGTTTGTCTCTCGCTCCCACCATCCAATGAGCCATTGAACCCAGCCACACAACCATCCTATAGAGATCGCCTTTGTCAACCAGTTAATGATAACTCACCTAATGCCACCTTCTCGTCACTGAAGTAATGGGTATAGATTCACCAAGTCACCTGGCTAGTGCTTGGGAAGCATTATCGAATGGGGAAATAGTGTGGCGGAATATTGGAATGATACAATGGCTAGATATTTCACTTTACACTTACCGCACAAAAACAAATAAATAGCAACAAACGTTACAAAGTGTTATCTTGGTGTATTTGATTAATGACATACGCCTATCTGATCTCATGTAAGCGCTAAACATACCGCAATCACTACTTTGAAATGCGTGTACGCGTCTCTCTATGTGTTGATAGCGACACGCGACATTATTTGGAACAAAACGGTGGTCCGGCAGGCTAAATATTTGATGGTTACCTCTTCCGTTGTCCATAAGCTATACTACTACTCATCAGGCAGCTACTAATAGTGGCTTGAATGATTAAATTGAAATTATAGTGAATCACGAAAATATAACCACTGCATTCTTACCGCAGCTGATAGTCAGCAAACTCATTTACTGCAAATCTTTATCAGTTATTTTCCATTACAAACTGGATTTGTAGGTGCTATGCATGATCCCATTACAAGCCAAACTCTTTGTTTTCATCGCGTCAGGTGCACATCTATCATGCAATTTATGAGTCAGCCACTTGTAACGGGACAGTAACAACATCAACCTGCCAAACGCCTTTTGAATGGTGGGACTTCTTGCTGTTATGGAACCATATCCATGAACCTTACTTGAGTCTAACATGTGAAATAGGCGTCGACCACAATGTCAAAGCCGTACAAAACGGCTTTGTAAAGCAGAACAAGCTTCATAATTGATTCAAGTTATGCATGTGATCTGCTGCCTTTAATTATAGCAGCAACTTTTATAATTGCAATATTTATGTCGTTGTGGAAAATCTGTTGTGCACTACACACAGATGTTTGTGCAATGCATTATACCATTAAAAATTGTTGCAGCCTTCAAATGTCTCTTGTGTTCAGAGTCGGATACATATATCTACCGTACGAGTGCAACCAATACATATATATATATATATATATATATATATATATATATATATATATTATATATATATATATATATATATATATATATATATATAGATATAAATATACATATATAGGTATATATATTATACAGATATATATATATATATATATATATATATATATATATATATATATATATATATATATATATATATATATATATATATATATCTCTATAGATATATATATATATATATATATATATACTATCTATATATATCTATATATATATATATATCTCTATATGATCTATATATATATATATAGATATACTCTCATCACCGATAGCCATATAATGACGCTACCCAGGACTACATGAGCATATTAGATAAATCCCATCCTTGTCATCAACAATTAAGGATTTATATATATTCAATATATAGATGATAAATTTATATATATAGGGGCGTATATATATATAGATACCAATCTACCATAATATATATATAATATATATATAGGCGATATATATATATGACTACGACCATACATAGATAATATATATAAATGACATCTAAAAATTTATCTTAGGATAGGAGGGTGATATATACATCGGGGCAATGAGAGATACAAGGATTTATCGTGATAGATAAATATACTCTATCATATATATATATATATCGTCTATAGATATATCATTGGGCGATAGTATATGATAGGTCTTATATAGGCGGATATCTAAATAGAATCAAAAATTATATATAGAATACATGATATATCGAGCGCAATATATTCTGACGCTACATAAATTATCAAATATATATGTGTATAGGATATTAATCTCTATATATACCATATATAACAAACCGATAGTCCATATAATGACGCTAAGGATGGACTACATGAGTGCATTAGGTTATATTCCTTGTCATCAACATTAAGGATTTAGTCGGTAATCAATGGTATGGGATCAATGGATGATAACTTTTGATCAAATGGGAGCAATAGAAGACCGGTATGTCGCATGATAATGATGAGATAACTAGGACGAAAATGCTAGGATAATGCGAGGGTGATAAGGCGGAGGCAATAGAAGAAGAAAAGAAGGGCAGTCGTGAATTGGATAAATTTAATGCCTCCCTAGGGTGCAGTAAGATGAGCGCTATGAGATTACCAAATCGATTAACATATTGGTAACATGAATTCATCGTGTATTTAGCGCATCGTTGGCGAGGAATGCATTTAGGTTATGTATATAAAGGCCAAAACATTTAATGAAACATGACATCGAATAAAACGGTCGCATAAATTATCAAATAATTATGATGAAACCGGATGTGCACTCATGCCTCATGATGAAAAACTAGCCTATGATTCCTTTCAAAAGCACTCTGATTGACTTAAAACAAGACATAGGCATTCATTACAGAGGTTGGATCAAAGTTGTTCGGATTATTTTTCGCATGCGTAGAATACGATGCTGAATACATTCGGAGGGCAAATATCTCTGCACTACATGTTTGTTGACTAAGGATGTTACGCTTAAAAGCACAATACTGATAACACTATTAGAAAGCGCTCAACCAAAAAAAAGGTTACTGATGAGTTTGAATAATCCATTTGACATCACTGTTGGCACGTTTATTGGTAGTCAGGGTCAATATGATAATTAAATGAAAGCCGGTCGTAGCAGACACGACACGAGCAATTATTTAAACGCAATTCAAATAGAGAAGGTTGGGTTGTTGCAGCAGTAATTTGGAAGGTACAAAGTGCCGTATTAACGCTAGATATGTGCACCATGAGGTAACGAATTCAGATGTCATTACGCGATTAACACCTGCTACATAATGCATGGTAGATCAAATTTATGCGATCTTTGTTTTGGCTATAATGGAATGATATGTCAATTTGTTATGGAGATGATATCAATGTTGTGGTCACTGCAGAGAGTAACATCAGATGAACACGCTGCAAATGTGTCCTCTGGGCGATAAATGTATGGTATTGTAATTTGTAAATTGCGCGTAAATTAAGAAATTATTCACAACCAATAAAGCCAGCCATTTGGCGCATTTTAATGCTCGCACTTTAATAATTGATCAGTTTTTACGTCTTAATTACACACCCTTTCTTGTAGCTACATGATACGATTAAATCGTGATAACTATATAGCAAAATCACTAAATTCTACAGCGTCTGAGCTGAACTGAGGCAAAGCATTTAGCCAGCCCGCAAAGCAAGGGCATAATAGTCAACAATACAACGTGCAGCTTATTGCACATTACCAAATACCTCCACCAATAGCAACTTCCGATGACGTACTGATTGTTGCATTATGAGTGATCTCTTGACATTCTACATTGTTACACTAACCATACAATTGGCCACGTTCCAGCGGCTTACGAAGTCTTGATTGGCTATGTATTGTATTCGTTGCAATATGTATCACTTCAGATGAGCAAACATACTTTGCAAAGCGGATTGCTGTAAGAATTATCCTGCCACAGAGCTTTATTCTGCATAGTCTGCTAATATTCCTTGCTAACAGTAGGTGTTCAGTGTCTCAAACATACTTTCAATTAAATGGTTATATATTACTACTATCTACAAATCTGAGGACACAAATAGCAATATATGTAAGCTAAAGCGGGCAAACTGCATCAATGATGGTGAAGAGGCCTCTAGTCAGTCATCATGGAGGATTAACGCGATATTCAACTTATTGCAGCGGTATGTGAAAACTTGACAAAGGTTTTATGATACTTAATTTCAGGGATAAATTCATTGTACAAATAAATTGAACGTCATACGAGAATGCGATGAAATAAATGCCTCCATAGGACGATCATAGGAAGGTTATCATATCGATTTACATATTGATAATATTTATTCCAGAATAGAGCTAGTATTAGCATAATATATGGCATAATGGAAGACAGCTTTATTGGTCGCAACATTTCGCGAATATTATCTACAAATATATAAATAAGTAAATAGTAAACTTATTACTGTACGTGTTAGGCTCGATAGGACAGGTGGGCGAATCATAATATTAAAGTTTTGCTTCGTTTTCTCCATGAGGAATATTTAGCTGCAACGAAGCATACATTGCATTAATAACTGGACATTCGGTAGTAAATACATAAAGGATAAACCCAGAACTGGTTCACCATCCACGGATTGAGGGTTTCTTCAGTCGTCGTCTCACAATCACAATCGCCGAACACAGTGTTAAACGAATTGTATACCCTGTTGCTTGATTGGTCGTGACTGCTTCGTGAATTTTCCAACTGGTGCAGAAAAACAAATATTTACAGTGACCCAAATCTTGATGGCGGTTTCCTAAACGAGGCCGGTTGATATAGTTTGAATATTATAGATGACATCACATTAACCCGCATATAACACGCTAACGTCATACCCTTATGAATGGGCGTTGATAGGACACAACGATTCACGAACATATCAAATGAATATTTGAATGCATCAGATCTACATATAATGTGGTAGCAGACTCGCGTAGTGGAACCCCTTGAGTCAGGGATGTCGACCATGATTGCCATATTGCTCTTACGGATGAATCGGACGAATTGTTATTTCGTCTAATTTAGATAATGACATTGCGTAATAATAGTAACCAGTGGTGATTACGTATTGTGCTATCATCCATGCGACACGTACGTTACGACTTATGAAATATTATATCATATTATATCATGCTTGTCTTTCTGATAGAATACAGTTCATCTTTCACGTCATCAGATCTCCTTAATCGTCATTGCTCTTTGTGGCAATGATCGCAGCAGATTTGTAGCGCGTAGGGCGTGTCGCTACCTTTATGGCATGCGATGGATAGCTAGCCAAAGAAGCCATGGGACGTGAGAATGATTGCGTTTAAGCAAGTCACCGACATACATTCCGTCAGGTTTTATCGAGGCAAACTGATCGTTTAGGCTCATACATCGCAATATACGCTAGATATAGAGATATAGAGAACTTCCCTCTATCTTTGTTATTAGCCGCACAGCCAGGAAAAGTTATAGATGAGTTCAAAAAACAATTTTTGTGCTAAATCATTACCGCCTCTATTGCTTACACTGTTACAACTTTTACTGGTAGCTGTATACGGTCTAGTTATACTGATTACTAAAAGCGCGCCGCTCTTTGTTGAAGTGACGGTAGCCATACTTTCTCGAGTGGAGAACCCTAACAGAGTTACAAAAGTAATAGCACAAGCTAATAGGAAGTTATTCAGCGTCGAATAAGCAATATGCACTTTAAGGACACAAGTAAAACATTTTAGTAATGTATCATATCCATTAATCCCCATGCAATTTGATAATTTGATATCAGTGCCCCTGATATAGCCTGATATAGACATTTACTCATAATGCTGACCTGGAACAATATTTGTCAATAACAACTTATTAATGGGCATACGGGTCTATATAAGGCGAGGACCTTACACAAATCTCAAAACTCGCGCTATAGATTCTTCTGAACGTATCTCGATTTATATTATTCGTTACGGAATTGTTCAGACGACTGCTAAGCAAATTGTTCTATCAAATCAATGTTCATACAGTACAGGTCAATTCTCCATAATGCTAAGTTGTGCTACATATGAAGCTCATATGGCCATTACGCATGTCTTCTAGGTAAGTATCGTAGCAAGGAGACATGCATTAGCGTAAGCATTCTCTCAAGAGATAACACCAAGTATATTTGCCCCTCCATAATATCCACCTCATCCTGCCGAGCTAATCTTTTACTTTGTACATTCAAAAAGGCTTATTATAAATGCCTGATGTTTGATCAATTTCTTGACTCAGCTTTAAATATCTTCTAGTTTAGGTTGTATTGTTGTCTAAGTGAACATTTGGTGCGTACAATCCTGCACCACAGTGAGATAAGCACATCTAGTTATGCCGATGCTCTAGTGAGCACCAGAACAACTGACTCTCATTTTAAGCCAAGTATTAAGTGTTCAGTGCTTATGGTAAAACACCTCGTATGCAATATGCTGAGCAGTTTAGCGCGTCAGATTAACGACATATCATATATTGTGAAGTTAATGGCTGCAAATAAATACTACACTGTATTAGTCATTTGTGACTCCATCAGCAATGCCATCTGATACCTATTCTATCAGGCCACCATCTTGGTTGCTCAACCTAATGGACTATTGATTTTCCCAATTGTTCATAGCGAATTAGATTTTATTAATGCAACCACGTTTGATTAACAATATAATTGGACGGTTTTCATGTACCACATGTTATCCATTTAGCAGCAACCTCCAGCGGCAATGACTGTAGATCCCAACTACACCTAGCGCTCAAGTGTAACGGTTATCTCATGCAACGTGGAAGCACGTCATATTCCCGACACCAGAGTGATTTAATGCTATTATTCGCCTCACCATGGGTTAATCAATATAACCTGTGCCGCTGGCAATCATTTGCTGAGTGATATATACCTTGCATATAGTAAAAGTAGTCCGTTTTGTAACTTTTTTCCCTAAAAACATGAACTTGCATGCAGAATCACTAACTATTACTATATGTTCCATTTTTAAGATCTCACAACCCCGCAGCGCTACTCAAGGTGGTTTGACACTGCTACAAGAATTTATAAAAATGTTATATCTGACTTTCTACATCCAAACACGTGCAGTAATCGACCAAAAGCGCGTGAAATTTGCTTGTGAACTGATATCATGTAGATCATTACAATAATTTGATTACGAATCATTTGCTTTGTTCGTAAAAATTTGCAATTGTGTGTGCATCTTAAGTGACCAGAAATGAATGTCACAAGGTATGTTAGAACGATAAATTCATGATATAATTCATAGCCTGTAAAGTCATAATTCTGAGCATTATGACAGGAACATAGCGTTCACATTTTTGAAGGGTATGCAATGTTGATCGCTTTATCTTTGTAAATGGATTAATATTGGTAACACATTGTGGTGGCTTTTCGACGACAGTGTTTTTTTTATGTAATACACCTGTCATTCGCGCTAACACTTTCCGCATTATTGCTCTCATTGCATGAAACTTGAAGAACGCTTTGATTACTATCGAACGGCCATTCACAATATCGATTTGTCAAATATACATAATAGCTTACAACTGCATGGGATAATCCCACACTTTTGTTCACGAAGATTAACGTACGTGTCTAATGAATATTAGGACGCGCCAGTTTAAGACCTTGTCTTGTCGTAGACTCTAGTGCGAGAAGTGTTGCGGAACCCCTGGAGTCTGGGACGCAAACTAACCGTCAACGGTATCACGCAAGTTTATTTAAAAATGAATATGAAATGAATATATATATATATATATATATATATATATATATATATATATATATATATATAGATATATATATATATAATATATAGATATATATATATATATATAGAGAGAGATATATATATATATATATATATATATATATATATACACACACACACACACACACATTTATATATATATATATTTATATATATAAATATATATGTATATATATATATATATATATATATATATATATATATATATATATATTATATATGTATATATATATGTTTTACTAAGGTGCAATCCTCTCAATTTGAGTGGTTGCTGTGACCAATATGAGTAATCCCTACCTGTCATTTGTGTTGACCCTAACTGCGGAATCAAGATTGCACCATGTATCATTCTTTGCCTAGTTACTTCCGTTTACAGCTCGATGTCCTTATTAAGAACGACCAAACTCTATTTTCAGATGTGACAGATATCAATTATAAAAATTATTCCTCAATTGTAGCACTTGCAAACGATGTACCTATCCGCACAGACTGCAATTTATCAGTAGTGAGGGGACGCTAAATAGATCAGTGATTAAAAAATGATTGACATTGAACTTTTTCGGCTCACTATATACACTACGGTATCGGTGCAAGTTTGGGCGCTGAAATTAACCTTTACACAATCCATATATTTGGTGTATTATTGTTGTACAACATAAACGGCGACAGAACTCATAGATAGCGTAGTCTATCCCAAACAAACACATATTTTGCTCTAACTCATAAACACACACACACATTCACGCACAGGCAGCTATTTATGAACGCTGGCTTTAATGGCACACGCATCACATGCCATCATGTCGACGAAAGTGGATTGCTGGATTGAAATTGTCGGAACAAAACGGCGGGTTTTCCTCCTATACTAGACGTAAGTGAGGTGACTGCCACTTATCGTATCAACGTTGTACCATGATCACGGTGTACTCTCAATAATATCATAGAGAAATTAACCAACGGCCAATTGAGCCAAGTTTAGACATTATTGTTACATACTGCTTGTATATCAACGTAGATGAATATGCATGCATAATACAACTGCTAGCTCTTGGACTAAGATAATTGTATCAAGACACCAGCAAAGTGATAGGATTTAATTACTGGTGTGTTCTGTAATCACGTTTTTTGTGTACACGGTTGTAAAGACTCCATAAATTATATGATGTGCATCATCAATGCATATAAGTCATTATGGTTATAACCAATTATTATAAGTGTATCACATGGAGAGGAAAGTTGGCTGTACTGTCGTTGGTAAAATATGATAATTACTTTTGAGGAAATCTTTTGCGTCTTATTTGCTTATAAAGCCGACGTAAATAGTTGTTGACACTAATAAAGGGTGGTTGCCAACAAAGGTGATGTGCTAGAAATACATGTATAAATATACATTAATATATATATATATATATATATATATATATATATATATATATATATATATATATATATATATATATTTATATATATGTATATAAATATATATATCAACCATTTGCAATCCGCACTTGGATTACTTGATCCTCGATTTATCGCGGTATATCTGCTATTGCAATGATCACTGAATTTGCTGAGAGAGCTTTATAAGGCATTGACACCAGAATGCGAGTGTTTGGTTTCCGGCCTAAATATCAAATACCTTAGCACTTCATTACGTATCTAATGAGGGCATTAAAATAATACGTAGAAATAAACGTATATTACTAGACACAGAAAAGAAAATATATATATATATATATATATAATATATATGTATATAAATATATAAATATATATATATATATACATCCATACATACATACATATATATATATATTTATATACACATATATATGTATATATGTATGCACAGAAAAGACATATATATATATATAATATATGTATATATATATATACATATATATTTATAAATGTATATGTATATATGTATATATAGATTTATATATTCATATTTATATATTTAAATATAGATATTTATATATATATATATTTATATATATAAACATATGTATGTATATATTTATGTTTATATATATGTATATGTTTAAATATATATATATATCTATACATATATACACATATTTTTGTTAATGCATATGTATAAATGTATATATATATATACTTAATAGTATATACATATATTCTTACTAGCATAACATTTATATATTTTGTATGCATATCGCGGAATTCCGTAATAGGCTAGCAACTACGGATCCACAACGCCTCCAAAAGATATATATATATATATATATATATATATATATATATATATATATATATATATATATATATATATATATATATATATATATATATATATATATATATATAAATATATATATATATATATATATATATATATATATTTATATTCATATATTAATAATATATATATATCTATATATATATATAAATATATACTTTTAGATATGTACATAGATGTATAAATATATATATATATATATATAATATTTGAATATTTTTTATATATATGTGTATATATATATATTTTATATATTATTTGCTCACATATCTTCATTTCTACATTTTTTTGATAGTTGACGCATTGTCAAAAAAACCATAGACCGTTTTTTTATTAGATAGCCATTCTTGAAAACGTCTTGTGGAGCAAACCTGTTCTCATACATATGGATGACCCGTTTCATAGGTACCTAAGCGACCACTCAATGTCACCCCTCAACGCATATTTGTAACGATTGAATGGAAATATCATTAATAATATTCGTACATTGACATTCTAGATGACTTGTTGAGTTATTTTTGGTTATGACATTTCTTAAAACAGTTCAAGTACATACATGCACTGAAGCACAAATAGCGTGTATAGACTCATACAATGAGCGAGTGGCGATAGTTGATACATACAAGAGCCAACGTGACCGCGCCCATCTGACATCATTCCTGAACATCTGAACGATGTTTGTAATTAAGAATGTAATGCGTACCTGGTGCTGACAACAGTAATATGCATTGACTTTTGAAATAGGTTCTATTTCGTTGTTCTTGAACAGCGTCCCGGTCTTGTACTTAATGCTATGTAGTGTAACCATTGGGGCAGGGCCGCACCAGCACACACACGAAATTAGACCAACATGGCTAACGCTATACACACCTTATTCAACAAAGGAACAGTCGTTTCTCCATAGATTGCAACACCAAGAATGCATCGCAAATTTTCTACATTTTTATGGTGCACCACTGTATATGAAACGATTTATTCCAGAGACTTTAATGACTGTAGGATGATGACCGACAACTACTATCGGCTGCGGCAAGGACAAACGGAGCCGTACATTGTATTGTAAGCAAGAGGAATTATACGGTGGTGTTCACAGCGAAATTAAGGTATATAATGCTTGACGTACAAATTGTGTGCTACAAATAATATACCGCTCTTTGCGAAGGCTTCAGTGCGCCTTAAATAAGATAGCATCCTACGAATATTGTATGCCCCTCTTAGTACTGGAAACATATTGATTTCTCTGCGTTTATTTGTGTCCATATACATTTACAATGATATAGATTTGATTGCACCGGCAGTTATAAATACAGGTTTGCTGCATCAAGCATGTAAACATGAAACATTTCTCGAACGTTATACTTCGCAGTCCATTTGAACAAATATGTTAATGCTTGGCTAAGTATTCATACGCCCTTCATTAGATCCGTGATGAAGTGCCAAGGAGTTCAACCTCGAACAGATAGCTTACATTCTGGTATCAATGAGCAGTACAGCTTTCACTGCAAATCCAGCCCTGGATTTCATATCCGCCGGGCGGCGGCGAAACGAGAATAACGTAATCCAACTAAATGGATGCAAATAGGTTTTAATCCTTTTGCAAGCCATAAACATGTTTGCACAGACCAACAAACCATAATATCTGCTTAGTTTCTAAACTCCTTAGGCAATATCACGATATGATTATCTCTTGGGAATATAAATTGATGCTACTGATTTCAGAAAGGTAATTGCGAAGAGGCATAATGTCAACCACCAGCTAACACTTACTTATCATAAGTAAGTTTCGGTATAGCTATGTGTAAAGGATGGGTATGAGTCAGCGAACCTAGCCTGGCTTTCGCTGCTCCTGATCTGTGTATGATTCCATAGTCTTACAAGGTAAACAGTCATCTTCAACAAGTCTCTAGAAGTGAATAATGTTGCAAGACCTTAAGTGAAAGAATCCCCACTTTAAAAAAAATATGTATTGCTCTTAAATGATTAAATTACGTGGGATCGGAAATATTTGATTGCATCGACTGTATGAAAAAATACAACCATGACAGAATATTTATTTATGTTAACAAACAGTACGATCGATTACAATTGTATGGTAAAACCCTCTTATAACATCACTGTTTATTACATCTGGTAGAAAACGGCACAACACCTTAACTAAAACCGAAACGTTGGATCGGGTACTATAAATTGCAGGAATGTACCTGCAAAAGAAGCCCTAGCTGAAGATCAATCTATCTGTTCATTTCCCGGCATTCACTATTTATGTTGGCGATCGATGAATGATCTGTAGCTTAACTGCTGCTGAGCTCGCACTAGTTCTAAGGTTGATATATATCGGGCCAGCCATGCAGCCCGAGTATATCCGTTTACAACCCGTACAGTCGTAAGCATGGTGTACATATCCGATAAGCCGGTTAAGAATGAACAAGCTGCACGGACAGACCAATGTCTAATTTTATATGAGATCACACGCATCATTATTTTTTATTAGAATGCTCACATGACACTTTCTAAATGTTATGCACGGTTTCACAACATACCACATAATTCCTCTGCTAGTTTAATTCAAGCTGCCTTATCATAAACGCCTTGGTCGAGATGTCCTTGCTTTTGGTTGTGGTAAAAAAAATACTGCATAATATTGTCGATACATCGTCGTGCAATGTGTTATTTCGAAAGCCAAAGAAGACGTTCGAGGTTCAGTGATTGAGCTAAAGCTGTTTTGAAATTCGCAGTACAATGATTGAGGTAAAGCGTGGCAGCTGCGTGAATTCATACGTGTTATATTGGAACAAATGGGTTCCTTTGTTGCACGCACCAATAGAGAAGCTGAATAGAGACTAAGGACAGGTTCCTGTGATTGATGTTTGTTGACTCAAGATGTCACGTCCAGTAGCACAACACTGATTGCACGATCTAAAAACGCTTAGCTGGTGAAGATTGGCCAAAATATTCATGATAACACTTCTATTACAAATTTTATTGTTTAATAAGTGTTGTCAATGCACTAATGACTACTTAAGGTTGATCGTAATTCAACTGACTGTGCCATATTTTCACGAGAGCGATATTCGATCATAGAAATAAAGGCTTCTAGGTTTCAATCAACACTTGAATGTACATAACGACATTATAACACATGCTTAAACATAACCGTCCACGAATACATTCTCAGCCATACAGAAGTGTGCAGTATTTGAGGTGTAAATTCAAATACCGCAATCCATATAGGCATCTGCCAATGCAAGGCGAGCTGCTTTCTCGAATCGGATAATTGCAAATTTCCGAGTTTGGGGGCAGTGAGGGTGGAATGCTACAAAGAGCAGCGTCATGCTATTGCTATTCGTCCGAAGTCATTAATACTCACATCCAGTACCCCTCTCACCTTAACTTAGTGATGGCAATCGCTCCATGTTAAAACCGCTGGTTCTATAAATATTGTTAGACAATAAACTAAACCAACAATATTCGGTTCTAATTTCAAAAAACGCTGTCCCAAATTGATACAAATCGATGCCGACCACAAGCAGCGGGGGATGGGATGATTTGACAACTCATTGAGCAATTTACTAAACCTATCTAGGGCTCCTGAACCGCAAACAAGCCCAATATCAGGCCTGTTGGATCACCAGCATCGTGACCCATAGACGGTCCCGCGCTAGCCTGGGCAGTAAAACATTGAACTATGGACTAGAAAATTAGGTACTGAATTGGTCTGTCCCCGTCTATTCTATCATGCAGTATTAATCCTGTCACACGTTAAGATGATTGCTATACACTTTCTTACCGTAGGGGCGCTGCGGTGAGTAAAGCTTTCACAACATTTTGTTATGATTTTGCATGTTTACCAGCGTCGGCTGGCACCAGAAAGATAAACACATGGCTGGCCTGTTATAAAAATTTGGTCTCGTTTTTTCTCGTCGCGTTGTTTGGGTAAGCTCTTTACATCCCAAGGTACTTTCGCAGACGTCAATGACCCTTAAGGCTAGGCAGTTAAGGCAAGTAGGGTCGGGGTCCTTCAATGGATAGTTACCATACATAACGGGGGCGACGGAGTAGCCATTCTGGTAGAATGTCTTGCCAATGTCAGTCATTGCGCCTTGTGCAGTAGCTTGGGTAATCTCAGGGGTTCCTCGGCTGCAGCTCGTCAGCCATGAGACGGGGTTGTTTGTTAGCTAGCCCGTATATGATGCCCTGCATGCACAGCTCGGGCTATTTCAAACAGAAGACAGTTCGAATAGCATGGTGGGTGTTCAATAAGGCATTGGGGTGGGGGGAGGGGGCGATCCGACTGTATCAAAAGTGGGCAAGTATAGAAATAATCACATCAAAAGCCTTGTCGCCGCTTATATGTAATGAACCAACTGTAAACAGTATATTATTGACAGCTTTCTTGATAGAAACGTTTTCAAGTTTCATACTACGATACGGCCATGCTAAGAAATATCTGCCCGCCTGCGTGACTAATCTAGTCTGTATCCGTACTTTTTAACGCCAGAAATGTATGCGCTGCGACACAGCTCTTGCGTGATAGCATCCGGAGACACCGAGCTGAACTCACGCCGTGAGCACCTAGCAAACAATGAGCAAACAAATCCTATGTGAACTTATATTTTCCTATAAGGTGGTCATCGCATCACAACTTTTTGGAAATCGATAAATAGATGAATTGTTCTAATGAATCGCATCGATCGGGGTGCGCTTTTTGAGCGATAAAATAAGGATATGATTTCACATGCTCTTGATGTGTGTTGTTTTCTAGATGCTAAATCGAGCGATTTCTGCCAAACCCGATATGGCAAATTTGCCCATGATAGAGGCCAGTGACGACCCAGAACGTTATAATGAATAATGAAATGGTACGTCCCCGTATGGCAAAGCCTGCTTAAGTACCTGGTCTAGCGTCACGATGCAAATATATACTTTTGCCATAAACAACGCTTGCTTGGGACTGTAACCATTAAACCAGGACCGTTGCAAGCCATTTCCTTGCCCGGTACACATGGGCCTTGTGAGGGACCTAGCACTGCATCTGAACGGTATAAAGAAACAATGGCACCCCCTCTTTGTTGGGTGTTGTGTTTATTGACGAAGTGAAACAGTTATGCTTTGCTGAAAGTCCCAGTCTTCCGATACATAAACCACAACAAGCTGCTAGTGATCCACAAGTGCGACTTTTAGCTCGCTCATGTGTTGGGAACTAAGGCTCATAATTTGTGGTCCCATGAACCCCAGCATTGTGCATCAGCTGCTGAACAACGATCCGTGACAATAGGCTCATCCAGGTTAACTTAATAGAATAACCGACCGTCATCATGAGCATAGAGAGGCGAAGGCTTTGTACTTGAATAATAATGTAGACTAAATAACATTTACCTTATCCGCTTTCATAAATTGTAGTACATCTCTTAAATTTTATGTATATCATTGATAAGGTCAACATAATTTCATGGTGTGATTAACACAATGCTCACCTGATCCAAACATCTCACAGTGATCAATCGAAATGCTCTACATTTCACCTTCAAATCATTTCATCTTGTGAATACATAATATAGTGCTTTCTGGGCAGGCGCAAGGTGTTGCCTTAAGCACATTTGATTTACCGAAGCCCTATATTAATTAATGTTGATGATTAATACTATGGACATCCTGCAGTCTAACATTTGCAGCTAATGCTTCTAGGTTGCCAACAATAGCCATGGATTTATGGAACGACCTGCAGACATTAAACATGTAATAATATCGTCAATTACGCACATTGCCACTCAAAAATATCACTGCCGAAATGCTTAACTTTGTTTCAATCTAGGTATCTTGAGCGTCAAGGTCAATGGGAATTATATAAAATATTACTAAAGCGCACAAGGGTGGCAGCAAACTTAAATGATTGTCATATGCAATATCTGGCACAAAGCACAATGTAATGCTTATCATATCCAGTACAATTATATTGCCAGGCATTATGACGTCAATTTATTGTGCTCATATCTTGCATTATGATACAGTTGTTTAATGGGAATTGGTCTGAGCTGAGCACAGTCAAATGTCCGCCGCGGCTGATAAAAGCATTGAACCATCCCTTCTACAGCAATGGCAACGCTGAGATGGCATTGATCTTTGACAACGAATCATCAAAATCGTGCATTCAGAGGAACGGGCTGCTACACCGACATAAAGACAAAAAGACATATGAAGGTATTTGACATACGAGACCGCCGCAAATGTTAGGAGCAATATTATCACATTCGATAATATACAACACACATGCAATACCACGATACTTTAAAGATCAGCAATGATCGAGTGTTGCTGTACATTTTTGACTCGATACGACAGGTAAATGACACATAAGTAGCAATATTCAAGCACCAACTGGTACCACTAGTACGGTCAATATGTCATACATGCTGGAAGTGCTGAAACCTGTTTACCGTATATTCGGCATTAGCCAGGAATACATTCTTGTTTTTATGCTGCCGGCGCTAATGTTAAGGGGCTTTGAATTCATATTGGATTGCATTTTCGCTTTCAGCAAGCATTATCCACGAATCTTTCTGTGTGTATTATTTATATTTGCAGTGACGCATGACTGTTAGTTGAATCAGCCACTTGGTTTTGCAACCAAGCGCACGCAACGGCTTTGTGCACTAATGCTCTGATTCCAATTCTTTGCAATTACAGCAGGCTATTGTTTTGTAGAAACTGAAAGTAAAATGCCAAGACGTGGCTTAAATTTAGTTTAATGGCGCTTGATTAACATGAGACTACCTAGAAATAGGCCTTCTATTGGAGTTGCGGAATGGTTATATTTTATTTACGGTTGATCGACACCTGAAATGTAAGGAGAGAACGCGCGAACAACGACGACCAATGCAATACATGAAATGTAATCGGCTCATCTACATCAGCGTGACAAATACTTCTGTTGATGCTATGCGTCGGATTATTGTGGAGAAAGTAAACATAGAATTTATGCCTAATCGCTGTGACATTGGTCAAGTTAAAGAGCATTAGCAATATAGTTTGGCGTCATTAAATAACAAAATGATCTAATGATCTTCGTGTAGGTACTTTTTTAGGCGCATAATTTCCCAAATTGTATTCAATTAGAAAATGCATTTAGCATATTAATGTTGACATATGCTTTTCCCCAAGGCATAACTTATGGACAAAACGTAATAATTGATTACGTGTCGGTCCATGAAACCTGGGAGATTTTTGCAATCGCATTCATTTAATCATCGAACATGGTGTTTCGTGCCATTGAAACCGCCGTGAGAACATAGCGCCGCTTAATGATTGACAGACGACGAACTTGAGGAAACGGGTCATATTGTGCCGACTTGACAATGTCCTTGTGTATCACGGAAGATCAGGGCAACCAGGCGCCGGACGAACTTGCATGTACTATTAAGCACCGACAAATGATGAATGCAGTGATCAATAAACACGCAAACTTTATAGCATACATTCGTTCAAGATAAGAAAGGATCATTCCATTAAGTTTAGCAATTAATCAGAGGCAAGGTAAAATACTATTATTAATGGAACTTACCACTTTTGGCATTGTCGTAATGTCAGTCATGACGGTTATCAAATAAAGTGCTTCCAATAGTGCTTCTTCGGGTTGTTTATTGCATGTGTTATTGAGAAATCTGGTCAATGATATGTCCGGCATAAGGTGAGTGGGTTCTCTTAAACCTGGAACTCACCCTTTCGGCGGATTGATAAATACATTGGTACACCGCAGTTGTTTATGCAGCCAGGAGCTACAAGTGCAAATACACGGCGCTTCATGTTGGACTAATCATTATGAATGCTTAAGTATTCGATCAAAACTGGACCAGCACATAACCCCTGATAATTCATTTTATTATTGTAATACTATGGTGATTACAGGATACAGAGCCGATTAGATCAATTTTCCATGCCGACGAGGTATATGTATCGGCAGCATTCGTCCACATACATTTCACAACTCAACCTCTGCATGTTCTCAATGCACCGTATTGCACCTCCAATATTCACCCTGTAAGCAGATCACAACCACGTAATCAGCGTGTGTATGCACCGGCAATCGTTTCATTCGATTCTTTGAACTACCATTTCATGATTATTGAATGCAAAGCATTGTGGTGAAATAAAGTATAGTAACTATGACAATCAATCAGTGAAGGGATGTTACCAAACCTGCATATGATAAGAGATGGATCAAAGCGAAAGCTAAATGGCCCTAGTGTGTACCAAATTATGTGCATTGAAGCTGCTTTATTTGACAATCATTGTGTTTGAGATTTGTGCAACAGATTGCACAGTACTATTTTGAATGAAGTCTTTCTTCAGTCTTTGCTCAGGTGTCGTTAAATGTGACCAGCGCGCGTCAAATCAATATGGGCACAGTATACATTAAATACTAATTTACAGAAGTACAGGGTGTAAATAGTATGGCCGGGCGTCATTAGTTCATGTGTGATAATGCTTTGAGTTGATTAGTCTGTTGTACGCATATCTAGACATTCTAAGATCTTTCACTTTAAATTCCTTGCAAATACAAACGTACATGCTTATTGATACGACGTGACTATATTCGCTACAGTGGCTAGAACGCAATTGTCATTTGCCTCATATATCTCCATCTTATCAGAAAGACTTAGTTATGATGCTATTCATCTCAAGCATGACTTGATGTGGTAATCGATGCGGCTCATATCTGCGCAAAGATTTGCATCCATCATTCAATAACAAGTCGAGGCTTTCAATTTCACCCTGTGCTTTGACCCGTTACACTATATCCGGATTGCCTCGTTGCCTACACAAACAAATTGATGAATATTGAAGGACGTAGGACAAGCGATCTTCATTGGCAAATATTGTATGGATCGAATTGTATTCAGTCGATTGCATATAAGTATTTATGCATATGTTATCAAACATTTGCACGTGTTATAATCTATGAATATGCATAAACATTATCCTGTGGAATGCTTCTTATCATTAATGCGTTTATAGGTGTCAGGTTAATATGCGCAAACGAAAGGTGAAGCTAAATGCAGAGCGCATATATGATAGCACCACTTCTGAACGAGCAAAACAGCTGCCGTGTTATGTTTAACATGTTTAGCTGATCTTAACAATATTGCAAGAATCGCATTTCAAGCAATACGCTATAATAACAAAAACAAATTCATCACCAATTATCACTTGCATATTATGCGACATTTAGTGTGGGCTGTGTGAATTGTTTTATTTGAGGCTTCATAGAAATGCTCATCTCGTTTTGTATCACCGACATCCAAGCACAGACTTGCGATTGATCAAATAGATAGTTTATACATACAGGAACAGTTTCACTGTCGATGTTTCTTAGTGCGAATGGTTAATGACTCATGCATTTTTAGATTTCACAGGACGTTGGTGATAATTGAGCCCTTCAACAAGTGCTAATTCGAAAAATGTATGACTGCAGTTGACCAAATCGGATACTCGATGTTGGTTTGTCTCACGCTGAAAACCAAATGTGTATTTTATCGACAATATGCGACACGTTACCAGAATAGAGTGAATCGACAAGTACAATTTGTCACAATGTAGCTGAACCACTCCAAAATGTATCCGTCTAAGTTAAGTACAGCAGGCCATAATTGGACGCAAAACAAATTGAAGTAACCGTGGTTAGTTAATAAGGTTTGCCTTTTTCTATATTTAGGTTTGCTATATGTGAAATAAATGACTGATTGGCTATATTTGCACAATAGCATTCAGACGTTGAGATACTACTTGCAATAGACCCTGAGTGAAGTAACCATAATACTACCGGTTAAAACTATTTTCTGAAACGCATTTCCCTTTTTACTAACTTTATGTGCAGCTGGTACACTCATTCGCTCCATCTGTTATTAAAATCTATCCGTGGAATGTAATACAATATGCCTATAATCATAAAAAGGACAACTAATGTAACAACGCAAGCATATGTAGAAATGTTATTGCTAGTTGACTGACGCCAGTGTGCATTTCCATTTCAATTTAAAACGTTTTCGATGTTGCATCGACTTTTGAACGTTACTATCTGTATTAGACAAGTTGGGTAGTATCCAGCTGGCATTTGCATCCTGGAAAGGGTGCTATGGATATTCGAAGATATATAACGTGGGCTCATTAGTAAAATGTGGGTCTTTTAGCAAAACAAATCAAGTGGCTATATTAAGGTGCTTTAATTCATATGCTATCATTATGCATGATAAACGTCACATGGGAATGATGCTTGGATAATTAGAGAGGATAATAAAAAAATATCGAATTGGTCATTAAGTAACATTCATGTCCACATTATGGCGACTGATACTGAACAAAATCTGGTCTAACATATAAGCTTGCTTGATCTGCAGTATAAGTGCTGATGTAATCGAATACGTCCTAATATAACGACGTTTGCTTGAATAGAGAAAATGTAGTAATCGGGTAACAACCTTCGACTATAAAAACAATGTCATGTCATAAAATACATATGGGAACGCCTTTACCAGTAATTTCAGTACCATTATCTGAAGGACGACCACGAGACACCTGCATTGTATATAATGAATGTTATGGATAGTAAGGGGTAGTATGTGGAACCACTTGTAATAACCTCATTGCAGCTTATTGCAAGTACTTACAATGCACAATACACGTTGACCGATACGAACGAGGGGTGATGATGTCCGCACAAATCGCGCATCAAATAAATGCAGGGAAACTAGGCTGCTCCAGAAAAGCAAACGCCAAAACCATGAATCGACACTTTCCTAAGACGAATGCAGAGATTATTTACAAGCAGCTACTATATAAATCAACTCTCCAAACAAAATTATTTTGAAAGCAAGCCGTGCGTCTTGTCCTCGGGCTAAAATATCAATGTTGTTTCAAGGGCTTAACTCTTAAATCAATACTTAGCACCACCGGTGGGTATTTATCAAGTCGACAACTAAATTATCAAGCCAAATCTCTCCCGGCGTTTGCAGCATTTTGGAATATTCATAGCCCTGTCAATTTCTAGTATTTACATACAGTTGAAATATCTGAACCCACAGGCAACATGTCAGCTTATTAATACGGTGGACAATTTGTGCTAAGTAGATAAAAAGGTTGATCATGTGACAACAGTCCTCTTCTCTCAAATCCAGGGATGCTTTTGCTCCAGGTCTAAGTACAATGATGAGAAGTTTAATGAGGTACAATTAATGCAGGACAATCACAAATGAATTATGTAGTGCTACCTTCGCGAGTAGCTAGTTGGATAATGCGATCCTGTCATGAGTTCATCTGGACATTTGTTTGCAGCAATGATTCAAAGTAGCTCATTTTATTTGCATCATGCCTCATTTATATCATTTATTATCTCAGCAGTAATATATAATTACAAATATAAGATAACAAGCTTAGATTTAGTGATATAGCTTTGTCAGCAATAAATATATTCATAATATATAGATAGATGGATTCATTAAAAAGGGACTCATTCAGTTATTAGTTGGAGACAACCAATCAATGCACCCTGCAATTTATTTTGGCACAATTGTACACTTGTGCTTACGCAAGTAATTGTTACTGTAGTAAATCTTGTCTTAAGTAGAAAAGTCATGATAACGGATACTGAATGATAATCCTTGTGATATTATATGATTACGTTTAACAACTGGCAATTAGGCATAATAATTGGATTTTAAATATATGCTAGGCAGGTAAACATCCATATCATTGCCTCACTGTCTATGTTTTGGCGTTATTAGACCATTTCCGCTTGATCACCGTATGCGCATTGACGAAAAACCGAAAATGCATCGCTGATCAGCCTCCTATTATAGACCATGCTGCTTCGTCCTTTTAAGACATGGGTGGCAAAAAAGTACTAGCTGTATAGGTAAACTATTATGGCGGTAACTTTATTGCGCTGCTTAATATGCTGGTCACCTGCATTTCTAGTTTAGCCGTCGTGCTATCATTGCTTGTAGTAATCCCAAACCATCTTTGAAGCGTAATTGACGATTGTTTTCATTTACCAACTGTGATTCATTATGTGTATGTGTGGTCATAAGGCTTAAATGGTGGTCACCACAATCACGTTCATCTCTCGCTCCCGTCACCCAATGAACCATTTAACCCAGCCACACAACCATCCATTAGATACCGCATTTGTCAGCTAGTTAATGATATATCGCATAATGCCACCCCCACGTCATTGCAATAATGGGTATAAAATCACCAAGTCACCTGGCTAGTGTTTCGGAAGCACTATCGGATGGGCAAATAGTGGTGGCGGATTATTGGACCGATACAATGGCTTGATGATGGCTTTTTTCACTTAACACTTAACGCACAAAAAACAAATAAATACCAATAAACGTTACAAAGTGTTATCTTAGTGTATTTGATTAATGACATACGCCTATCTGCTCTCATGTTAGCAATTAACATGCCGCTATCACTACTTTGAAATGCGTGTATGCGTCTCTCTATGTGTTGATAGGGACGTTATTTGGAATACAACAGTGATCTAGGGTGCTAAATATATGATGGTTACACCTTTTGTTGTCCATAAGCCATACTACTACTCATCAGGCAGCTACTTATTGTGACTTGAATAATTTAATTGATAAGCAATTGTGAAACAAAAAAGCATTAACGTTCGATGTTTACATTCCTACCGCAGCTGTTAATTAAGTTATTATTCGTTTAAATTGCTGTCTGAAACTCACTCACAGCAAATCGATATCAATACCTTTCCCATCAAATACTTAATTTATAGGTGCTATGCATGGTCCTTTTACAAGCCAAACTCTTTGTTTTCATCGCGTCAGGTGCACATCTATCATGCAATTTATGAGTCAGCCACTTGTAACGGGGCAGTAACAACATCAACCAGCCAAACGCTTTTTGAATGGTGGGACTCCTTGCCATTATGGAATAGTTACAAAACCATATATATGAAGCTTACTTGATTCTAACATGTGAAATAGGCATCGACCACAATGTCAAATGCTGTGCACAACAGCTTTCTAAAGCTGAAAAAGTTTCATTATTGATTCAAGTTATGAATTTGTTCTACTGCCTTTAATTACAGCAGCAGCCTTTGTAATTGTAATATTTATGTCTTTGTGGAAAATATGTGATGCACTACACACAGACGTTTGTGTAACACATTGAAATATTTACAGTGGCTGCAGTCTTCAAATGTCTCTTGTGTTCAGAGTCGGATACATGAATGGTTCCTTATAAAGTTAATGTTCAACAGTTTTATTTAGACGCCCCCAATGTATATTGATAGTTCATAGCGCAAGTAAGTAGCCTATCATACCGACAAATTTCACGTGAACCTGAAGACAGTCTCGTGTATAAATACGCTGATAATCATTAAATGTGTCTGTAGGGGGAAGGGGGCGATGGTGGGAGGAGGGGGGGGGGGGTGGGCGGTCAGTTTGATATATAAGCATATGTATTTAACTATGTTCACGTGAAAACAACAAAGCATTCCTCTGTGCTTATTAGGCGAAACTTCCATCACCGAAAACATATTTTAATCATTTTGTTTTAACGGAGTCACAAAAACGTCACTGGCTGCCCATCCATATCACACTTGGACTACACGACACCCTTTTGTTTTCAAAGGCTTGGAATGATAAGGCGCCTCAATATTGATATTAACACCGTACATCAATCAAAATGATTGAGTCCAAGCACCTCAGCGCCCTCATGACCCTAGGTGTACAGACTGCCAACGGCTAACGTCGCTGGCGTCCTAGCCATTTGCGACAAATAACAGATGTGAACAGTTTTAAACGTTTTCTAGTTTTAAAACTGCTAATAATTAAATGATATGTATGAGTAGCATAGAGAGTGGGGGAACTATGCGGTTTTCCAAACTAGACAACAGTTTTTCTCTAATTACAATGATGTTTTCTCTACTTACAATGATGTTTTTTCTCTTATAATGATTTTTCTCTATTAACAGCTAATATTTTGTCCAACTAGTAAAAAATGTACCGGTACACCGCCCAACTAGAGAAATTTTACGAGTATACAGGATAGGCAACCTCCTTTCTCTAAACCAAGGCAAACACCCAGCGCAAACCAACATCCTCTAAAGCCTCCAACCCAACGCGCCAGTCCAGATGGCAACACGGCCAAAAGTGCAAAAATAACAGCCTTGGTTTTGCCTTCGCCAACCAAAGAGCCAAACAACCTATATGTACCTATTTTGGAACATATGCGAGTACATAGATATATGCTATGCCAAGAACAACCCGAACACGAGAAGCCTATACCGAGATACGATCTGGAGGCTATGTACTCGCATTTGTTCAATGTGTACGTCGTTGTTTTCAGGTCGAATTATGTTGCATGGTAAAAAACATGTTGCCATTGAATGGAACTTTTGTAGTTTTTATCATATATTCACAGCCGTTTTTATGAAAAACGCTGCATTACGTGAAAAACGCGCTGTTATATTAAAGGTGTAACAATAACAATAAACGTGTCTATTGAAGATAAGATACGAACGACGCCTTATTTTGTTGTAAAGAGGTATGGAACCTCTTTAGAATGTGAATATCATATTAACCTCACGCCTGCATCCACAAACGCTACGCCTCAGCAAAAAATATTCCTGTTGTTCAAGCTAATGTTATTTTTTACTGTTATATATGCAAAATTAGCAACGGTATAAGCTTCTGACTGTGTAGTGCTGCTCATAGCATGAATCGAAACCATGGGAATATTGAGTGAAACCATTAAAGCGCTATATGTCTGGCGCCTGACTTCCTGGCTCTTGGCAGATTCAAAACACGTTATCGTGTTCAATTGATGTACGACTCTTTACATTTGGCGGTCACTTGTCTGCAATCAACAAAAAGTTGCATGAGGCATTGGTTCAATGACCTTAACAGCTAGCATGTCAACCATGCATTTGAGTTGCCAAGGGAAGTCGATGAATAGTTACATCTGTAAAGATCGCTGTCAGTGCTATGTCAAGCGAGGATGCTTTCTCACGCCATCCGTCACTAAATAGCGATTCGTAGTATCCATTTGAACAAAAGAAATAGCAAGCAAATTTAGCGGATATCCTTACACTTACGTTTAAGAATATTCCCGTGAGTTAGTTCTTAAATTGCTTGTGTTAATAAATGAGAAACGCCAACATTTTTTGCCATTGCTATATTGTATTGGTTACACCTGAGTGGCATTGTCGACAAAGATATTTAAAAAGAAAAGGCAGGTTGTAACCGATCTCTCGCACAGCATGAACGCAGCGATACGTAATATAGCTATGACATATTCGCTGCCTTTGCAACTCACAAGATGCATAATTGCACTGCGTGCATATGGTACAGACCGGAAATGCTGAAAGGTGCCTTGGCAATAGTCGAGCCGACAAAGCTATTGATATGGAATAAAAGATGAACACAGGTGTGATATCAAATCATTCAAATACTTAAGTTGCATTCAACCTCGCCCATTGATTTGGGCAGAACAACAGAAGTACCAAAACGCGCGTGAACGAAATTTAATAGGAACGAATATTCTTGCCACATAGCTAATAAATATATATATATATGTATATATATTTTTATATGCATACATATATATATATATCATATATATATCAATATATATATATATGTATATATATGCATATATATATATATATATATATATATTTATATGCATATATATATATATATATATATATATATATGTATATAAATAAACACACACACACATATATATATATCATATATAAATAGATACACATCAATATATTTATAATATATATATATGTACATATAAAAATATACACATATATATACATAGATATACAATCATGGATACATAAATATATATGTCAATATGGATATATATATGTTTCAATATTTATGCATATATATCTATATTATACAGTGCAACCCTCGTTAAAGGGGACGCTTCGTGGCGTATACTTATATGTTTATGTATATGTCATTACATATGTATATATTCATGTATATTTATATATATATATATATATTTTGATATATATGTAGATTTAGTAAGGATGATGGCTTAAGTTGTGAGCAAAAACTGTCAATCGAAAATTTCTGACCTCCTCCTTGTTTAACATTAGCTCTACTGACCTATGTATATTTATATGAATGCTTATGTATAAACAAATGGATAGATGTATGAGCAAAAAAAGTGTAAACATATGGAGGCATTTTTTGAAATATATATATATATCTACATTTTCATCTACATTTATCCTTATATATATGTTTTTTTATATATACATATGTATGCATCTATATAAATATATGTGTTCATTGATATATATAGATATATATTATATGTATATATACATATGTATATTTATATATACAAACGAATTTATATAAATATTCATATATATATATATGTTCGTATATATATGTTTGTATATATATACACACACACATATATATATATATATATATATATATATATATATATATATATATATATATATATATATATATATATATATATATATATACATTTACATTTACATTTATATATATATATATGTTTATAGTTGTGAACGTAGGCTGTCAATCAACACTTTCCTACCTCATTGTTGTTGGGCCTGTGAACTCAGATGCTGGACTATCTGTTTGAGTTGACCGTTGAGTTACTTTAAAGTGCTTGTAGTAAGTTCCGCCTCGCCTTTCTAGCAATCTCCATGATATATAGCATTTGCATAGTGCTGGCGTTAATTTTTATCTATGCTTCTCTATACCTTTTGTAGCAGTTATATCTCACATCGGATTAGATCCGCGATTGATTTTAAATGCCGTATTGTATCTGGTTTGTATAAGCAGGCATTATTCCTCAACCACAAGACAAACCTCAAGCAACATTGAGTTGAACGTTGGCCAATTAAAGTGAAATTATATTGTACTAAGATTCAAGGCCATAATAATTTATAAATGCACATCTTGGAATGAATAGAATAGCTATTGATGCTGGCATTGGCATGGTTATTAGATTTGTCCATTCACTGTCGAAAATGTAGCGACATTGCCTCCCCTGCCGACTAAATAAGGTCTTTGAATCAATGTGTATAACCAGATAACCAGTATTGCTTTGATCCCTGAAGTTGTGCACTTGTCAGGAGTCATTTCGTTAACTTACTTACTTAATTGTAGAATTACCTTGCTAGGAAAAGGAAAAGTAAACATCGAACCCCACTGAAGTGATAAATAGATAAATCCTGAATAAATGTTCGCATCTCTTGGTAAGTCAGTCAAGGGATAACACGTTCTGTGTTCATCTACTGTTACGTCAGAAACGGGCATCGTATATCAAGCACTTGATCTGCAGATAAATAAAATCGTCCATTGGAATAAACTAGCTCTTGGTTTGAAACATCGTTGGTGCGTCGTGCAGTTAAGTTATCCTGGGAAAACAGGTCATGTAGTGTTGCTGTATGATGCTACTGCTTTGGCAGAAATTTGGGAGCCGAGTAAAGTGTTTGATGTTATGATGTTAATCTAACGTTCAGCAAGAAGCGATGGTGCGATTTAAATTGGTAATTACGCCAGATGTTGATATTATTAGCCGATAAGGACAACTCATTATGAATTGCAATTACTCAACGAGACCCGTATTACTTATTGAGAGCAAGAGATCACTGAAGGTGGTCGGTTTTGGTCCGTTGTCGATAAAATAAGGAAATTTGATAATTTGCAAATGCCACCAATTAATAAACTACAATACACGTGCATCGCTTGAAGCTTCATATTATCAACCACCACAGTTAACAAATAAGAGTGAATATAATACCCATATGCTTAGACGATAGTGAGTTGGACGTGACGCTGATTCGTCTGATATGGTGTGCGAGAAAAGAACTGACGTATTATTTAGCTCCGAGTTAGTCGACCTAATGTCACTTGAACGACCCATTGGTTTAACTTTATGCTGCCCCTGGTACCCGTTTGTTTACTTCCCAAGAGTCTGTATGTCTGCTACCTCATACGAAAGTCCGTACTTTGTTCTCAAATCACCAACAAATGCCACGCTTAAATGAGATCGTCTATAAACATGCGAATACATGCCACGCAAGTTCAGATTGTCTAGGCTTGTCGCAGTTTTGATATTACATCACGCATTTGGATATCCCTCCGGCGGAATGTCTATATCAAATGGTGGGAAAATGACACCGTTTTAGTTCGTTAGAATTTAGAAACGAAATAAGTACACTTTGCATTTTTTTTAAACGACCGTTCCTCGATTGGGTGATGTCTAAAAAAACATTCTCACCGATAGCGCCATTCAGGTATTAAGACCAACTTTCAAATCGACCATCATTGCGAAGGTACGAAGCCCCATGCCTTTAGGGGGCTATTATGATAACACGCAAATGACGACCCAGTGCGAATTTGGGTTGATCGATTTCCCTTTGCTATTTATTCTGGAGCAGTAACTTCTGAGTGATTCACATGATGCGAAAATCTTTCGAACTGTAACAAATGTGGCCCTGATAACCATGAATAAACGTTGACGATGAATATCGTGTTTTATTGCTATATTGATCAATACTCTTACCGTTCTTAGATTGCCTTCATTTAGGATGCACGTAGTCAAATAAGTGATTCATAATGCGTCATTATAAATCACAATAAAACATATTTTATAATCAAAATAAAAGCAGCTTGTGATGTCTTCAGGCACGATTTACTTAACATCCGTTCAATATTAAAGCATCAGTAGTTACTGACTTTCTAGTTTCTAAAATGCATGCAAAATATAACTGGACCAAAAAAATATTGGCACGCCGATCAATCATAAGAATCGTGTATAGTATTTATTTTTTAAATGGTTTATGAATTGCTCACTAAAGTTGCACTGGACCTAGCCGCGCACGATGGCTTGTGTATGAAGTTCCAGGGAATATTCTGAGGATATTATTTGCATTGGATAACACCTGGTTTTTGTGATATTTGAAGTGTTTTTTTGGTGCGTGACCATGGGTTGTTATGACCTAGTCACACTCAGGCAGCTCGCCAGGATCACGGCCAGCACTCCGTGTGACCCATATCTCTGGTCATGCCTTAATGGGCTTGGCGTCCACAGACACACCACAAGGAAAGCTAGAGGTGGAGCTCGTCTGCGCAGGCCTATTAAAGTCAGGACTACATCAGCTCTACAACAGCAGATACCAATCAGCTGATTTTACCACTCCCAGAAAGGGCCAGATAAACAACCTGGTGTCTCTCCCTGCCGCTATTGAGACTCGGATTGGACACAGACCACTGTGCAGTGGTAATCCAGGACATAACAGGCCTGCATCATTGTCACCAGGTACATACAATCTGCTTCCTGTCGAAGTCAGTCACGAAACTGACAGTAAGATCAGCCACTCAGGTACATTTCTCACAGTGTACAGCCTTAATGCACAGTCGGTTAGGAACAAGACTGAGTCACTTGCAGATATGATTACAGAGAAGGACATTCTAGCTCTGTCAGAAACATGGCTGGGCACAGCTGGTGATCAGCAGATACTATATCAACTCGTGCCATCAGGTTACAGGATTCACAGTGTTCCTAGGTCCACCAACAAGCGAGGAGGTGGTGTCGCCATTGTGTATAAAGCTAGGCTATCAATCCATCCTGTCACTTCAGTGCACAACAGAAATACACCCAGTTTGAACATACAGAATGTCTGCGCAGCACCAATTGTCTATTGACTATTGTCCTTATTTTTAATAGATTTTATTGTCTTCTTAAAGTTTGAATATACGATATGTGATCTAAATTTAATTTATCTGTGCTTGTGCAGCGCCTTTGAGATCTTTACTGATAAATTGGCGCTATATAAATTTGGAATAATAATAATGATAATAATTATAATAATAATAGTATCGAATCAGCATATATTTGTTTTCGTTTTTATTTACCACATCAAAACCTGAATACATTGAACATTTGAATGCTTCATAAATGCATCATGTGTTTTGCTATCCCTCACGTATGCTTACTTTTACATCTTCACTTACCGTCATTAGACAAACGAAGGCAATAATTTACGACACACAGACAACATGTCTTTGGCATTAATAGCTAGTGGACAGTGGCGCATTAGCAATATGCATATTGCCTATAAAATATCGCGTGCACCACACAAAGGATAGAGCAACATACGAAGTATTACGAACATAGCATCATGAATAGTTCCAGAATTGGAGCACAAGGAGACCGGGTACAAAGTGCTGTCGTGGATATCTGAGTTTTATGTCTTATAACGCAAATGAATAAAAACACAATCACACTAATAGTCATAAAGTGATTGAATTGCTATTGATTAGCATGTTTTCAACATTTTACTGCATGCGGCAACACAAAGCACGCTAGTAATGGTTAGAAACCCTATACTTATTCATCGTTGCATGACTATACATAAACTGCAGATTGATGTGATCATAGGCAAGTACAATATTGCATCATGCGAATCCGCTTCTCTATTTTCCAGAATGTACACATATTTAATGCCAAGTGTTCTTGGGTCTTCGGTCATCATTACATACTTGTACGGAAAGTTAAAAAGCACCTGATAATAGTGGGATGACATTCTTGGTCACTTTATAGTTGATGATTTTATAACACAATGTATGCAAGGATCAATTGCACGTTTCTACTGTACACTATATTGTATGTTCTGTTGCAGTGGTTGAGATGCTTAATGCAATGAACATTATGCTCTCCTATTGTCGGTTTCCAACAAAAATGGAAATAAATTATTTGATCAGCTTCGTAAAGAAGGAGTTCATTAAAAAAAGTTAATATTGACCGGTCTTAATCTCTTAACTAGATTACGCATAAGCTTAATTAAACTACAGAGTTACAAGCTTCTGTCGAGGATGTAAATATATGAATTTACAGTGGAGGGAAGTCTCATTAAACCAATTGCAATGATTTGATCGATTTTCTCACGCTTTAGGTCATCAAAATCACGAAGAACCTCTAAGCCATCATTACGATCAATAGTGAATCCCCATAAACCAACCATGCTATTTGCAACAGTCTGTTTCGTGTAATGTGTGTTGAGTATAGTATGATAGCCATATGTCACCTGAGTTCAGGAGAGCGCTAAGAAGTAAGTATAAGCGTAACTCAGTAGATTGCAAATAACCTTTTTATTAACGTTTTCGGTGATTGAATGGACTGTGTATAACCAAATCTCACGTGACGAGCATGCATTAGCAGGACGATTGCTTGGGGCACTGCAAGTTATACTGATATTGTGATAAGTAATACATAAATATGATTATGAGCAGTGAGCAGTGAGCTGATAGCTACGCTAAGAGAGTTCAATGCGACTAGCTGTGGGGGTGGGGTGAATGAAAATGACGAAATCACACAACCGTCATCAGGTGACGCTACCTTGAAATGAAAAAACAATCTATGAGTCAGCTACTTGTAACGGGCAGCCCCAAAATCATCCAGCCAAACACCTCTTGTAGGATGGGACTTCTTGCCATTATGGAATAGTTACAAAACCAATTCAATGAATTTACTTTATTGTAACACGTTAAATAGGCAACGACCACAATATCAAGGGCTATACAATACGGCGTCCTATAGCGGAAATAGCTTCATAATTGATTCACGTTATGCATGTGTTCTACTGTCATTAAATATAGCAATAACGTTTGTACTTACAATATTTATCTCGTTTTGGAAAATCTGTGGTGCGCTTCACACAGACGCTTGTGCAACGCTCAGAACAATTAACATTGGCTGCAGTCTTCAAATGTCTCTTGTGTTCAGAGTCGGATCCATTCACGGCACAGAGTGATAAGTCACCTTATGAAGTTATTGGTAACTAAGATCAATCCATGGTGATGCAAATAATTGATTAACATTACTGACGATCTTGGTAATTATTGACCATTTATCATTGCGATATGTCATGTTACTTACAGGAAGGCAATTAAATGATCACCATTTATTGTGTACCATAACTTTACACATTAAGGGGCCATGTCATGAGGCTTTAAGATTACACTAAATTAATACATCCTTGACTCGTGAATGAAGTACCTTAGTAGCAAGAAACATTAAATCGGGCGTAAACACCAGTTAAATTAATATATGTTCTCATGGGTTAAAGAGTGTACCAGCCATAGAGGGAGCTTCATATCAGTAAAGAACAGTACCTATCGTGGTGTCACAAATTGTTGTTATGGATTACAATCATCCCGCACCACATTTAAAAAAAATTAAACAATGATCAGTTGTAATAAAAACATCTATTTAAGAGTGATAATTGATCATTCATAGTGCAACTACCCTTCCGACGAATCACAAACTGAAACATTTCACGTGGACATGTAGACAGTTATCAATTGTCTCGTGCATAATTGTGGACAGTGACAAGATGATAATTATTGGATTAGGGGTGGGGGTCGGTAAGATAAATAGGCATATATAAATTACGGTTTCAAACCACCTTCGCGTGAAAACAACAAACCATTTCTCTGACTTTATTCGGCAAAACATCCATTACCGAAAATAAACTTCTTTTTTATTCAACAGGGTCAACAAAATCTTAATGGTTATTTTTCTTGTGGATATATTTCTTTACTTGGGTTACTGAATCATCATGACAAGTGCCAAGTAGCGTTTGCTGTATTATCCAGTGGCCGTGACTTAAAGTACCGAATAACACAGATCATAGTGGTGGTAGGTTCGCATCATCTTATTCAGCTTATTTGGAGCGACCGCTTACAAATTGTAATCATTTATGTACTATCTTTGGTCTTACCGATGAATTATATCTCACACCGATGCTGCTACTGCCGCAAAACGTACATTAATTGCACTAAATCTGAGCATGCTGCGCGGACTATGGACAAGGTGATAGTCCTGAATTCACTCGGATCTCTTGTCATAGGTTATTAGGCTGCTTGTCATGGATGTACAGCGTTGGCGCTGCCGCATATCGCACGGTTTAATCCACTCCCTAGTGTTCCCCAAATCAAATTGGGACAGAGTTACGCATGTGACACAAAACCGTTTTCATCGTCGATTACACCAAATCAACCCGTCACAGCCTAACATCCCTATTACGGTTGAACGCAACTCGAACTTTCAATAAACACATGGTTTGCATCGGTCATATAGCATGCATTAAAACCATGGGAATATTGAGTGAAACCATCAAACCGCGATGTGTCTGGCGCCTAACTTCCTGGCACTTCGCAGATTCAAAACACGTTATCGTGTTCAAATGACATGCGACTCTTTACATTTGGCGGTCACTTGTCTGCCATTCACAAGAAGTTGCCTGAGGCATTGGTTCAATGCCCGTAACAGCAACCATGCATTTGAGTTGCAACGGGAATTCGATGAATAGTTGCATCGGTAACGATGGCTGTCAGGGCTATGTCAAGCGAGGATGCTTGCTCACGCCATCCGTCACTAAATAGCGATTGGCAGCGTCAATTTGTACGAAAGAAATAGCAAGCAAATTTAACGGAGATCAGAAGCCTTACGTTTAAGATTATTCGTGTGAATAAGTTCTTAAAATAAGAACCGCCAACATTTGTTGCCACTGTAATGTTGCATTGGTTACCCTTGATCGGCATTGTCAACAAGGATATTCCAAAAGAAAAGGCATGTTAACATCGATCTCTCCCATAGCATGAACGCAGAGATACGTGTAAACGATAAGACATAGTCGCTTCCTTTGCAACACACAATCTATCTATCTATCTATCTATCTATCTATCTATCTATCTAGCGATCTATCTATCTATCTATCTATCTATCTATCTATCTAGCGAGCGATCTATCTATCTATCTATCTATCTATCTATCTATCTATCTATCTATCTATCTATCTATCGATCTATCTATCTATCTATCTATCTATCTATCTATCTATCTATCTATCTATCTATCTATATCTATCTATCTATCTATCTATCTATCTATCTATCTATCTATCTATCTATCTATCGAGCGATCTATCTATCTATCTATCTATCTATCTATCTATCTATCTATCTATCTATCTAAATCTATCTATCTATATCTATCTATCTATCTATCTATCTGTAATCTATCTACCTATAAATCAATATTATATATATATATCTACCTGTATAACTATATATATATATATATATATATATATATATATATATATATATATATATATATATATATATATATATATATATATATTTGCATATATATACCCACACGTTTGATTCACTTTGTTCTGACGTGATACAAACGCCAAGCGAGAATGCGTGGATGTGACACGCCAAATGTGACATCTTGGCATTCTCGGAAGTTCGTTTGCGTTCATCTAAAGTGCTCAGTTAGTATTAAAGAGTTCTCACACCGAACTCACCGTTCCTAACACGTTTTATTTACGTACCGAGCTTACTTGAAACATAGAGCAGTTCATGGCAGAACAAAAGACGAGTCACAAGACCTGTGATTCAATATTAGGCACCCCTTGCTGACGTATTATTGCAAATGCGTAGAAGAATACTGCAAGAAAGCAATGACATATCAGATGATGAATCGATTCGAATGAATCATACAAATGTGAAAAATACCATTTATTTATGGCAATTTGCAATTTGTCGTGGACACAAGGGAATATTTGACGCGTGTCTGTTGTGCTTTTTACTGGTACATATCAGCAAATCGCTGTTACAATATAAATGATCGGGTAGAATATGCACTCTTGTGGGTAAAGAAAGACACACTGAACTATAAATTATGACTTCGCAATAATCGTTTGAGTAATTTGATTAACCCTGATCAAAATACAATTGATCACATAATGCATACATGAAAACTCCTACTATTGATACAATTATCATCTTATGCGTGAACATTTTCAAGAACGAAAGAACCATCGATCGACCACTGTCTTAACACAATTAATGCAACTAGCAAGGCATCCGAGACAGTAGTGATTATGACAAATTATGAGATACAAGACAAGTGCACCGTTTTAGGCGTCATATATTAACCACCATAGGTAACTAATTGCATATTATGGGTATTATTATATATAATACCAATATGTTAAGACGAAAGTGAGTTGGACGTGACGCTGATTCGTCTGATATGGTGTGCGAGAAAAGAACTGACGTATTATTTAGCTCCCAGTTAGTCGACCTAATGTCACCAGAACGACCAATCGTTTAAGCTTTATGTTGCCCCTGGTACCCGTTTGTTGACACCCCAAGGGTCTGTATGTCTGCTACCTCAAACGAAAGGCTCTACTTTGTTCTCAAATTACTAACAAATGAGATTGTCTATAAACATGCGAATACATACCACGCAAGAACAGTTTGTCTAAGCCATCGCAATTGTGAAATCATATTAATGAAACTGTATTAGTTTGTTGCAATAGAGATACAACTTGCATTTCGGTATTGTATAACGACCGTTCCTCGATTGGATGACGTCTAAAATTTGCACTCACAGATAGTGCCATTTAGGTATTAAGACCAACGTTGTAATCGACTATCAATGCGGAGTTCAGAGCCCCAATGTCTTTAGAGGATATCATGATATCACGCAAAGGACGACCCAGTGCGAATAAGGGTTGATCGATTTCTCATTGCCATTTATTCTGGAGCAATAAATTAGAGTAATTACTGCCACTGTAACAGATGTGAAACCTGACTTCCATGAATAAACGATGACGATGAATATTGAGTTTTATTGCTGTATTGACCAAAAATCTTGCTGTTCTTATACTGCCCTACTTAAGGGTGCATTGTAAAATAAGTGGTTCATAATGCGTCACAATAAATAATAATGAAACAATCACACATTTTATAATCACACAAAAATATCCTCTCTTCCCACATGCACCCATGCAATGGATAGACTATATAGGGCTTATCCCCCTAATATTTGGTTTCTTAATTTGGTACTTCATGACAACGCCTGACGTCTAATCATCGTTAGACGTATAAGCCAGACTTAAACCAGCCAATCTTTGTGTATAGTTTGTGTGAATAATTTTACTATGAAACAAAAGTGCAACGATTTGCATTCCATATGTTATTATTTCTTGTAAATATAAATGGTTTACTGACCGGAGAAGCGTTCAATATATATTTGTTCTCGTTTTCGTTAAACACATCACACTTGATAACCTTATGCACTAGAATGCTTCATATGTGCCTCATGCGTTTTGTTATCCCTCACATATACTTACTTTTATAGTTTCACTTCCCATCATTAGACTCATTGTTAACTAGTGAACCGTAGCGGATAAGCAATATGCATATCGCCTATAAAATATCGCGTGCACCACACAACGGGTAGAACAGCGTACATAGTATTACTGGCATTGCATCATGAATATTTGCAGAATCGGAGCGCAAAAGAAACGTGTACGAAGTACAACTGTGGATATCTGAGTTATATGTTCAACAACGCAAATGAATAAAAAACAACCGCACTAATAATCCTCATGTGATTGAACTGCAATTAATTAGCTTGTTACTAACATGTCACAGCATGTAGCAACATATCGCACACTAGTGATGGTTGAAAACCCTATATTTACTCATCGTTACATGACTTGACCTTTACAGCAGATTGATTTGATCATAGACAAGTACAAAATTGCATTAAATGAACCCGCTTCACCAGTCCCGGAACTATTAGAATATTTTCCAGAATCTACACATATTTAATGTCAATTGATTGGTGCTTCTGTCACTATTAATACTTTCACGGAATGTTAAGACGCATCCAAAAACAAAGCTTCTTCTAGTGACATATTTGATCATTATGAAGATGATAATTTTATAACATAATGTATACAAGGTTAAATTAGCAAGAACTGTTTCTTCTACTACGCTCTATAAAGTGCTTTATTCTGCGGTTGTTGAAATGCGTAATGCTTGCACATTACGCCATATATCCATGACTAAACAGAGGAGGGAAGAACCCATTAAACCATTTGCAATGCCGCGTGGATCGATTGTCGCAGGCTTTAAGTCATCAATACCACAAAGAACTTTATTGCTATCATCAAGATCAATATGTGAATCCAAATGAACCCACCATGCTATTTGCCGTAATTTGATTCGTGTGTTGATTAAAGCACGATGGCATTTTGACAACTAAGTTAGGGAAAGCGCTGAGAAATTATGGTAAGCCTAACATGAAAGATTGCAAAAATACTGTTTTATCCTGGTTTTGGCGTCTGTCTTGGCAGTGCATTAATAGTTCTCATCAACTTGACGAGCAGGGTGATTGCTTGTGGCATAGTAATTATACTTTAATTATGATTAGTTCTATCGATTTATGAGCATTAACTAATAGCTTATGGCTACGCTAAGAGGGTTCACCCCGACTAGCTGAGGGGGGAGTATACAAATGACCGAGCCAAACGCCCGTCTTCAAATGACGCTACCGTGAAATCCTAAAAGCTCATGGGACTGTTGTTCCAATGTTTTGATGAAAATACTACTTGCGATCTGACCACGCGAATCACTCATTGGCCGGATGTCGCTGCAGCACTGTAATCAGATTTTTATGTCCATCGTTCAGAGTAAAGAAGCAGTGTGGCATATTGCCCAAATTATGTTTTGGTTACTGATGTTATCTACCACATTTAATGTCGCCGTCAAACTAATCTGCAATGTCTTGTCCCGATTGTTGGAGCGACTTATTTAGAAAGTCCGCTCTACTGCTCACGTGGCTGCATGGTTTTTTGAATTAAAGAATGATTTTCATTATTATGATTAAGCGATGCCTTGAACGCACTATTAATAGCTGCAGAAGAATGATGAGCTGTGACAATGCGATTGATACAGTGCACCTGTTAATATTTCATGTGTATCTCAAACGTAAGCACTGATCCACAAGTTAGCCAAAATGAAAAGCTAACATGTGTAATGCATGTTTTATCGTTTGCTTGTGGATTGATACCAAATAGTTATTCAGGTGATACCAAATAAAATCATACGCTTTAGATGCTGGCGTTATAATGATGAGAAACACATATTGTCTAATTTCCAGGTTGTTGCATTGGTGGCATTTTCTAATGTGCCATTAAACGTGTTTTGCCGCAAATGAGGCTTATGCTATCATACAAACAATCTTCAACAAATGTGCATCATTGCTACTATGCATCCCTTAGTTTGATCAGAATGGGCGAAACGGTGATTGATACAGCTATAATAAATTTTGCAAACGACTGTATCGCTTGCTGCTCACTTTCTTATTCGACCAATCAGAAGAACCATGAGTGGTTAGCCATATATCCTCGCATTATGTGATTGTACGCTTTTCCTTAACGCAGATGGCTACTAAACAGTTTTGTCACCTTAAGCAGCAATAAAAGGGAAAATATCCTAATAAGCAGAATTCCATGAATTTGTAAATTCACTGAAATTACTTCCGTTATGGAAATGCTTAGACTGGGTTCCAATATAAATTATACACCTAAACGAGCATTACAATGATTGCGAACACAAGGAATTTGATTGGACTGATCCATATTAAGGCTACCTCTTATACGGTTCCGGAATTTGTTCTAACTTCTCATAGCATTTAATTTGCCCCAGAAAATGTTGAAGTATATCGACCAGTCGGTGGAGAATGTTACAAGCATCACTAATTTATGCATAGAACGCATAGCCATATCTCATAAGTAAGCGGTTCAAATAACTACTTTTATAAGGCATATTACCGAGGTGCCTAACATGCTAATCTTCTGTAGTATCATGGAAATTTGATATGCAGATGTGCAAAACACATAATGCCATGTTTTAATATATAGTGTATTGCAAAACACATAGTATAAATTTCAACTATATAACCTATGTAGGGATAGTATTATGAAGTGCTTGCAAAGGATGGTCATGCGAGTCGCTTAATCACACAATCTCTCCCTTGTTTAAAGTCAACGTTAGATATTATAGACAGACCAGATAGTTCAGCAGAGCACACTGCGTCTCCCATGCTATGCGGATTAACCCATGCCTCATCAAACTATTTGAATTCATATTTCAACTGCCTGCGTAGGGTGATTGGTTATAATTGTATAGTGTGGGTATAAATGAGAGCTGCTATATTTTTTCCGCCAGCGACGTTGGCGCTCATTTTGCATACATCATTTATACGGAATGCAGTCCATATGGTTATGCCTCGATAACCCTCTAATACAGGATGCCATCGACCACAATTACAACATGTAGCATATATTTTTTCCTATTTATAGTTTCTGGAGGTAATTTCCCTGGCAGAACAGGTTCAATTGAATGAAGTAGATGTATTTTATCAATTCTTGCATTCACTTATTTGGTTATAATGAGAAGCATTACAGTGCTGATCCTCAGTGGCTGTGGCAATGCGGCACGAAAACCACTGGTAACAAAATTGTATCTTCCTAGAGACACGAGTCAATAGTGCCGTGGTATGTTGTAAAATGTATAATTCCAGCAACTCGGCGATATTGCAAATTGATGAATGTGGATGATTTTAGCTGCTCGATAATGCATCAAATGCGATCGGCAATGGTACCGTGATTCAGTCGAACGCCATGCCGTTGCAAGAGCGCGTACCACTGGAATGTTAGCAAATTTATCCATGTGTGATGCATACATTTGAATTGTTCTACTTCAAACGTACACTTGTCCAAACGGATGATTATTTGGAATGAAAACATGCTCTTACGGCCATTCAAAGAGTCAGCACTGAAATCAGTTACTAAAACTAGGCATTGAGCATGTTTGTGAGCCGATAGGTATTAGTCATGTGTTTATTTTCCTTGCATCACGACCATTGCGATAAAAATATCGTGTTCTGCCGGTTTGTCTTATAGGCGTATTTACGAATTCAGGTCATGTCCATGTGGAGTCGTACATGAATTGTAGCAAAGATCATTTGTGAAATTTACATCCTACTTCATACTACACGTTCGCACCCATATGATCAGTTTTTATCGACAGTCTATAAATATGAAATAGAACGCGGAAAGCAAGGGCAAGCTTGAAGGCAGGCATGACTTTGTTTTAGTGTTTAATTCCTATAGGTGTGCCTATAGTGATCTGTTGACCACAAACACCAGCTATTTTAATGCACTGCCATGAATTGTTTATCGATCGATTTGAGTATGCAACTTTTCTAACTACTATAAGTGCCCTTTATTCTTGTCTTTTTAACATGAATTCTCGTCAGCCTATCTTTCTTTTAGAAGACTTTCCCTCAAGATCACGCAAACATCAATGCGCTCGTATGGCAAAAAAAAATTTGAGCACCGAACCAAGATGTTATTGACTGCATGTGGTACCACGATTCTGCCGCAGACTGGTGCAAGCTCCTGTGCCCATATTCACGAATCTGTTAGAGCTACATCCGTCGGCCTCATGATTGTGTTATTTTTCTCAAACATGTAATTTATGAGAAATAGTATAAAGATTAACGCATGCATACCCTATTTGGGCAGTTAAATAACCTCAATGGTCGTTCTGCGCCACATTACATATTTCCAAATATTTCGCGGATTATTCGACGATTCTCTCTGTTAATATATCTTGTAGTTATCATAACTGGCTCAGTAAAAATATTACATTTCAATACAACTCAAAACGTTTATGATTGATCAAGAACGACGGAATGAAAGACATTTCAATACTTTAACTATTGATCGATTATTATCCTGAATAGCATATATATATATATCACCTATATCTAGCGCGCGTCAAAAGAATTTTTGCAAGCGGTTAGATTGTGTCAACATATGACGCGCAAGGATTTATTAAGAGTAACATTCCTGGAGGCATTATCACGGTTGTTACTGACTTCGTCATCCTTATAATCAGGATTGCAATCTCATCCCTGAATATCAAAACTTTAAATCATACGTCTATGTTCTTTGCAATGCAGGATCTAAACTGCGCAGATTATCTATGAAATTCAGTGAACGTCCATAAAATAAAGAATAGTCCCCGCATATCACTAGAAATGCAAATAATGTTTTATCAGTAATGCGAGAAGTCAATGCAAAAACATTGTCTTGACAAATGATTCAAAACACTATGTCAACCCACGTTCTGCTTCTCGGGGTTCGTTAAGTATGACAAATCATATCTAGCTGCAAAATAATAAAAATGATTATCACGATGATCGATGGGAATATAGAACTATTACAAAACTTAAAAGTGAAGATTTAACGTTTGAAAACCCTTGAAATAATGTGTGTCATATGCTTTGACGGTTACGATATATATTCGGGAACTGCAGTGACCATTTTACCCATAGATTAGTGTTGTCAACCTGTAGCATCCACAACGGGGTCAATGTTTCACAAACTGCACATTTCGAGCAATGTGCGGCACTTGAGCATAATGCACAAGTTAATGCAAAGCTCATGTTATTAGTTTTAGAACGAGCAGTAGGGTTTAGAAGCAATATTGAATATGCAATACATGGGAATGATTAATATGCAAACAAGGACCTGTCGTACCGACTCCACATAATCACATGTTCACCTTGTCAAATAGTGCCCACGTAATGCACTCAGTATGGATATATATCGGTGGGATTAACAATGCATATAATCAACCACATATGAAACAGACACGATATTTGCACGAAACACACGACGTTCGTAGAAATATACGATACATTATCCGGTCATAATTGTCATAATCCATTGTTCAACAGCCTTGAGCATTATTGTGATTAATTTCTGAGCACGTCCGGTTGGAATCACCAGTAGGCGCCTGAGACAAATGGAAAAGTGATGGGCTACTGGTAGTTATCCAACATTGGATGTGGAGCTAAGTGCAAAAACGATAACGTCCGAAACAATTTACTCAAAATAGCAGTGACAATTAGTGTAAATTGGACAAAAAGCTGTATTGTGTGATGTTGGGTATAAAGAAAATCGCTAAACCGGTTGTTTGTATGCAAAAGATTCATTTCAATCGTGCACACTTGCAAGTGGATTAAAAACGTTTCAGGTGGGGTAGCTTGGAGGTGTACATAAATACTATATTTACCCAAATGCTGTTTTTCTGTGTGAGTTGTATTTCTTTAATAATCTTAGTTGGTGAATTAACGTTTTGCTTCAGCTAAGAGCACAAGCAGTAACAATCTGCATAACAGAATTAGATAATAAAGTAATATATACATCGGCTGTCGTAATCATAATTTAGGCTGTTGTATATAGGTTCTTTTTACCAGCTTTCGATTGGCGACAACTATGTAACGCGTAGCATGATTTAGAAATCGGTGTGTTAATAATAATTACATGTTAAGAACAATATCGTAGATTTTAAATGATCAGCATGGACTACCAAATAATGATAAGAACATACAGTGATATGTTTGGTGATAGCGATATCGGATATCATTTAGGTGCAACGCAATTCAGATTGGGTGTCACAGGCATCAAACTCCTTCGTCCATGTAGTAGGGAGCCCTGTGGACATTACGCAAAAATTACACTATTTATTGCACTCAGCACTGATTTGAATATTATCTTCGCTTCGTACTTTAGTAAGCTTAAGGCCTTTCTCTAAACATTCAACATAGAAACGGAAAAGCCGCTATAATCATTTCATGTTGATTCATTAGATAGACAGGCTGTTTCCATCTGCTGGTTTAAGGAGGTATCTTGGATAATGCTTATCTTTGAGATTTGATATACAAATAAGGCGTTAATGCCTCTTTGGTGCAGATTAAGTACGATATTAATGACCTTATTGCAAATATAATCCCTTAATCTTACATCATGAGGCTATCAATCACATGAATTTGAGTCATTACCGTGTCTTAGATGAATAATTAAACATGTGTAAATCATTTTGCATGTGTTCGTACTTTCCGGTATACCCTAACATTTGCTATACAGACAAAGTTTGAGTTGTGGTTAAGGTAATAAACTCACAGCATGACCTGATGTCAAGTTAGTACACGTACCGCCAATTCATCTACGTTTGTAGTTACGCTCAAAGCATACAAGTAATTGAACATAATTCACAACACATAGTAAATTTCATCGTCATCGCAGGCTTTAATTGATGTTTGTCAAGCCTTACCAAACATAACAAAATCATTATTCAATGTCTAAAAGCCTAAGGCATGATTGTGATTTATATGACAGATATCAGACCACCAACGACAACCCGATATCATGTTACCTAGCTGCAGATATGGGTGCCAGAGGGATCAAATAAAGGAAATGAGTCGAAGGGAATTCTACTTACGCTCACTTTTTCGATAGTGATAGTGACAAATGTCGTGATGAAAAGTTAAATATACAAGGCTTATGAAATATTTGATTGTCATGTGGTCTCAGGCTGTGGAGCAAGACTATTTAAAGTCGTTATTACATAGTTGAGCAGAGACACGCAAGAAATAATACCACAAGTGAGAGATATATGCATAGTGTCAGCACAAGACATTTCCGCGGTAGAGGGGAGGTTTTGTGGGATATAGTGGGCCTCACATCGGCTCCAAAGATAATATTGTAGGAAGTACACCATGAATCGTGGGATGGAACAAAATTGATAATGATAGCGCATTTGAACATATAATGTATTTGTTGATTTTTTTTCTTACATTAATGTTGCATGTCCCAGCAACTGAATTTGATCAATGCATATGGATTTTTTGTTAATTGCATGTGATTAAATACGGTAGAGAAGAATATATAACTATCCTTTTGCCACAATATTGAACAATTACAATAATTAATTTGACTCGCTTCTAAAAGCTCTTTGTTATTGCTACATTTCTAGGGGGAAATGACGTTGTCATTAAGAAGCTTTTACTTAGTACTAAATATATTGTAACTTGTCGTTGGAAAAACATGTGTTAAACATGCTCCTAACCCAGAAGTTTGCCGACGTATTAATCGGCTGCATCATGCAGTCGATTTACCTAAAGATGTGCAGAGTGACTCTTGTTCACATCCGAGCATGTCATTAGTTGACGGATACTGTTATCGAACCTCAGATATTGTATGTACGAATGAATGCTATCATTTTACTTTTGATTTCTCCAATTGTTGGATCGTCATACAGTAGTAAGACACCGCCATCTGCATTAGATTTTTTTGTCGGGCAACATTGGCCTTAGTACAAAATTTGCCCGCGCCCGCATATATGCTCTTCTTATCAGCTGGTTACAATTGTATCTCTAATGTTCCAAGCAAACCAGATGGTCACACTTCATATCTATTGGGAATGAATGATCAATATGGAGCATTTGCAAGTAATATATTGAAAACAAATACTCCGTTAGCTAGCGTATTGGTGAAAGAACACGTAACAAACGACCGTCTGTATCTATAAAGAAGATAGGAAGCGCACAAGCAGAGCATCTAGTAGGCAATGAGCGTGTGCTTGCGTGCATGCCTCTACAGGTACGGCTGCATACTAAATACCCTGTTAGATGTCGAAGAATGGACTGGTTAATTATCGTATTTATAGAGCATTTTGAACTATGCTTACTTCAGTCGCAGCTCTAAAATCTAATCAATAAAATGATGCACTACTTATTACTTGAGAGCAAGTTTAACCAAGTAAAATGGTACTTCATCGGTACGGTATCCCCAAGAGCATAGTCGCATGTAGTAAGATTGTTAGAATTGTCTATAACCTCATCTTAAACTAAAGTGAAGAATTTAGCAAGATTAAGCACAACATACACTTTATTTTAATCGTCACTTTATCTCTAATCGTCAGCCATGGACAATTATTTCTTGTATATATATGGCATATAAGGTTCTGAATTTGATTCAAATGAATAATATTATGCAACGTTCATTTGATATCAGCGATATAATTTTTCGATGTCAATTTTTTCCACTCTAGTCACATGTCAATCCATTTATGGTAAAGGGGCCATGGAATTACGATCCATCGATATATCGCCGTGACATTTGGTGATGTCAACTGAGAGAGCTGAAGATATGATAACGGTCAAAGCCGGCAAAGTAGTTAAGACATGCTTTTGTCTATGCTCTATAAAATCCCATTTAGCCCGGTGCTATGCTATCTACGCACCACAATATTCTCGTAATATATCCTCGTTCTACCAGCATGGCGGTGGGAAGCGACTTTTGAATGCTGATGAGTAGGTACCTACAAAAATATAGCTATGTGATTCGTGTTATACCTACAAGTAAAATTTGGTAAATAAATTCATGCTGCAGAAGATTGTTTGAAATCACTTTTCATATTTCGGTCCCGCACCACGAAACTGATCTTACTTACGTTATTATTGAAACACCGGGTTAACATCAGTGCCTAGAAAAAAATGGAGAACGACATCAAAACAAATACGAATCTAGCGTCGCAGGAAGCATTACGTAAGCAGCTTTATGGCAATACTAAAATGTTGGCTATCACTTAAGATATCCTTACATTCAATACCCCTAGCACAAAAAGGTACGAAGGTATGAAAGGATAAATATCGTGTACAATTAACTACTTCAGCGAACAAAATAAATGTTCTGTCAATTTCAACCTTGATCAATCAACATGACGCAAGTTAACTTAAGCACAGTACCATCGGGGTCTTTATGATCTATACAAATGCCGCGGAAGATACCAATCGAGCCCGTTCCCACGTTTATTGACGTCAGATGGATTCAACTATAAGCATTCCAGTCGTATATGCTTTAGCTAGTATGATTAGTTACTGATTCATGATATATTTCAGTCACACTTTGCGTTTCTGCTGGCGTCATTCTCTAGATAGCAGGCATTAAAACATGGAAATATTGAGGGAGTTCAGTTTACCGCGATGTCACTGGCGCCTGACTGTCTGGTCTTTTGCCAATAAAAAGAGCTAATCGTGTTTACATGTCTAGATTAGGCTGTTACATATCTAGCACTTACATGAAGTCTCCTGTCGCGTTGGCGCAAAGCCTTTAACATTTTGCCACACCAAACTGATAAATTGTAAATGTTGAGAGACCTGCTATAGGCGCTATGATAAATGCATTATACCGGTTGACGTACAGCTACATTCCACTGCACGGTGCATCTGAACTCTCAGCCTGAGAGCGTTTTGCAGACTACGGAGCATGACAAATCATTTTAAAGGCAACCATTGCTTGATATTAAAGACCAGGCAAGTGCAGCATAATAGACAGGTTAGCATGGAAATCTCACCCAGACCATCCGAGTTGAACAGCATAGTAAGCATGTACCTGACTTACTATGAATACGTCATATGGTTCCTACGTACCATAAATGAAGTACCCAGCAGTCATGCTACGAAAAAACTTGCCGCATCAACAATGATGCAGCTACCGTAAACCGCTTGCGGATAGGTCCGTTCCGTAGCAATAAACTATAACGTGCACTTGCTTAATAATAACACCATCCAAAGAGCTAACCCCCATTTGTTAAAGTATACTAGGAAGGAATATGATATCATCAGGCTATCTTCTTACCTTCGATGTTGGGACTTTTTGGGCTCTTGATGGTCGAGCCTGCATTGGAAATAGATTACGGTAATAATGTGGAGTATTACGAATTTACTGCGTATGAATGCGCAAGCGAGTTTTGCCAAGGCTTGGGGATTTTGTTATAGAGAGGAGAAGTAACTCAGCTGCCAGAAGCCTAATCGACATTGTTTAACACTTGAACCTAGATCATTTCATAGGTTCCTTTCGTCGAGAAATTGTGCTCTGCGATGTTCCGTTTTTGACGTGTTGCGGTCACGTATACATGTACACATGACCATGTTTGCAGCCAAAAGCTAGAGAATGCAAAAGCAATATTTTTGCGTCCTACCGGCATGTGATATACCATGCACCGTTCTCCAATATCTGCTGCGGCTTTTAATAGGCTGGCAATTGTAGCAGACACTACGTCTTTTCGTTTCATCGCTGGGCATCATATTCGATATTTATCACTGATGACAAACCGCTTTCTCAGCTGCTTGAAATGTTCACTTGAGGAGCATTAAGAAATAACGATCGGCTAATAAACTTTATAATGTTCAAATACCTTATGTCGAACACCTTCTGCCTGATATGCAGTGTAACGTAAGGTTTACATGAAGCCTCGGGGTCGTTGCTATCAAGGCCGAACCTCATTGATGCCACACCCAAACAATCTTTTATGCTATTCTTACCCTGTCATTGAAACAATGGTAATCTACATTGCAATCATTTTATTCTCGCGACTGGAGTTAATCAGTAACAAAAATTTGACCGTTAGTTTATTCTATCAATCATACCGGTTCAGGTGCAAATGTTCGTGTTGCTTTAAACAGACAGTTCTTTTTCAATGTCCATTAATGTGAAGTAGAAAGTCCATGAGATATATTTATCTCAATAACTAATCGGATTATAATTATATTTGACCAAAACTGTACCAGAGAATCTCCCGTGATTTAGTTTATAAACCGTATCACTCACTCTCTATAGTTTCCTCTTGAATCTAGCGTACACCCAAGAAAAACAGTAGTTTGGATCGCAGGCCAAATGTTTCGAGTTTTAATTGAAAAGATACTGAAACAGTGTGAGCATGAGGTAAGGAGTGATTAAGTGCAGGGACACACATCTGAAATGCGGGACTAAATTTTGATTGTACCGTATAAATGGAACAAAAAGTCTCTAGTGCAAAATAAAATGAATGAACTTGGATGTTAGTGGATTTTGTGCAAGCAACACACCCATTTTGTTGCGAAATTTACATGAAGCGTTGCGATTAGAACCCAGGTCTTGACGTGCTATTGCACCACTAAAACAGGTAGACAGGCGAATTAAATTTCGTTGCCTCTATAATAGGGCGCCCGTGAACTAAATTGCGACAACTGTGCTACATGTAAGTGTTCTCGATTGCGTTCCAGTAAAGCTCAACACTCGTATATAACGCAACTACTACATATTATAGATGCCAACGCAAGCAAGCTGTTATTGCAGCGTGAATAGGTTGCCGATACATATTAGGTGACCGCATTATCACAGCGTATACCTTCGTCCTCCAAATCTAAGGCTAGATTGACAAAGTATGTTTACTGGCTGGCATTCTCGAATCCTGTTAAGTGACAGCTTTATTGGTTCTTGATACCGTAATTCACGGCCAGGGTTCGAGGTTAACCTCGTTAGCTGTTCGTCGCTGGCTGAAGGATAGCATCAATTTACTTTTGTTCCCCAGGCTATATTGCAATAGGAAATTAATATTCGCCGAAGCGTCCTGTGATTTTTTGTTCGGATGACTTGATTTTTCCTTCGTGGTTTCATGCAGTGTTTTCGGAGCAAATAAACGAAGATGATCCCGACTCGATTCACATAGCCATATTGTTCGTAGCAAAGGTACGTTTTCCAGGCCTGTGACTTTATGCATAATGTAGCTATATGCTAGAAAAATATGCAAGCGCAATTATATAAACCTAGGCCTAATATCACATAAATATATACATTATATCCAAAGCTCAAAACCCAGTAACTCAAGAAAAGCACATTCGTAAGGCTTGATATTAAATGCTTCAGCCAGTGATAAGCGGCCGAGGAGGTTAGCTTTGAACCTAAATAATGAATTGGGGTATTAAGAACTTTTTGAACATTTCACTGAAAGTCGGCGGTCTGAGTTCAACCATACGTGGGATGGTATTCATTGCGATTTTTGTAGTGCCTAAGGAACGTGCGACTTTTTGCGTGCGCTTACCTCATACTAATGGGCGCATGCAGTCATATGTTTTATTCTGTGCCAAATAAGTGAAGGTTCTTGAACATTAAACCACGTCGGCTACTCTGGCTTGCATGTTATTTCGATGCATCATTTATAACTGTAGAACTAGCAGAGATCTACTTTGCTTGTTCGCGATATATATTGGCCTGAGGAGACTGAAATTCCAGCCAAACTGTGTCTGACTTGCTTGCTATAAGCCGATATTATATATATACGTATGTATAATTTATTTAGCAAGTCGGTGTTTGAAAAGTAAATATAAAACAACAAGGTTATAACTGATGATTAATGCAAGCAATGCATAAAATACATAACAAATACAACAGTTGGCGAGTCTCGCCGCTGGTAAGAGGCATTAAAACACGCCCTTATGGAAGCCAAATAGGCGCCAGGAGAAAGAGTACTTTTTAATCATATATCTTTAAACGTTTTGTCAGTTGGTTCAGCAGAGGCGCAAATTGAGGCATCACATGTTTAAATGAAAATCTAATGCACTGCTTTAAAATCTCACTTCGTTACCTGACAACACGTCAACGGTCTACAAGCAAGATATAACTCATTGACCCTAAATCACACTTGCGTTATCCAAAACCCCATATTTAAAACCAAATGAGGCTCTAAATGGTAACGCTTTTAGGAATAATAATACTACTATCCGATTAAATATGGCAACTACAACTAACGTACTATTCGTTGTCAATGACGCATTTACTCGTCAGTCAGGACTCGCGCATAAACAAAGAGTGAAGGAAGCTTTAATCAGACTACCAGCGTGATCGCCCAATATTTACCGCCGTGCCGCTTCGACATTATCCGGTCAATTAATCAGTATGTTGCAACAGTTTTAGGATTATAGTTCTAGGCTAGAGCTGGCCACATGGATATCATGACAAAGTACGAATATGTGCGTCTTATGATGCAAAATAATGTTCTACTCACGACATGACAGTAACTCGGAACACATGATTGTGCTGAAATGAGCAGTGCAGGCAATGTGTGGTGCCGGGTTGATAATTCGATCTTATAAACCGACGAGCGTTTAGGGTACATGCAGCTCTTGTTTTGTATAGTGGGGTAACTTATGTTAAAAAATAGGTGAGCAATTCTTTTCTGTCATACGCCAGCTTTGCACTAATTATTGGTAAGTAATGAATACATTTCGAGATGCATTACATCCCTGCCACGTAATGGAATTAGTTTGTGGTTTTATCTACGTTCAAACTCTCATAACATGTAGTTTGCAGCCTTGTTTATTAAGTGAAATTCAACATTCAACTTAACAGTAGTTTAGCTAAACTTGGTCAGATGCTGTGTTCTATTTTGACATGACATGACACCTTTCTGATACATTTACGTGATGAGCACGTCTCTACGGGAACGGGATGTACATTGATGTACTTTGGTGTAAAACAGAGGAGGGTACACATATGCTATAACTACATCATCATTAATTGAATCAATGTACAATCCGTTCCCTATTATTCTATATCAGAATGAAAGACCTTTCGAGTTTTACACCGATTGATCCATGCCAACGGGGTCATTAAATTCAATAAAGCATTTAAGTCAGACGTTATTGTCATATGGTGTCCATTTGAACCGTGATAAATTGCAAATAGGGCTTACCTTTGACCCTTAGCTTGTGTAAGAGTATTAAGCCGCAATAAACATTGTGCTGTTAGTCAAGCTCTTCCCTCACAGTTGACCCCCGCATCCAACACAAGAAGGTATAATCTGTATAAACGGTTGGATAAGCAAGCAAGTGGTGCTGAATTGTGTGTTTGTTAGAAATTGGTTTTCATCAAACGTGGTTTCATATAAATGTTGAAACTTTCGGAGCAATTCTACCAAGATTTTCCGGAAAACGAACATGTTTCACGAACATGTTACAGTAAACACGTGTTTTAGCCGTTTGGCTTGAATGTCGCTTGGGACCAATGCCGGTATCTTTTGATGTGCCAAATTATCTGTGCGAAAATTTTCACAGGCGTCTTAACCTTGCAATTAATTTGGCGAGAGCTATAACTGGTTATGCACCTAGCCAACCTGGATAATAAGTAATGCGGACCATTGATGAAGTCCAAGACTCTTCGACCAAAGGGGCGTAATCGAGTATCACGACGAAGAGGTGTCTATGGACCGGTTGGTGTTCATATACACATTCAGCGACCTGTTGCTTGTTAACGGGCATTATTACTAACTTATATCAAACTTAGACGGGCGGGTGGTTATGCTATTGTAAATACGCCCATTAAGCGACATATTATTTTAGCTGAAATTTATTTCCCTCCGTTCTCTTTGCAGCACTGCAATGAACCAAGAGTAGAGCATGTCGTGACTTCGTAAGACAGTTGTGGGTCGGGTTACATAACATTTTGTTCCTCGGCAATTGCAACCATTGTTAAGGCCTCCATGTTTGCCTATGCCACCCGCAAATAAACAAGCATGGCCGCAACAAATACAATTGGACCTAAGCCCTTTCAGGTATTTGCACATACACGTATTCACACGCATTCATAAACCAAAGATAGCTTCAAGATAGCAACACGTGCTAAGTGCTATTTATTTCGAAATAGTCTGGCGAAATGCAACATTAAATTGCTTTCGTTTCATTCCCGCAACATAACAAAAGAAGAATCGTTCCCTCTATCCCTTATTTGCCTTGGCGATCTGCATGAAAATGAGTGATCAGAGAACTATGGAAGGTTTTGACGTGACGACTTACTCTCTATATGACTTCTTTTGGCTACAAGTTTATGCTCAATGTAACATCATACTGCTCTGTTGTTGGTTTTAAATGTACGCGACTCACGTTTCACCAAATCGCCTCCTTGAACATGATATGGTTTCTTAATTGCAGTCCCACCATACACTTACCAGGCGGCCGGTAGACATGCGCACATAACTGCTTTATTGACCCGCGTCTGATGCATCTGGCTATCTTAGAGATAGGTTCATATGAAGCTCCCAATGGACTTATACCTTAATATGATCTTATTGATATTGTACCTTAAAACCTTGCATTAGTATTGAATTGACATTTTAATTGACATTTGAATAGTAATTTCTGTGGGGAAAAAACAATCTTTGAAAGCAAACCAGACCGCCCTTTGAATATTGCTTTCGATTCCATAGAATGCATACTGAACATGATGCGATTACGGACTGTTTTTGCCTGACTTTAAAGCAGAACTTCGGTGCCGCACAAAGCGGCCGAACAATAGAAATAGGCTACGGAAAGGTTATTTCATAAATCAAAACCTATAGCCATAAATTTTCAAAACGTTTTAACAGCGCAACCAATACTAATAATGGTTTTGAATCAAATCTGGAGAAGCCCCCCAATTAATGATTTATTATGAGAGTCTATTTGAAAATATCTCACACGCCAAAGAACCTATATCTTGACATTTCATTTACTTTCTCATTTTACCAAACGAAATATTAGGTTAATCCCAAAGGAATGTACTACTATATTGTGCTTTTCGTGTCTATATTACAATATCGATATTGATATAGCTGGTTCCATGCCATGACATAAAATCAACTGCATTACTTTTGTAATTCAAAGTAAAATATTAATACAAATAGGATACACGAAGCAAGGTGTTGCATACTAGCTTAACATTTTATAGCTATATCAACACCTGGGAATAGTACGCTGAATATCGGAAGTTTATCAGTGCTTCACTTATCTTGAAAAATTAATGTCCCGGTACCATTCTGAATGACGTCAGCCATTCCATTGTTGATTGCCAAAGTGGATACACGGTTATGTGGGATGAAACCAAAAGCGATTAGAGCTAAGCTAAGAGGGTTCATTCTGACTAGCTGTGTGTTCAAACGAGCGGAGCCCCTGAATAAATCAGAACATTCCATATTGTATTGATAGAAGCCACGATAAAGCATAGGTCACAGATGGTCTATTCACATACATTATCGGGCGAAGATATATATATATATATATATATATATATATATATATATATATATATATATATATATATATATATATATATATATATATATATATATATATATATATATATATATATATATATATATATATATATATATATATATATATATATCTATATATATATATATATATATATATATATTACCGAAAAACTCTATTTTTCTCCTTATTCATCAATCTACAACATTGAATTAGATTGCGAAATGCTAACAATGGTTCATAATGACCTTGCTACAACAAATAGCATGTTTCTAATCCATGATGACTGAACATGACTTGAATATTTCGGTATCCCGCAAATATTCGAAATATATATGGGCACAAAAGTTTGGATCTATGAGTATAAATTAGTTTCGAGGGACCAAAACTATATACATGAATAAAACGTGACTAAAGATTTTATTCGCATTAAACTAACTCACTGTATCAATTAAAATATACCGAATAAAAATAATTGATAATTGATGTTAGCATAAATGAACTATGGTTGTAACCGACACTATATATATATATATATATATATATATATATATATATATATATATATATATATATATATATATATAGATATATATATATATATATATATATATATATATATATATATATATATATATATATCTCTATATATATATATATATATCTATATCTCTCTATATCTTATATATATATCTCTCTATATATATCTCTGCCTGTATATATATATCTAGGTATATATATATATATATATATATATATATAGTTATATGCATGCCTATATATATATGCATATATATCCATGCATATATATATATATGTATGCCTATATAACATGCATATATATATATGCATATATATATGTATATATACATAACATATATATAAATACATATATATATGTATATATACATATATATATAAATTAATATATATGTATATATATATATATATATATATATATATATATATATGTAGAGTTATATGCATGCATGTATGTATATTTATTTATATATACATATTCATATATATATATGTATATATATATACATATATATACATATTTATATATATGTACATATATATATATATATATATATATATATATGAACATATATGAATATATATATATATATATATATATATATATATATATATATATATATATATATGTTTATATATGTATATATATATATATATTATATTTATATATCTATATATAAATATATATATATACGCATTTATAACTCATATATATAACTATATATATATATATATATATATATATATATATATATGTATATATATATATATTATATATATGTATATACATATATGTATATATAAATGTGTGTGTGTGTATGTATGTAACTTTTTGAAGTGCTAGTTTCCAAGGTGATATGTATGTTTAAGCCTTGTGTTTTCGGTTCTCAATAAGAAGAAAGCAATGAACGCGGCAGAGACTACGTAAATATTGTTTATGTTTATTGGTTTGGATTCAATCATTTTATATATTCCGATATTTGTGACAATATTAACAAACAATAATATGCAAATATATCTTTCCAGGTTCCATTAGGCCTGTCTGCTACTGCCATAAAGTAGGGAATGTAAAGGTGGATTCTCGGTTGCAAAGCCTTATCATATACTTTATGGTCTTAGCCAATCGCAAAGACCCACCATCGTATTCGGTAATTGGTGGGCTATGGCGGTAATGTAACTGTAAACAAAGCTCGGAGTAAGTATTTGCTGCAATGTTTAAAACACGATATCTAGTCACTATTCAATATCCATACCTCACTTAGTCTCACGCAGATTTAGAACTTAGAATCCACGAGCCGAGATGTTGCTAAATGTTGACAATCCTTGACCTTTCTATTTAAGTAGCACTGTATATAACTTCACAGTCATTCGTCTGCATCAAACATTCATTCATGTTATGTGAGGGGCAAAATAGTGTCTTTTGTGGCACAGAAAGCAAAAAATACATCGGACTATAGACGGATGACAACTATCGCTGTCCGTTATGATTAATTGATGTAGTGTATAACATGTAAATCATCCACCTATTTGTACCATTAGAAACTGACAAGCCAACAAAGAGCCATGGTTAGGAATTTCTATGCCTTGCCAGCGTTACAATCATCAACAGCTCAGTTGTTGCAGAGCTATATTTCATTGCGAGGGAAATGGTTAAATGGCGTCTTGTATGGAACACGTGGAAGGATCATATTCCCGGACCAGAATGCATATTGGAATGAAGTTAGTTATATTGTTATAATGTGATTTACCAAATTTTATGACATTAGACACTTTGTGTGTCCGGAGCTCTCGTAAATTAGTTAATATAAGAGCCAAAACGTGGTCGCAAATCACGTCGAATAGCTTTGATATAGTCTGATTGATCTGATTTGGCGACGTTAATAAAGATCACCGTGGGAAGTTTACACACAAAGTTGGCATGTCGGGATCTGGTCGCGTATTTGTATTAATCAATAACGCATAGATGTAAGAGTGTTGTTAAACAGGCTGAAATTCCATTAATTCTACAGCATGATTTTGGTGCGTTTGATTATCCAATGATGGGCACATAGTTTGTGGACCGAATTCAACGCAATATTCGCTGTAAGAGTCTAGCGAGTTGTGTGAAATGAAGCTCTGCTTGATGTTGGTGGATCTCTCGTTGGCTCACAATATTGATCCCCTGTATTTGATTTTGACTACACTTGCAGTTTATTTTTGCGGTATACGCGTGTGTACTCAAATTACACCAGCAAAGTTCATTCCTATTGGCTGCAATGGGCTGCATATCAACTTTTATCATCAACAGAAACAACGGAGTCTTGCGTAAGACAAAATGTGCACCTGTTCTAGTTAATAGAGGCAGAATCTTTCCTTGTCAATATGTGTTTCACTCTACGACACCGCAAACACACAGACTGGATATACGTGGTAAAGCTTTGTCAGTCTTTTAATTATCCCATGTCGGTTATTTAGGATTAGCAATGAGTGTTATCGTGTTACTAGAGATTGTGAGATATTTTGTTATGCAATCAACAGCGTCAGCAGCACGCATATCTCTTGGCTTTTTGCGACTTTGGCAAGCAATAAAGTATGCCTTCTTTCCGGACCAAGCACACCGTACATTTGTGTTTAATGTTCGAAGCAAAATGTTGTTTGTTTTCATTTCATGATTGCCAACATATTGATAATGAAAGGCCGGCTTTAAAACACGCTACCATTTTGTTGCATTGGTCCGCTTAGAAGTTTCATACCAGCTCGCAGTTGTATTCGGAAACAGAATTGTAAAGGCAAATTAACAATGACAAAGAAATATCAATCGACTATGCAGAGCAAACAGTAACGGAAAACCACCCTGTGTTTTTTACCAGCTGCGGGCATTTGCTATTTTTCTGCATAATTCAGCCAGCATCAAATTGTCCCATGAATGATCTCGATAATTTAACATTTAGTTTTATATTCATCATCAACATACCAGTAGCAGCAATCAAACACTATCATAAAGATTTATTTACGTAATCATTATTGCCGAACGATACCACGCAACTCGCGAGATCCTATAAATGTATCTGTTAACGTGTCGTGCGATAAATCAGAACGAAATCAATAATAATCCAAGCCAATAGATGTATTGAGTCCACAACCGTTGAGTGCAAATTGCTCAATTGCCTGTATTATGTCTATTATACATCAATCTGACATGGAACGTATGTTACTATTCTCGTGACCCTGGACAACCCGTATTGCGGATGTTACTCCGTGTAATCTATTTCAGCCAATACGAAAATCTTTGTATTATCTTTTTTTGCAAACAGCCATTTTTGAAATGCTTTACAATTGTATATAATTGAAGTTGTAACTTGCAAGAGTCAATTTAAATTATTCATCCAAATGCCTGCTCAAATTATATTCAAAGTTGCGCCAAATGTGGGAGACAGTTATCTGCAACATTTACAGCCCAATATATTACTAAATGAACTGTTCTACACTGTTGATTAATACACATGTAGTAAATTCATCTGGAACAGTGCCATTGCACATGAGTTAATCAAATGTTAATTAAGGTTTGACACACGATTTGTTGCAGGCGTAAAATAGGTTATTGAAATTGCGTTGCTCGCGGAATCGTAATAAGAATGATTTCCAAAATAGAAAGTACCCCCTTAACTCGATTATTTCCAATCTTTTTTCCAATTATCGGCGTGTCAAATCCTTCAGGACGAATATTGCTTTTTGGTCGTAACTATATGCTTGTAGATAAAGCCAAGCCACAACTCTTACTTAATGATACACCACGGATGCACTTAATTGATCTCGTTTAAGATTGCTGTTAAAAAAATTGCTTCTGCGTATGTGCCCTAGGAAGTAAAGGTAACGCTCGCTTTGGAATAAAACTGTTAAATAATAGTGAAATAATACTACTTTCTACCGGTCATGCGAATTCCACAGTCAGGATTTTCCCTATTTTGATCATCGAATCTTGACATTACACCAATGCTGTCCAGATAACGAAATATTTAAGCGGTATGAGAGGAAGGTTAGGCATGTTAATATGACTGGATCAATCAATTGTTTAATTTTGAATATATGAAGGCCTTACCAATCGATTTGTGTATTGGTTAATCTAACTGCTTGGTATTTAATAAAAACCAAGTTTTATTCAACAATATAACATACTATGCATTGCTAAAAATCAATATATATATTATATTAATATCAGTCACTACACAAACGCTGTGCCTCAAACAGCGCCGTGATCGAAATAAAAAAATAGCGATAAAGGGTTTATCAATTGTGAACGTAGACATATGAAATTGTTTTTGCCTGTTGTTTACTCATTAACATACTATGCATTGCTAAAAGTCAATATATATATTATATTAATATCAGTCACTGCACAAACGCTGTGCCTCAAACAGCGCCGTGATCGAAATAAAAAAAATAGCGATAAAGGGTTTATCAATTGTGAACGTAGTCATATGAAATTGTTTTTACCTGTTGTTTACTCATTTTTACAAATATGCACTTCCAAACCAACTGGTGCACTATGCCAGCCCATATGTCATACGTTACATTTAATTACTTATTGGCCATTTTAGGAAGCATGCTTTAATTAAATTCTTTATTTGATTGCACAACATCTACAAATGCCTGGCTGTACCAATAAAAACACCAGTGTTTAGCATTCGCTTAAGTAGGTTACATATAGATGGAGATAACCATCCGAAAATGCCAATCCTGCGCGAGTTAAATGATCATAGAAGACGTATCACACCACAATAACCACGCTAGATGATATAGTATGGTCAAGGTTAAGCAATATGCGAAGATAGTCTCCAGCAATTACATTGTCCATTGCCGGAGTCACGTAGAACCAACAATGATAAGTGTGAGTGCATATAAAAACGTTCTAAGTGCTTGTGACATTTAGTAGATAACTATCAGCCTTAGTGACGATAGCCTCCATGATTTGTATCCTATAGCCTCGTCATTAGAGTTATAAAGTATAACCTACCTATACAATTTTCAGGGGATATTGCGGTAACTCGCATAATATAGCCACACGTCACGAAGAAGCCACATAGAAACAAAACTGTAGCCGTATTATTCACTAGTGAATTATCACCGTAGATAATTATGCTGGTTATAAGTATTTATGGTATTAGTATTTATTTATTTATTAGTATTCGACAGGTAGTCGGTGTGACATTGACCATCTGTGAGTGTAGTTAGGGTGAAAGCTAGATCTTGTTTATGCGTATAATATAGACTAGAATTGTGTCGAATGACATGCACGTGGCATATAAATATATGCTTTATCAGTAATTATGTCTGTTCGATTTAAATCCATTGAATGGTACATTTGCTGACCTCAACCCGAATAACATTAACACCGGGCCACTGACTGTCAAAGATATGAGAAAAAGCTGACCCACGATACTGTTTTTCTACATTCTATCAGCTAGTCTAGCAATATAGAGAGTAGCACAATATCTTGATAGCCAGTAAATCCAACAATCAATATAGAGATGCAAACGTTTCAACTGTTACACGAAACGTAACATGTCGGAAACTGTGGACAATGCTGTGTCGTAAGCAATGAGTTCTAACGACACAGACCTCGCTCAAAAAAAAATTGTGTTGTTTGTTTTCATTTGCGAAATAGCCGTGTTTTTCAGGTGATTCCGCTGTGCAATCTATGTATATGTGAGAGTATATATAGAGAGATATATATATATATCCATACAGAGATATAGAGAGATAACGTTTAGATATATATATATATATAGAGAGAAACTATAGAGAGATGATAGAGAGATATAATATATATATATAGAGATAGATACTACTGGACAATGCTGTGAGATCGTAAGCAATGCTAGAGATCTAACGAGACATATACCTCGCTCAAAAATAGTATTATTTGTTTTCATATGATAGAATAGCCGTGTGGCTCAGGTGATTCCGGGTATATATTTGCAATCTATGTATATGTGTATATATATGTAAATATATATATATATATATATATATATATATATATATATATATATATATATATATATATATATATATATATAGGAGAGAGATATATTATATATAGATATATATATATATATATATATATATCTATAGATCTAGATATATATATATATAGAGAGATATATATATATATATATCTCTCTCTCTATATATATATATATATATATATATATATATATATATATATATATCTATATATATATATATATATATCTACATATTGATAGGCTATGGACCTACATTTGATATCCGTATATATTGTCCTGTTTCCGGCAATCAGAATTGCTGTGATCAATCATTATACAGCGGTACATGAGGCTTTCTCGCATGACAAAGCTCTGGCGACGATCTTTAGACAAATGACAAGTTATCGATTTAGCATGGCAATCAAAATACATGTTCGCCAGGTGATCTGTTAAGATCTTTACCCCGACGTGTCAGGCAACTTCCTGTGAAGGTTAAACACGTGACAGCCCTATCTAAAGAATTTGGTGACATGTCAACACGACAAGGTATTTTCCATCTGCGAAATACCAGGCAGTCAGGCGCCAGACACATCGCGGTATATTGATCTCACTTAATATTCCCATGGTTTTAATGGCTGAAATCTGGGGCGAGACACCAACAAACCGCATGCTGTTGCTGAACACCCTCATGATACAGTGTATTATTATCAAATAATTGTTTTAGAGGACTTGGATGTTAATTAACGTAGGCACGGACTCTATTATTATCATTTGCAGCGCATGTTTATATAATATAAACCCAGAGAAAGGGCTGTGTTTGAGTAACTACCAATCATGTTGTCTGACAGTTATTCATCCTTACTAAACATAACTTACGCAACCGGTCGTTATACCATTTATGATACACATATGTTGCTGAAAGCAATTAGTTAGTATTATCTAATAATCTTTTGTGCATGCGTTATGCAAGCATTTTCTTCATCTGAAATTTCATAGGGTTTGTATCTCATGTGAACAATACGGCGGGAGATAATTTGCTTGATAAAGGCATATAATGAATGAGGGTCATCAAAACGATTCACAGTACAAAACATGCTCGCAGTATTCTGATGTCGACCTGATAAAATCCGATCACCGCAGTGAGTTAGTTTTTATGGAATCTTGTTCACTGAAAAGGGACATTTTCAGACATTTTTTGTGCATACGTAGTAACAGGTTGCGGAACGCAAGGCGGAAAAGGCCAAACATTTGTGACCTCACTCAGTGCTGCTGATGGACAGTATAACGCCTGCACAAATATAATGTGGCTATTGCAGCCCAGGTGCAAAAGCTTATCAAAAAGCGAAATAAGTCAATTGAGCCTAGCCTTACAAAACCTATATCAGCTCGCTTCTTGACAACTTTGTTTAAGCACAAGTCTGTAATCTATTGGTTTAAATCGAACCCCTTGGATCGGAAGGCCGCATAACATACTACCATAGGAACGAATGCTTAGCGAATCCCGTATGTGTGAATTTGGAAACTAGCTAGCCACCTTCGTCAACATGACGCAATCGTATTGGAGGTCCATTTCAGTGAGAACATTTCACTATATATTGAGAGCGTAATGAGACCGAATGATTAATTATTTACATCAATATGTATGGATAGAACATAATCTTCCTGACTGTACCAAATAGCTTATCGCGATTGTATTCGTGGTCCACAAAACCAACACATCTGAATATACTATGATTAACTAGTTTTGATGTCTTACTTCCCCGTCATTATGTTAGCCTACTCAGTACTCAGTAGAGTTTACTAACTATTAAGCCATATTTTAGTCATGCACGTTATAACTCGTAATTTACAGACCAATAGATGTTGAAGTTAGCAACAAAGAGGTACAAACCACAGTATTTAGGAAACGGCTAGGTGTTACGAGAGAGAATTATAGGGCAGCCATTATTATGCATTTTGTTACAATCTGATTTTTTACTTCCCTTTTTATATAATGGCCGTAATAACCTAGGTCCAAAGTGAGTCCGATGAATGACCTTTCAGCTGTGGACTGAAAGTCTTCTGTTGCATTCTTATTTTATGGGTTATTTTTTATTTGAGGTGATGGTGATAGTCTCGAAGTCAATGGTCCCCATCATAACCATATGCATGCAGATATAGGTCCGACAAGGCTTTTCTAGAATTTATAAAGACTAGAAAAAGATAATTGCGCACAAATATATGCAGGGCTGCTTGCATGGCGCAGAATCGGTTTGAACAAAACCCATCACAACCAGTCCATTAATCGCAGTACAGAATTCGCCTAAGAAACCAACAACCACGGTTCAAAGGATGGCTGGACAATTGCGACTGCGATTGTGCAATAAATAACCATGCCCCAGTACCTAGCTTGACAATACGCATCAGTTGATACGCCTAATCATTTAAGTCACTAATCACTTACAATATCACAATTAACTTTATTTTACAGTAACGCGGTTTCTCTATTATGCTAGTATTGTGCTGGACAAATGACCACCAGGTGACACTTCGTAGTTGCTTAAATATTTTATTACCCCAAGGCGTGTCATACATCTACCTTCTTTAATAACCCCTATCCGATTGTACGAATATAACGGTTGCACTTTTTATATAGAATACACGGGGGATTCACATTTTGCGCGTACAGGTAGCGGTAAGGTATTACGTATGTGCCATGGCGTGAGCGCATGAATCAACAAGTAATGCACCCTCATCCGGTTTGCCTCTGTCCTACTCTGCAACGTTGCTTTGCACTCATCGTCAACAGATGTTTGGAACTCATCTGGCTCAACTTAGTATATGCAGGCTTTTATTTACTTACTGGCAAAGTTGCCAGCTCTATATGGTACGCGTAGGTTAATATGCTAATTGCATCAATTTCAGGTGTACAAACGCGTCTGTACTTCTTAAAGGAAAATAGTAAATCAAAGGAATGACATCGGTACTTTTTGAGACAGCTATGCTTACCGAATGTAACGTCCAATAGCATTTTATAGCTCCGTTTTTAGAAATTGCTTGATATCGAAATCTCTGCTGTCTGGTATTTATCTATCAAATACCAATAGGACGAATGATTTTGTGTTCATCGTTCCGGACAAGTTGCCTACGATGTCTACCTCTTTCCAACTACCAAATTAGTAAACAGCACACATGAAGCAACATGTGTGCCTCTGATGAACTTGCGGATAGCCAATGATCGAGAGGCAAGTTATCATTTTGTACCTTGCATGAAAAGGTATAAAATAGTAAAACATAATTCCGGAAAATAAATAAACTTTATGACAATGTAATTCAAAATCACAACAATGACATATGAATGAGAATGCAACATACCACGAGTATATGAGAACGGTTTTTAAAGATATCCCATCCATCACAGTTTAATCAATAGAACGGATTTTATTATCATGTGTGTATTTATTAGGAAGTAATGTAGCTAGCTTTGCTAGGCAGATGTTTCAAAGAGATGCCCTAAAGACGAGTCAAAATGTAAGTATGACAAAACTCTTTATCAGTATAATTCGCGTTCGAAATGTAGCTTTGACTTTTGAGAAATGGATAAAGCTTTTACTTTTCGTTGCGATTTCAATCTCTTCCTTAGATCATCATTTACATCACCTCGCGATTTAAGTCACCCGGGTATGCTTTAAAAAAAAGTGCAAATCAATCGATAAGGGTCTGTGATACCGGCCAATGAACAGTACATAAACGATTGAATCATTGTTGTACAAGCATTGGTTGTATTATGCAAGAGCTGTTTACAAAACAGATTTTTCAATGTGTGACGTTGTGTAACGACGATTATTAATAACAGTCAGTGCATCCCGCGTCATGATCAGCTCACCCGGAGTCTGGTTATTCGAGTAAGAGAAGGGTATCCAGCGATCAACCAGGAAGCATCTCTCCTCCTCAATATTAAAGCTTAAATGATAATCAAGGAAATAAATGGATTTCGTTTGGGTTACTGTATTGACTTCACCAATCACCACTAAGCAGAAGCTACCAATTTAAGCGCAACATATCCATATTACTGTCCGTCATCATCCGTTACTTGATCAATTTGACATCGTGCCTTCCGAGAATGGTTTACTAAAATTGGGGCATTCTACAAATGAATTGACACCTGAATTGCTTCCTATCATTACATTCGATTAAATGGTATCGGAGCTGAATTGACTCAATATGACGCTCAACATACTGATCATGCAGTAGCATGCTAATTGAATGGGAGAGTTATGCAATCAAAATTGAATAAATTCCTCAATCATTGTTGTCATATCAACTACCAGTGTTGGTTCGTTTCAGGACCATGAAATTGCCAGCAACGCACATATTTGCCTTATCATCCCAAACGCATAATTCGAATTCAGTGCCCTGCTATATGAAAACATAACATATGGTAATCTGATACCTAAAGGATGCTGATATATTTGCAAGCGTAATCAAACGTGGCACTGCGCTACATTTTGGGAAACATGCAACCGCGGCGTTTGACACAAGCACTATAACCGAGACGGATCCCCTGTCACATTCACTGCCGCGTGCTAGCTTGATGTTGATGCGGTCTCAGTTTAATATCGAACATGCAATAATCGCATTGCAATGTGCGAGCATATCGTGATGGAAACCTCTGAAACACATATCATTTAATTTTGTCATCGTTAAACATGCGAACGTATTAGTGGGTGATTTATTATAAGGTAGAATTCCTTATGCATTTTGCCACGCTGCATTTAGTCTGCCATCAACATCTGTTTGTTCGTTGACCGCTATGGTGATCTACTTTGATCTTAACAGATCGCATACATTATGCTACGGTTTTACATTAGGATTTTATAGCACATTGAACTCGTAGTTCCATATCCAGCTAACCTGCAAAATCACAGGCAAACAGAATGGAATGATATTGTCCAAAACAAGCAATAGAAAACATTTCTGCAAAATGCTGGTGGCACAATATGCTCCATCCGTTGATCGCGTGTGTGTGTTTAGTAAAGGAATCAGAATCAGAGACAGAAACATATGTTTGTGCAACCTACCGGTCCAAATGTTTGGCTTATTCTTATGATTAATATGCACGTATCAAACGTTTTATACCCAATACAATCACATATTTCTATTAATGTAGCCCTATAAGCTTGATGCTACTTTGTCAATTCTATTATTGTACAAATGTAATTTAAACCGTACCCTATCATGTCTAGCAGTAAAATGTATAAATAGAGCATAGCCAATGATAACCCCTTACTATCAGCCGTTTGCAAGTGGCAATTTGTAAGAGCTTTGTCGGATATTATTCGTTCTCAGAAGAAGCCTTTTTGTTACTATCCTTGCACCTCGTCTCAGCAAGCCTCATATAACGTCATATACACAAATCATTCAACCAATATGAATACCTTTTCATTTTATCCCGCATTACTGATGAGACGTCAAATATTGATGTTTTTGTCCTTCATAATGAGCGTAAATCTGCATTATTACTCTATAACCCGCTTTCATGTGAAACTGGTAAGATTGCTAATTTCCTTGTTTTATGGTACGTACTCTTTGCATGCAGTTTACCCAACCAATCTAAATTAGAGTGAGCATAATTCTAATGGATTGCATAATATTTGCCAAAACGAAAAACCTCGTTCTTTTGTCAACACCCTGCAATGTTTGTTCGCATATAAGAATATGGCTAATGTAAGTGTTCTGCAAGAACAGGCTTTACTCATTACACTTCATTGTTAGACAGCAGCCCGCTTACTGAATTAAACCCCTCAGAATTTGCTAATTTAATTTAATTTTTAACTAGAACAATCTTTTCACGATGATGTTTAAGTATTTGGTTTTGCTGATTTTGATTCTATTTAACACCAGCAACGTGGTGTTGGCATTTTATTGAGTAAATACTCTAAATATGCATGTATCTGTATCGGCAGCTTCACAGGTCAATTAGCAACGCGCAGTTTTGAGTCTAGTTACGGATGGTTGTTAAGCATTTAAGTTCTAATTTCGGAGAAGGCAGCTCGGGAAATAAGCTATTTGTGGTAAGAATGCGGATGCCAGCCAACATAACGCCGGCTACCTATCCACCTTCCATTATAGAGTTCAATTAAGAGAAATTCGGCGTTACTGCTGGTTCAAATAGTGTGCTGCAATAGCCACGATGACTTGTCTCTTAAGCATTATCCATGAAAATGACTAAGTACCCATACAATAAGGATTAAACCACAAATGAATGCTTGTACAGTTATATTTAGACCGGTGTTCAGGAATTTAATTGATTTATTTATATTTTTGGGGCAGTGTATAACGAAATAGGCGGTTGTAGAACGGGCTTTAAGGTTTTTAATAGCAATTGGAACAAGAGAAAACCATCGCGGTAGAGAAGGAAAGGGTTTTATAGAGTTCGTAGTCATTTGCGCCAATTCAAACAATACAGTTGACCTGAGGTAAACAACCACTGCGGAAGCTAAATATTGAGCGGCTCTCTCTTTTTGTAGTTATGTATCAACTAGTGATGCAACTAGATTCCCTAATCAAATCCGCCTTGTTATAATTTGTCTCGAGGCAGCATGTGTCAATTATGGTGCAACCTTATATGCAATATTGTACTGGTATTGAAACCCCTTCACGAGTTAATCGAACATAAAAAACAATCAGCTACCATTACGATTACTGCTCATCGCAATCATCCTGTGCCTTTTATCGTTTCGTGGTGGTATACCAAGTTCGGGGGTGTTGATCCAGCTGCCTGTAGGTATGCTCGTAAGCCTTGGTTCATGGTTGGTGTAAATTTTAATTATAGGCTTAGCTAATATCAGATTGAATCCACAATGGCCCAATAGCGTGATATTATTTAAGTGTTAACGGGTTTCAGCTGTATTGCTACGACTGCTTCTGTGAGAAAAAGAGAATTCAATATAACTTTAGCAGATTCGCTGTTTCGGAGCAAAGAAACACGTCAACTCGCGATTAGCGGAGAGGCGCAATAATGACCTTGTTAACGCGAGGGCGGTGATGGAATATTATAATGCACCAACAACGTCGTGTTTTAGATTTAAAGGCAAAGCTGGAAAAATCATACACTTATTTGCTAGCCTTGCCTAACATCTGGGCATATATAAAAACTGGTACTGCTACTATATATACCTAAATGAAGTAGCAAATTCTTTCTGCAGCTGCTTAGCGGTCCTTCAAACAGATTGTGTTTTCGATTTATCTTTGGACTTGGTTATGAATGAGCATGCAGGCGAAGATGGTGGTTACATGATGAATGATTAGGCAAAACCAGTCTGAACTTGTAGCTTGGCCGAAGTTTGATATTCTAAACCATGCGCACCGACTTAAAAGACGACACAACCACCACCCTCCACAGATAAGATCGATATTACTCATCGATATACGGTTATTAAGGACAGGTTTTCAAAAATGCGATAGTTACTAGTCTTTATGTACCTAGATGATAATCAGTTGTCAATTTGATGGTAGAACTTAAGAATTATGACCATTGCATGTTAGCATTTATCAGTTCCGCAAATCGAGACGTTAAGATCAACGCCAGTTACTAGGGAAGTGCAGGCCTATTTTAATCAGTAATGAAGTATTGAGCCTTGTCTATGCTCAACCAAAAGTTATGATAATCAACGAAATGGTGACTTAACTGCTTACTATAGAGGCTTGAGCTCCTCAGCCTGCATTACATTTAATCAATCATCTAATATTTCATTTGCCCTTATCTATCTTTCATGCATGTGCGAATAAATTGTCAATGTTAATATAATAGGGTTAGTAATATATCGACGAGTTGTGCGCAGCATAAGTTAAATATGTCTGCGTTAGAAAATAGAAGAATAATTTGCTTTTTTTATGCAAAGTTTATGTCACTGCCATAACTATTACAATTTGAAATTTGTCAGTCGCAACTTAGCGAATCAATGATTTATTGTGCGAAGTTTTGTTTGCCAAGCATAAATCGCCATGAAAGGTTCAGTACCTAAAGCTTTATTTTAAAAAAGGTCCATTACAGGATCATAAAAATTTCGTAATCGCCATTTCCTCATGACTAGTTTCATTCTCGATTACTCAGGTTTTGGGCAATCGAGGCAATTGCAGAAGTGTAGAGTTGAGTAGAGGGGCTGGATTCGGAGCGCTTTAGTACTTTTAGTTCATACATATAGTAATTGTATTGTACTGAGCTGTTTGACCATGTTTCCTAGAACATAACAGCGTCCAGTTGAAGATTTAAGAGAGATTAAGGAGAGGATTGACCATGGCTGTTTAACTTGGACGGTCAAAAAAGGTAAAAGTCTAACTGCATTTGATGATTTGTTAATTGGCAGTGGTAGTATAGGTAGTGGGGGAACTACGCGGGGAATGATGTTTTCTCTACTTACAATGATGTTTTCTCTACTTGGATTGATTTTCTTCTATTTATCTAACTAGTCAAAATTTTACCGGTACATCCCCCAAGTAGAGAAATGTTACGGGTACGCAGGGTAGGCAACCTCCTCCTCCAGACCATGGCAAACAACCCAGCGCAAACTATCATCCTCCACCGCGCCAGCCCAGGTGGCAACACGGTCAAAAGTGCAAAAACAACAGCCTTCGCCAACCACCTTCGCCAACCAAAGAGCCAAACACCCTATATGTACTCATGTACGTTATGAATGCATTGCATTCGACCGATCATGTACTATTAAGTGGCAACCGTAATGTGTACGACAAAGATAAGGACGCAATAACGGCGGGGATTGGTCGGAAGCAAAACCTGCATCGCCAAAGAAGCGTTATTCTGCAGCGTAATACGATAGGCTATAGCCACTTCGGTGCATAATGCTTGTAAAATCTTTATCATTTAAACATTTGGCGACCGAATATTTCGCTTAAACGATTGCAACTATTCTACGTATGCCTGTTTTAGTCACCGTAAGTAAGCGCCGGCAAATTAATGTTTGATACAACCGGCCAATATACTCCAATGGTTCCTTCTGCATCTTGGAATCTAGTTGCAACAAGAATTTTTGGGCAGTCTGCCATGAAAGACCCGTACCTGGCATAATTCAGCATAAACGATTCTGTATTCAACTATAAATTACTGCCGTTTATATATGGATACATTTTCATGCGACCACAATACATTCACAATCTCATTATGATTAATTTTATTGACATCGATGCTATCGGTGATGGTTGTCATGAGAAAATCACTTGAGCCACGATAGCAGCCAAATGTATCCTACATATTATGGTACATGGTAATGCAAGTTGATTTACAAAAATGAGCAAAATTGCTGCGATGATGGTAGGTCAGAATAAAGAGAAAAAATTGCGTAGAATTTATAATAAGAGAATTGTGCAACGCGACAACGGTTTATATTTGAGACAGTTGAGTGTGTGCAATTGGACAAAAAACAGTAATATATTGTCATACAATTTATGCTTTTGCATTAAAGTTAATTCAGTTTTACAGTGGTTTTTTTTCAGTTACAGTATGTGATTCACGGCCAAAATATGCAGTCTACCCCAGTTATTATACCATGAACGCTCGAGTAAATTAAATAATTATTTCGATTACTTGATATGGACACCGTTATTTTTAAATTGGCAATCATCGAATACATATTTCCTACTGTACATTCCTAATTTGTTGGTTCTTTAGTGAATGAAAATAGTGAGAAAAATTTAGTCCCCTGCCTCTACTTACTGATAATAGAATCGATAAGTGTTTGTGTAAGCTATTTACAAACAACATATTACCGAGATGCTTCTCTGCAACTTGTGAACATAGGCTATTGTTCTATGTGTGCTTGACCCTCCTCCCCTAAACCTAATAATAACGTTTATTGTAGATGGTGTTGCATTATATCATGTCAACAAATGGTTCGTTGTTAAACATCGCATTGATTCAATGTAATGCAACAATCCGACTATATAATCGTTGCACAAATACATAAATTATTTGCGTAAATATGGATGTCAATATAAATGGTTTTATCTGGGATCGACAACCAGTTGTTGGCAGATTTGCCAAACAGCTATCGAATCACTATCGAATATGTATGTATGTATGTATGTATGTATGTATGTATGTATGTATGTATGTATGTATGTATGTATGTATGTATGTATGTATGTATGTATGTATGTATGTATGTATGTATGTATGTATGTTTGAGTGTGTATGTGTGTATGTATGTATGTGTGTATGTATGTATGTATGTATGTGTGTATGTATGTATGTATGTATGTATGTATGTATGTATGTATGTATGTATGTATGTATGTATGTATGTATGTATGTATGTATGTATGTATGTATGTATGTATGTATGTATGTATGTATGTATGTATGTATGTATGTATGTATGTATGTCATGTATGTATGTATGTATGTGTATGTATGTATGTATGTATGTATGTATGTATGTATGTATGTATGTATGTATGTATGTATGTATGTGTATGTATGTATGTATGTATGTATGTATGTATGTATGTATGTCTGTATGTCTGTATGTATGTATGTATGTATGTATGTATGTATGTATGTATGTATGTATGTCTGTATGTATGTATGTATGTATGTATGTATGTATGTATGTATGTATGTATGTATATATGTATGTATGTATGCATGTATGTATGCATGCATGCATGCATGCATTTCTGTATGTCTATATGTATGCATGTATTGATAAAACGATCATCATCCATGGTTCAGTGTGTATGTGCGCTTGTGTGTATGTGTATGTCTGTGTGACAGCGTAGCTGCTTGGGTGTGACGTAAAGCTAAGAACTATCAAAAGCAATGAAGACATCAAGCATGGTCACAGCATAGACCCAGAATACCAAGGTTGTGATATTGTTGAATAAGGTTATTAGTTTCTTAAAAGGGGTTGTCATCACTGGCTATGACTAGCCATGCGATACACAGCGTGAATCATAATGACTTCGGTCCTGGATGTGAACGGCAAGAACAGATTTATGTTGTGTTTATGCATAGAGGTCATAACAACTTGGACACGATTACTTATATACTTGGAAGTGTAAAGATATTTGGTATACTACGATGATGCAACGTTATTCCCTATGCTTCGTTTCATTTACAGAAAGATATCTTCCATCGTGTTACTGTGATATGCTTTGAAAAGCTTACTGATCGCCAAACCGCCATATGACTTGGATTGGTTATTGTTATAGTAAATACGCAATTTAACAAATGATGGACCTGAACAGAGTAAAAAGAGTTTAAATGTTGATAAACGTATCTCATCTCAACGGAAATATCATGATAACTGTGGGCAGATCCATAGCATGGCGACGGTGGCGAGCAGGAGATAATGAATGCTACGTCTGTCAACATGCATATGTTGGACTACAAATGTTATTTCCTAGCCAGTACTGCCATGGTCGCCATCTAGGGACGCGGCTCTATCGAATTGCTACCTATCGTTTCAGCCAATCTGTCTAAACAATGGCAGTCTTGATAAACTTTCAAAGCTTCTAAGGCAACGCTAAAAGGGATTGTAATGAGAAAAGCACATGCTGTTCCCAACCATTATTGAGCATAAAAAAGAACTTTGCCTTGTCAGCGTTTGATTACAATCTGTGCCTCTGCAAATGCATGTCGTGTCAGATCCAACCCAACCCCACCCCCTTGTAGGACGTTACCATCCGTCTACGTTCAACAGCTTTACCCCTAACTGAGTCGACCTCAAATTGACGGCAATGATTTCCCGGAGGCTCAATCACAATTCAAGTAAGTTTTGATTGTTCCATGAAAGAGTTGAACACAGTTCATACCACGCGATTAGAATGCTGAAGTCTAAGTGTGCGCAAGGTCAACATGATTGGTTAAATAACTACATTGTGGTTCCAAACCGAGAATCCCACTGTGCAACATATTTAATGTACTGTAAAACAAATACAACCGAATGTAGCGTGAAGTTTGTGTGGCAGAAAAGTTGAAGTCCTTTCCCTTTTGAGTGCGGAAAAGATACTACCTTTCCTTGCCGAAAAAATATTTTGCGAAATCCGTGCGTTTTACAACAATAATAGAAAGCATTGAACGAACATCTTATTTTTGATATACCGGCCCTAGCGCAAAAAACAATATCATATGAAACAGATGAAGCGAATAGCGTTGGTGACTACAGTGCTTGCCAAACTCTTTCCTTATTCTCGGTGCAACATTATGCTCCCACAAGTGCACTTCGGTCGGCCTTTATGGTGAAACGTTGGCACATTAGAAACCGTGTATGATTTACAATTGTGAATGAAGTTGTTAAGTTGAGACACAGTGCAAACAGACGCTTAGAATAGACCCCTATACACAGCAGGTTTTGACCACAAATATTTAGTAGAAAACGGCGTTAGTTTAGGAATAACCTCCGCACAGTTCAAAACGGGATATGCTTAGTATTTACTATTTATTTGCCTAAATGTTGTTCCGACCCCTTAGTACATCATCAAGATGTTCTCAGAAGTCACGGTAAATATTACCTATTAGCATGCTACTCAGTATACTTACAAACAAACAAAAATTATTAAAACAATTTTTAGTCGATATTGTGCGGTCATAAGAAGCCATATCTCAATGACAGCCAGCGCAGCATATCATTCATGAGTTTAGTTCATGGTATGACACCATTATACAAGGCTGAACCTATTTTTTAGACAACCGCCTGTATACATTGTTAAAGATGTGCTCATACGTAGAGCGATTTTACAGAGGAAGAATATTGATTATCTCTATCAATATAAGCCTAGAGGCTTTACGGGAAGAAGTGCACGCTTAATATGCGAGTCTCAAGACACTTTAATATGCGAGTCTCAAGACTCTTGTTCGCTCCCTTGTTCGATCAATCGACCGTACGATTTATAGCCATAATATAATAGATTATACCGTTTTGTAAACGGAACTATTTTTTACGAATTTGTTGCATATGCAATTCTACGTTCATTCTATATTTAAATTTGTCACGGAACCAACAAACGACTCTTTCACCCAGAAGTTTCTCTTTGCGCGAAGCGCCCAGATCAGTGCTTGATGGCGTCGTAATTAAGCTACATGGCAATATACTCTACTTTGTCGTCCTTGAACATAGACCCCGCGGTTATGACGAGCTTGGTTGAGCGGATAGACTGCCGATCATAAGACTATAATACAGAAATCACTACAGTAGATCAAGTGAGGATAAGGCCCAAACGCATTTTGTGCGCATGTTATGCCCTTCTAGCCGGAGCAAATTATCGGATCGCCGAGCTATGGAGGGTTCAAGGACCCAATGATTGCCCTGCAAGTCATAGCATGCGACAAGCCAGAAAGTGCTCACCGATTTAGATCACACCTAAATACTCATACCAAAGACATGAACACTACCCAAATATGTTCGAGTGCAACTACACAGTCATGCACGCGACGTAAATAGGAATAACGAGCATGAAGAAGAATATATACAGCCTACAATGTTTTCATGCATATATATGGTCAGGAGCACATTTGATTTGCTACCTATGTCCGTTTGTACGTATTATAGACATTGCGCAATGGCCAATGAGGTGACCTCAAATATTGGTTCCAGCTACAATAACTTTATTTCTGTCTAAGTAACGTAATTGAGATTATGCTTGATGTCCTTCATCATAAGATCATGACGTCCGCCCACATACCGATCGGAAGTACTGTCACCTTTTCATGATTTGATTAATTCTAGAACGTATATTTGAAGTATATACAAGTGCATGCTACCACAAACCCTTATGCTGGAGCAAATACATGTACGAAAATCAAGATGTGTTTTCATTTTTGGTTAAATTGCATCAAGGAATACAGCTGTTTTCATTTCTTGATGTTATAAATGAGGTTCCATAGTCAATTGAGGGAACGTGTCATTTGCATCTTTCTCTAATAGACAAACACGAAACGCTGATCACCAAATCTATGTATTTAGTGTCAGAGCATTAAAAGTTACATACCTGAGCACACAATTAACCCAATATACGTGGCAACTATAAAGCATATAAAAACGTCGAATGGATGGATGACGAACAACTGGCATTGATCAATAGTGACGTTAATTATCTTGAACTCGGACGGGTCGTCAACATGAATATTGAACGAGATAAAACCTATTTGTGTTTCTGATTCGGTTCAGTTTAATTACACACAGTCTAAGCATACAGATGATAAATAAGTCGCACCCAATTTCATTGCGGTTGGTGGGTTTCCAGGGATTATTCAGCCATTGGTATCGTATTTATTTTGGTGCTGCAGGTCAACGAGGAAAGGAGAGTGTAGCTTATAGCAGAATGTTTACTGTTTCTTAGGACTAGAACTCAAGCTTCGGGCGGAAGGTTATCCCCATTTGCAGTTGATCGTGGCGTAAATAGACACCGTCTGACATTAGTGTCTGATTAGCATGGGCTCGTCGCAAGTTACATCAACCCGTTCGCGTGGGTCAATTATTATAACACACGATTAGTCTTTCATTATGATATACAATAGCAAAACATTATCCTTGTGTCTCACTGCAGCTATTAATAGAGTTATAAGATTTGGATGGACTTACCACCGGATTCCTTCAAGCCATGTATCATCTTGGTAATGTCAACTCGGTTAAAATCCCCATTGCTACATCAATAACACACATGGGTTTTTCTGACCCAAGAGATAATGTCTGTTGTTAATTAAATCGGTATTGCACATGTTCATACGTGCGTTAAATTGACCACGCAACACATGCGTACGGTATCATCATATTGCAACCAATATGATGCTAGTCGTTATGCTCCTACCTATAGCATGGTATTGTTCGGTAGGGAGGTTACTAAAACATTTACGGCACTTTAAGGTTTGAATGTATAACCAAGCTGCATGGTTCATGCTATTTAACGTAGAAATATATCACCTCAGTTGTTAGGGCTGCCGGCGGGTATGATTTTGAGAGAAGAGTAAGTGGGCGATTAAAATATTAGAACCCTGTGCAGGAGTCTACCGCGAGGTATTGATTGATTCAGCAGAACGCCATCAAACCATTCCCATTGCGCAGTTACATATGATACAACCAATCACTCTTTCAGTTAATTTACGGGCAGGCAAATGTACCAATACCTGATGCTAGCAATATGCGCCAAAATATATATATACATATATATATATATATATTTGTATATATATATATATATATATATATATATATATATTATATATATATATATATATATATATATATATATATATATATATATATATGTACATAAACGTATATGTACATAAACGTATATATATATATATATATATATATATATATATATATATATATATATATATATATATATATCTATATATCTATATATATATATATATATATCTATATATATATATATATATACATATAAATATATGTATGTTTATACGTAAATAAATATATATCAAAGTTTTCTCAGCGGGGTGCGTGTATATATTCATGCATGCAGATATGTATAAATGTTTTTTAAAACAATGCGTATAAACATATCTATAAACATACAGAAAAGCTTGAATAACGTTCTGTAGATTTATATATATAAATACGTATATGTATGTCTATTTATAATAAATATATATGTATGTATATACATGTGTTTACATATGTGCATTTATACATAAGTGTACATGTGTATTTATATACATAGGTTTACACATACAAATAAGTATATAAGAACCTATATATGTGTACATATTTAGATATATATAGATTTATAGATACATATATATATGTATAAACATACATATATATAGATAAAAAGCATAGATACAAAGATATTTATCGACGTATATATATATATATATATATATATATATATATATATATATATATATATATATATATATATATATATATATATATATATACGCGTATATATATATATATATATATATATATATATATATATACATATACATATTCATGTGTAAATACATATTCATGTATGTATATTTATATATATGTTTAAATAACTATTTCTGTTATATATCTGTAATGTCATTGTACTTTGAGAACAGAATTGTTGCTCAATATATCAGCCTGAACAATTGTCTATTTGAGAAACGGTTAGAGTACCATGATTACTAATTTTGAACATGACCTTCATGATGAATTTGGTTGTACTACTTTATGATTATGAGTTTTATAGGCGTAAAGCTCTTAATTTTTATCCAAAGCATTACTCTGCTACTAAGAGCAAGGCTACTTTGAATACTCTGACAGTATCAGCATGTAATCTGTCCTATCTTCAAAACTATTTTTTATCTATATCAAGTGCCATGTCAACACTGGTCCCATCATTTGCAAGTTGCACAAGCAGTAATGTTCAATCTAACATTGCTAGGTATTAAATATCTGAAAACACGTCAGTATGCAGTTTCTTGACAAAAGTTACGCCCAGCAAGACAGTTTTGTCTGTCGAGGAACATTATTGGAATACGTAACTACGGCGTGACTATTGTAGATTATGTTTTGTGTGTGTTTGATTGATGCTGTGTTATGCTAGTGACAGAAGATACCAACAAAACGCCTGCTTTCAGGACAATCTGTAGATATTGCCTAGTTAATAATGTACGGTATTTGAACAATTTACGAACCGCGTATGGGCAAACGCAAAATTATAAAAGGTATATGCGAAACTATCGGCCACGGAATATGTTTGTATACATTGCCTCAACACTACAAGTTAGTTTTGGCCATATCTGAAAGTGATAGGCTGACCCTAACATCAGCATCAACAAAACCCTTAGCAGTTTGTTGTTGGATCCTGCTTGTAAGTAGACATTAGTATTTGCAAAATATACATATTGTTGAGGAACATACAAAATAGTAATCTGAATGCTTACTGTTCAATTCACTTAATTAGAGGATATTCGACAGCATAAACGCTAATCAAGTCGTTTAGAAATTACACAAACGTACACACACATACGCACATATAAACAATAACATGTAAGCAATGAATACATATATATGTATATCCTTATAAGTATATATACACTTATGTATATTTATATGAATATGTACATATTTGTTAATATATATATATATATATATGTATATATATATATATATATATATATATATATATATATATATTTTATATACATATGTGTGTAGAAAATTATGTTTATATATATATACATGTATATATGTATATATATGTATGATAGATATATATATATATATACATTATATATATATATATATATATCTCTCTATACATCCTCTATATATATATATATATATATCTATCTCTATATATATATATATATATCTATATATATATATATATATATATATATATATCTCTCTCTATATATATATATATATATATATTTATGCTTCAATGATCTAGGAACATTTCTAACGATACAGCTAACAGCCAAGTCTTCATGCATGGCCGCAGATAATAACCCATGCAATGAATCGCGTAATTGAGAAAGCACACAGAAAGGCTTGTTCCTGATTCTTGAATACATAATTGACGGGGAACCCAGGGGATCTCTAGTTAATGCGACGTCAAAGCTAAAGAGTTTGTGGTAGAATAATTTCTAAAATAATTTCTATAGCCGCATTGAATCCGTTTGAAAAGCATGTATCTATTATTGATGACGCATAAGCCCCGCGTCAGCTGCAACACCAGAGACGCAATTTTGTTCTAGTTACTGATAAAACGATATTAAACAATTTTTTGTACTGTGCCAATCAAGCATTATTCCTTTCATTGGATCGGGCAAGATGAACTTGCTAGTATAGCGTCCACGTGGATTATTATCCGACACTCCCCTTTCTTGAAGCAATGTACGATTAAGAATCCTTATGTATAAATGTTTTTTAAAACAATGCGTATAAACATATCTATAAACATACAGAAAAGCTTGAATAACGTCTGTAGATTTATATATATAAATACGTATATGTATGTCTATTTATAAATAAATATATATGTATGTATATACATGTGTTTACATATGTGCATTTATACATAAGTGTACATGTGTATTTATATACATAGGTTTACACATACAAATAAGTATATAAGAACCTATATATGTGTACATATTTAGATATATATAGATTTATAGATACATATATTTATGTATAAACATACATATATATAGATAAAAAGCATAGATACAAATATATTTATCGATATATATATATATATATATATATATATATATATATATATATATATATATATATATATATATATATATATATATATATATATATATATATATATATATATATCATATATATATGCATATTCATGTGTAAATACATATTCATATATGTATATTTATATATATGTTAAATAACTATTTCTGTTATATATCTGTAATGTCATTGTACTTTGAGAACAGAATTGTTGCTCAATATATCAGCCTGAACAATTGTCTATTTGAGAACGGTTAGAGTACCATGATTACTAATTTTGAACATGACCTTCATGATGAATTTGGTTGTACTACTTTATGATTATGAGTTTATAGGCGTAAAGCTCTTAATTTTTATCCAAAGCATTACTCTGCTACTAAGAGCAAGGCTACTTTGAATACTCTGACAGTATCAGCATGTAATCTGTCCTATCTTCAAAACTATTTTTTGTCTATATCAAGTGCCATGTCAACACTGGTCCCATCATTTGCAAGTTGCACAAGCAGTAATGTTTAATCTAACATTGCTAGGTATTAAATATCTGAAAACACCACAGTATGCAGTTTCTTGACAAAAGTTACGCCCAGCAAGACAGTTTTGCCTGTCGAGGAACATTATTGGAATACGTAACTACGTGACTATTGTAGATTGTGTGTTTTGTGTGTGTTTGATTGATGCTGTGTTATGCTAGTGACAGAAGATACCAACAAAACGCCTGCTTTCAGGACAATCTGTAGATATTGCCTACTTAGCGCCCAGAGACAAATTTACTTTAGTTAATAATGTACGGTATTTGAACAATTTACGAACCGCGTATGGGCAAACGCAAAATTATAAAAGGTATATGCGAAACTATCGGCCACGGAATATGTTTGTATACATTGCCTC